>VZTZ01023239.1:16089-59789 GCA_013400955.1 Drymodes brunneopygia
GGGGTGGGTGTTGCCGGTGCCCGGGTGCCGAGGGCCGGCTCGGTCCCGGGGGTTTCTGTGGGAGGTCTGAGGGAGGGAGGCAGGGGCGTCTTGCCCCCTGCTCGTTGTAGCAGAACCAAGTGTCAAGGCTGGTTTTGATCCCCTCCCGCCTTTGGCAGTGTAATCTGCAAGGAGGGACTCCCAAGGATGTCAGAAATGAGGTAGCTCCAAAATATTTTTGTGTGTGGAAGCCTCACCTTGGAGTTCTTCGCTGACCCTGAGGCAGCTGCGGTTGTCCTGCCCCGTGATGGGGATGAAGGGGTGGAAGAGTGGCTGGACGTGAGGGTGTGTAACTATTAGTCACGTTGCTTGTCACAGTCCTTGGTTCAGCAGCTTTGTGCTTGCTTATGTGGAATACACTCTCGGACCGGTGCACTTTGGCTGGGTGTCTTCAAAGCTGTGCATACTCTGCACATAGTTCTTTCCTGAATTCTTGAGGTTAACTCAAGTGCCTTCCCGAGTTAAGTGCATTCCATCATTTTAAACTTCTTTTGGCTGATGGAAGAGGCTTTCTGTTTGTTTTTTCTTTCTCCCCTTATAAAAGATACCTGTGGTCCCAGGGATAAAGTGGGTTTTCAGGTCTTCTCTTAGACACGTTTACCTACATGACTGTGTCCTCCTTACAGGAATTACTTTGCAAGATTATGGACCATGGCGTGGATTTAAATATTAAAACTATGTTGAGGGTTGTACTGATCCTTGTAGTTGTCTTTAAACTTGATTAACTTTTTTTTTCCCCTCAATCCTTAAACCCCTGCTATTTTTATCCAAACAATAGGCATGCAGAACACAAGAGCAGCAGCAGAGCTGCTCCTTGTAACACAGAAACACCCTTACCTTCAGTAGTGTTAAACTGGATAGAAGGCAGAAACCTAGGCTAAGTGCTTAGTTTCAGGTGCATGAAAGGATAATTAACTCCTTCTACAACATCTATTTTGTTGGCATTTTCCTATGAATTTGCTACCTTCCCTCTTACAGCACCTTGGCTGGATTATTGTGTATCTTTTTCATGCTTCTACTCACAATCCTTTGCCCTGTACCACAGTAAAGCTCATTATCAGTGAGCTGTGCTGTGAAGGTGAGAACATATGAACTTTGAATTTTCAGATTTCTGACAGTATGAGCAGTTCATTTTTGTGACCATCCATTCCAAAAGTCGTTTTACTCCATGTTATTTACCTCACCATATCAGCATTCCTGCTGGTCTTTCACACTGCCTGTTTCAGAAACAAGGTGTGAAGTCTGACTGTTAAGAGTAAAGGTGAAAAGACCTTTGCTTTCCTTTTACAGGTTTCCATTTGTATTTTCAGAAGGGTCACTAAACCTTTTTGGTGTTGTCATTACACTGTTTCTTTTCTTCCCTTTGTTTTGTCCTTAGTAAGACTTTGTTGGCTCTAAGGACAGTCAAGGTTGCTGCTGGACTTTCCAAATGAACATTTATTTTTGACTTTCTGAGATTCCCAGCCACCTCTAACAGTTACACATCCTGAGTTGTGTCACTGTGTTGGCTCAGATTTAAATATTCTTGGTACTGTACATCGAAGTTGCCCAATTTACATCCTATTTGAGATGGTTTTTGATGAAATCTCATGTTCCAGGAAGCAGTTGTTTAAGCAGATTGAAACCACTTGTTTTGGTGTCAGCTGGCTGTTTGAAATGCTTTGCTGTTACTGTTTTGCTGTTACTTGTGTTAGTTCTGGTTGCATGCAGGTAATTACTGCCTTCCTACCATAGGTGGTAAAAATCTAAATGATCTGTGACTTCATATCATCTGAGCAGATTGTTCTCCCATCTCTGTGACCCCTTGTCACACCCTCCCTAGTAAATCAGATGGGTTTTATGATGTGCCCTGTAAGTATTTTAGGAGCTGGCACAGAAATAGAGCAATATAACAAAAAACCTGATGTCACATTTTATTATCAGGCAAGTCTGTATCATAATTTCTCTACAGCTCCTTGTCCTGATGGTTATGCAGTAATGACTTTAACATTTTCATTTGATGTCCTGTCAGACTTTCAGACTTATCTTGCATTTCTATCCATCCATGCTGCAGATGAGCTGCATGGATTTAGTTCATTTGTTTGCATTTTTTTGGTGTCAGGGTCTGTAAATGCTGGCTGAAGTCTTGCTTGCTGTCCTTATTTTGATTTAAACTGCTTCAGAAGACCTTGAGGAGAATCAGAGTGTGGAAACTCACTTCCCTTTCCTGTGAAGTGACGATAATGCCACTGACCTTCCCTGCAGCTGTACTTCCCTTTGCTGTCATTTGAGGCAGATTTTAATCTATCAGGGATCTTAAATGTTCCTCGCCATTTTCAGGCCAACCACATCATCTCATTTCTCATAAACTGAGCAAGTTCTGTCCTAAAGTTAGGAATTGTTGTTCCCATCGCTGCTCCTGCAAAGCTTTTCCTCAAGATGCTCTTGAGGAGTCTTCCCTACTCCTCCTTTATCACTTGACTACCTGGAAGTGTTTTTCATCCCCACTTTCTTGGTTTGCTGGGCTGAATGAACTGTAAACCAATGATCTTGTTTGTGTTTCTGTTTCTCCATTGAACTCTGAGATAATAATTCAGATTTTGTGTCTCCCAGTTTTCTAAACAGAATTTCATGTGCTTACAGCAATGTTTTACACCAGGTTTTCAAAAGAAAAATGTTTTAATTCCATGCCAAAGAAATTGTTTCTTCCCTGTTTCTTGGTCTTTCACCTTTATTTATCATCCAGCCCCTCTTTTCATTCTTATTGCAATTTTGTCCAGTTAACTAACCCACCATCATGCTCAATGGCAAAGTCTACCTGAGAAAATCCATTTCCTTTTTCTTAATCCTCCCTTACGCCACACTGGTGTTGGTCCTCTTCCCTCTTGCCTTTCAGCAGGTATTTTCAGGAAACAATAAGTAACAGTGAGCAAAACAATTGTAGTTCAGTATATGCCACCAGTAAGTGGCACATGGATTTCCATGAATTGATTTTGTATGTTTGGCAGGGAATGCCATGTCTTCAGTAGATGTGATGTAAAGAAGCACATGTGATTTGGTCTAAAATTTGTTGCCTAATGATTGTTCTATTGTAAAACAGTCACTGATCCTTCTCCATTCACTTTTTTATACCATTTATGATCTCTAAAACTCTTCCATACCTGAGCCTTTTAGCTGGTTTTTCTCCCAAGCTGAAAGGTCAAGTCGTAACTGCTTTCTTCTCACACAGAAGCTTTTTCCCATCTCCAATCATCTTTTTAAACCTCTTCACTTGTTCTGTATCCTCTTTGAGATAAGGTGACCAGGACTATGTGCAATATTCAAGATGTTGGTAGATAGGAGATTCTAGTGACATAGTTTTCTTTTTCTCTGTGTGTGTGTCTGTCTGCTGTTCCAGTTTCTAATATTGGATTTACTTTTGAACTGCCACCGAGCTGATGTTTCCTGCTGCTTTTCCATAAAGGCACAAGATACTGGCAATAACTAACTTGGGGCTCATTAACCCCATGTGTTTGGTGAAAATGAGTGCCTGCAGTGCATTATTGTTTTTTTTAAATTGACACTGAATTTCATTTGCAGTTCTCAGTAGTTCTTTCTGCAGTACTTTGCAGTCAGCATAAAGTGTGCTGTCACAAATAATCTTGCATAATTTTTAATCTTTTGCTCCTCTTGCAGTTTGTTCGTTTGGAAAAGTGTAAAAAAAATCTATTTTCACCCTTATTGCTTTTTAAAAGTCTGTTTATTAATACAGAGGACTTTTTTTTCCTGATTGTATCCTACTTTCTTTGAGACTAATTCCCAAAGATTTGGGAATTCTTCCGCCCAGGGTAGCCATATCCATTTCCTGTCTGTGCCTTGCTTTGGTTCCTTGTTCAACATCATCCTTGCAGAAAGCAGAAGTCAAACACAGATCCAATTTTGGAGAAGGCCTTAACAAGCATGGATTTCTGTCAGCTTAAATTGATTCTTTTCCAAAAAATCTGTGTGACTTCAGGCAGTTCTTGCTGTGTTGTCCAGTCAGTTGATTCTCAGAAGCATTCAGGAAACCACAACGTGAAAAAACGCGACTCACTTGAAGCAGTGGCAGCACCATCCTTTGCACTGAACTCTGAGAAAGCCTTTCCTCTGCTGTTTTCCTGCTGCTTTGGGACATGTGAGCAAATTGCCTTGTGGCTATTGCAGATCTCTGTAGAATTGCTGAGGCCCACAGAAACTTCCCCAGCAGCTTGATGAGGAATAAGATGGGATTGCTGAAAGGATGGAGTCAGAGGGAACACCACTGTGTTGGTGCTGTGTAGGTTTGTAGGCCAGGGAGGTATCACCAGTTGAATTACAGAGTTTCAGGAGAGGGTTACAATTATTCTCGATGATATATTGGTTCTCTTTCAGGCTGTTATATAAATAGTCTTTGGCCTGGGGACTACTGGGGGATGCTGGAATTCTGAGGAGAGAGGAGATCTGTGCAGCCATTGCTGTGAGGAATGTGGGAATTTTGCAGCTGCAGGGATATTTGCTAATTTTTCTTTCTCTATTCTCTTCCAGCCGCGTTATCCTGCCGGTGTCTGTGGAGGAGGTAAGTTCTTTGCTTGTTGCTTCCTTGCTTCAGGATTGTAAATAAACCTGTGATCAAAGCAGGTTGCATGAACAAAAACTGGAAAATGCAAGCTGTCTTGAGGAACCCCTGGGAGCTGTTAGTCATTCACCATCATTTTGACCAAATAATTGTATTAAGTCTGAGGGTATCAATCATCTCTCTTATGAAATACTTTCAGATAGGCTGATTATAAATCTTGACTTGTCAGGCTGTTTTCAAGTGCAGTTTCCTTTTGATTAGTACTTTTGTTCTTTTCTGTTTTTTTTAACATGAAGGGGAAGCTTTAGTACAAATTTAAGTCACCTTTTAAACTGTGTTTTGCTGGAGCTCTTTTGTTTTAAACTCTCAGGCAAAGATCAAGAATTTCTTATGACTTAGGAGGCAAAAGGACTTTTTAAGACCTGTGCTATTTAGTTCTTACATACAGAAAATTTTCCTTTTGTTTACATAATGCTTGAATTGAGAGAAGAAATGTACTTTCTATTGGACAGGGTGGTTTTCATCACTAAACTGACCATGGAATAGCTGTGCAGATTCTGTGGCTGTTCCCTTCCTATTTCCTCTGATTTGCAGCTTGCCTTTCCTTCCTCCCTCCTGCATTGAACACTACTCTTGAAGAGAATCTAACCATATAAATGTTTGGAATTCTTTAATCTTTATACTAACAAGGTAGGAATTGAAATAACTGAGTCTATAGCGCCTCTGTAGCAGATTCCTTCTTGTGGATGTGTTTTTTTTGACTTGTGATCCTTGACTGTAAGCCTTGGTTTGATGAACTCTGATCAAGGCCTTGTTCTAACTCTTAGGGAGAGCTGTGATAACAGCACTCTTGTTCATTTTTCTTTCCTCTGAATATAGCAGCTACTGTGGCGTAGACAGTGGTGGGCTGGCTCATGGCAGCACTTTTTTAAGCACATCCCTTTTATAACTCTCACTCTTCTGACAGAACACAGTTTAGAACTTCATGTAGTGTATTCCTGCAGCCATGAGCCTGGCTAGTAAAACAAAAGCAGTGTCTAAGCTGAGTTTCTTGTCCCTGTGGCTCAGTCTGCTGTGACAGGTATCAGATGCTGACAGAAAGCCTAGACCTCTGATCAGAGAGTGGGTTTAGATCTGTGCAAGAATTAAGCTGTTCATGCCAGAAGTTCTGTCTGTTGCTTGCTCCCTACCTGTAGCTTTTATGCTTTCTGCATGAATCTGTTTCAGGCAGTTTTAACAGAAGTCAGACTGAAGTATGAGAATAGGGAAGTTTGGATCTTTTATTGTGCCTAAGTGCCACTCACAAGAGCAAGTGCTTGACAAAGGAAGGAAGTAACATGATCAGCTTTATCAAGTAAGCAAAGGATGCAAACTTGTTAGAGAAAGCTGTGGGTAAATGGCAAGTTACTCGAGCTCAGTGGACAGAAAGGACCTTCCTGAACAGCAGGAACCCTGCCTTGTAGTGATATGGCTCCTTGGTGTCAAGCTGTGTAAATAAAAAGTCAAAGCAGCAGCACACAGATTGTCCCTCTGAGGGGGTTGGACTGGATGGAACCCAAGGCGGGGGTTTCCTGAGTTCTCTGATGCTGGGATTACCCTTCATCCAGTTAAAGCGAGTCCCTGGCTGCTCAGAGCCTTGTGTGTAAACTGCCTGTGTGGAAAACTGAAGGTTTGGCCTGTAAATACATGTCAGTCTCTGGCAACCTCCTTGTGTGAGGGTGCCCAGGGATTTCTGTTTCAGGAGGTGTATTGCTTCACTCTGGGTCCAGTGCTTGGCTTGTGGAGAGAACCCCAACCAGACCAAACTGAATTTCTCCCCAGGCTTGCACACTGTCACCACATCCCATGAGTGATGGGTGTCCCTTTCCAAGGTCTGGTGTTTTTCCAGTGATAGGGCAGAGTTCAGGAGCCAGTTCCCTGAGCAGAAAGGGTTCTAAAGTTCACTTAGCTTTGCCTGTGTTCCTGGGTGTGCTTAAGAAGAAAGGTTATTTCCAGTATTGACTCAGAGGATGACTGCTGCTCTGTTTATTGCCTCATCCCCCTTCCTGTGTGCAAAGATGCTGACACATCTGTGCATCACTTGGTCACTGCACTGCTGTCTGTTCTACAAATCAGCTGTCAGACCTGCATTGCTTTCAAGGATTTCCTTGTGTACAAAACTCTTAAATAGGGCTCTGGAGACTTGTTATTGCTCTTGAGTGTGTAGCTGCTCATGAAGCATCTCTGGCTAGCTGGAGGACTTCTGATTTCAGTTTTACATGGTTGATTATCGCTCAAAAGGCTTAAGAGTTCACACCTTCTGCATGCAAATTGTTGGCAAAAGTCTGATGCCAGTGTGTAAGATGGGGAATGAAATGAATTATAACTTTGAGACATCATGAAAGGGTTGAGGGAATCCTCTGTGAGGTTCTGTGGTATTCCAAGGGTTCTGTGTTCAGCCTCCACCCTTAGCAAATGGATCTTAACCAACAGTATGGAATTCAGGAGAAAACTAGTGATCAGGAAGGCATTAGGGAGCTGTGACTTCATCAACACAGAGCTCAGTGCTGCTGAGTTAGCCAAGATGGGAACCAAACCGTGCAAGAGAAGCCCTGGCGATGACTACAACTCCAAAGCTGGCATGTAGGAGTTAGCCTGTAGCAGTCTGTCTTCTGCATGGAAACCCTGCCAAAATGTGGTCCTGCTCAAGAGCAGGCTGCAAGCTGCATTGCTGTGTTGGTTTATCCCTTGTCCCACTGCAGGGAGCAAAGGGAATCTCCTTGTGGAGTGCTGGGTGCCAGGCTTTGCTCTCATTCCCTGACCAGCAGTGCCAGCATGGGGAGTGTGGACTCGTGTGGGTGTCTCTGCCAGCTGCCACTGCAATGCTGGTGTGGATTAGAGCTGTGTGTACACATTCTGTGCTGCCTCTTTGTTCCTTTCACATGGCGAGGAGCTTGCCAAACACACAGGGTTCTTATTAATTGCGTTCAAAGCTGCTTTCAGGAAAACAACTGCTCTTGAAGATGGTTGTGTTGAGATCAGGCCTGCTGGAGGAAATTTGGTGCAATGAAGATATTCTCTCATCTGTATAAGAGGTCTTTGGCACAGAGCAAGAGGGATGACTTCTTGCAGAAGAGAAGAAGGGTTTTTTGGAGCTCTCAGGTCTCTCTGGAGTCCAGGTTCATAGAACCAGAATCTTTTTCTCAGTTTACCTTTGTAGGGAGACGACGTAGGATTTGCTTACTGGGACAGTTTTATTTGGGCCTTTTCCTCTCTTATCAACGTGATTAAAGGCTCAGAAATAACAGGGATGTTTAAATGGTGAAGATGTTAAACCAAAGAGTTTATCTTCTTAGTGTCTGAACTTTGACCCATGTATTTGAAAGGGAGTAGGAATGAATAAGAGGCTGTTCCTAAGAGGAATTAGTTTGTGCTCCTGGAGATCTGTCCTGGGACTTGCTGCAAAGCACTCAAAGCCATTCAGTCCTCCCCTGTAATCCTATAGTTACCAAACTCATAATAAACTCTGTTTTGTGAGTATTTGTGTGGCTCTTACTCTGCTAAAGCAACTTTGCTTCTAAGGTTTCACAACTCTCATGTTTTGCGCTTCTGGAGGGAGGTGAGTGTTCTGCTTTTTGTGGGTCATATGGAGGGAGTCACAAGGAAAGCAATGTATGAAATGTCACAAGTCAGAGACTTGTACTGCAGCCCAAAATCCATACTGAAACCCAACCTGCTGTGACAGGGCAGGAACTGTCCAGCCAAGTGAGGGCTGCTCATGTAACCTGGGCCAGGACCTGCTGGAGAGATCCAGCAGAGTTGCTGCTCTTAGTTTGAAATGGCCAGGACACCCAGCCTTGTTGCTCTGGCTTCCATCTACTCTTCCAGCAGGAATAAATATTTCCTTGGCCTTTTTTGGCACCAGATGGTACAAAGTACCAGAGAGCTTTGAGTACTGTTGTTATTTTGGATGCTCTGACAACAAAATTTAATGACTGTAGAAATCTTCATTCGTTGCAGAAGATGTTCCAGCCCAGAGAAGTATTTCTGGGTTCTCAGCTCTGAGCAATATTCCATTTTTCCAGGCTGGGTTTCAGAAGTGCTATTCCTGTTTCTGATGCAGAGCCTTATGCTGTGGAAAAGGAAAGATGGCCTGAACAGTGTTGCATTGCTTTGTAGTTATGTTACGGAATTTTGGGGGGTTTTGGTGTTTTTTTTTTCCATCACTGCACTTCTGGTGCCAAACACTTCCTGGATTACCCTTTCAGATTGCCTCCCTGACTGTTGCCTTTGGCAACAGTTGCTGTTTTGCTCACTTAAGAGTTCTGAAAACTTAACTCTGTTAAGACTCTTCCTTTTAACTCAGTGGTTTAGCTTCTTCATCCTCAAAGTTTGCTCATCTAACTTTGCCTCAGAGAGACCTGTGTGAATTTTCTTCATTTGATCATGTTTCTTTTGAGCTCTGCATCCCCTTTTTCAGCTACAAGAGGCAAGAGTGTATTAATCTTTACATCTTCTGCAGAGGAGAATGTTCTCTTTTGTTCATTTTCTTGATTTTTCCTCTGCTCTGCCCTGGGAAACATTTGTGAATGCCTCTTATGAAAGAAATTGTGTAGTATGAAGTACTTTAAGTGATTTCTGGGAAATAATGCTGCGAAGTGAGTGTCTGTAAGAGACTGGGAAATGATTTTAGGGGAGGAATTCTACTGTATGTTGAAATTCCATGCTCTTCCTGGTAGTGGTTTAAGCTTGTGGCTAAGAGGAAGTGTGATACAGAGAAAAAACAACACAACCCAAACCAAAGATAATAGGAAAAATAATAGGGGGAGCAGTGACAACATAGATCAACTGGTCATTTGGGACACTGGCTCAGTTATTTCATTAGATAAAGTTTTCAAAATGAAAATACCCTCTTCAGGGTTCATACTCAGTTGTTTGAACTGCATGTGGGGGATGCTCATCTTTGACCCTCTGGGGCTCCCAAGCTGTGCACATTTAACAAGTTTGTTTCTTGGAGCACTTAAATCAGGTGATGCAGGTATCCTTTATCTTCTGAAGTTTTTCACTCCCTTCCTCCTTACCCTGCATTTTGTAAAAAAGCTTGATGTAAATTTCTTTGGGACTCTCCTGGATTGAGTACTAGGTGCTTATTGATTCAGGACTGGCAGTGCCTTATTCTCAATTTTTTGGGGACACCTATGTGCCAAAAAGAGTGAAATCCAATGGATTTTGCTGCAGTATGCCTGAGGTCATCTGCGTTTTCTTACTTTCTGATGCTCCTTTCATCTTTTCTGCTTTCTCTTGATTTTGTGTTGGTTTGGAGCTTGAGATGGAAGGGTTAAAGGTAACTGTCTTATTGGCAGTGCTTTCCTGCTAACTACCACTCAAGCTTTCCATCTCAAATGAAATTAAATGAGCTGCTTATCTGCCCATACAAGTGGATGTCCTTTTCTCTGCCCTCTCCCCGGGTAATAAATTTGTCCTTGGCTTCTTCTGGCGAAGTTATTACTTCAGCTAAATTATAGCCATGGTAATAATGTGTCTTTAACTTCTCCAGTATCAAGTGGGGCAGCTGTATTCTGTGGCAGAAGCCAGTAAAAATGAAACTGGTGGAGGTGAAGGAGTGGAAGTCCTGGTGAACGAACCCTACGAGAGAGATGGAGAGCGTGGGCAGTACACACACAAGATCTACCACTTACAGAGGTATGGGAACCACTCCATTCCCAGAGTTGGGTGAGAGGAACCAAAGGAAGATAAAATAGGATTGCAGCAACTGTAAATCAGATTATGTACAGGCTGAAAGATGCAGGAGTATAACAGCACCTGGCAGTGAGCATTGCTGGGACACCCACCCACCCCTGTATACGTGGCTATTATCCCAAGAAAATCTGGCTTTGAGCTTTTCAAAGCAAGTCTGATCCTGCCACCTGGTATTTTCATACTTGAATTTGGCTAAAGAGCAAAATAGATCTCAACCTGCTTTCAGCCTCCTATTTTTTTTCATTTGTTTTATCTTTCATTATGTAAAGAAGATTTATATTGACGTGTCTGATTTAGCATCTCTGGCAAACATTGTAATGGTGTTGGGGAGAACCCTACCAATTCCAAAAGTGTGCAAATCTCTAGTGTTTGCATTTCAGGTGATGTCCTTCCCATCTCAGTTCTCATTCCATGTCGCCCTTATCAATGCCTTTCTTCCTATTTCCAAATTCTGCAGCAAAGTGCCAACATTTGTGAGAATGCTGGCCCCTGAAGGAGCTCTGAATATACATGAAAAAGCATGGAATGCCTATCCCTACTGCAGAACTGGTGAGTGCCTCAGGAAGGACTGTGTGTTCTGCCTTTTTGTTTTTCTGGGGGAAGGGGGGAACCGTAGGAGAGTATAAGGAAAGATGCAACCAGTGGAGAAGCTGTTTCAGCTCTTAAAATCTTGGATTTCTGTTCTCTAAGCCCTTTCTGTGGTCAGGAAAAGCAAAATACAGTGCTGAGGAGTTAAAACAGCTGCCCTTGTCTGATGTGCTGCTAATGAGTGACAGAGGAGAAGAACTGACCAAGAAATAGATGTTAGTCCTCCCAAAGGAACAGCTGTGTAACACTGATGAAATAAATCCATGAGGGATGATTTTATGTGCTCAATTTCAGCAGAGCCAGGTGAGAAAAAGCAGAAGATGCAAGAGAGGAACAGGGCAGATCTCAGCTGCCTTTTGCTTAGTGCAGGTGAAGGTTAAGTGTTGGGTATTTGCTCACTTGCAGGATCTCAGGTCAGTGAGGGTTGAACACAGAATTTTGCAGTTGAGGTGAATCCACCTGTAAATGCAGGGGTGAGGCTCTGGGAGCTGTGTAAAGTGCTGAAATAATGTCAAACCCATTTTCTACAGGAGTGGTTAGTATTTACCTTCTGAAGTTACCAGCCATGGTCTTTAACCACTACAGCTTCTCTGGTCTTCACTGCTGTAAACTGAGAATTTGACTTTGCCTCCAAATTTATTTGGAGTGATTTTGGCAGCATTTTATGGTGTTTGTATCTCTGAAGGTTACATTTGCTGCTAGTTGGTAGTGGTACAGTTGCTATGGGAACTAGACACTTAAAAATTCCAACTGTTCTTGAAACTCAATGTACAAAAACCCCATTTTTTGACGATTTGCTTAAGTGAATTTTAAATGAAGTATTTTAAAAGAAGGAAAAAGCTGCAGTGGGAGAGGCAAGTGTTACTTCAGTCTGTGGAATTACACATAGCAGTCTAGAGGAATGGGTATTTCAAATACAAAATTCAGATACTGCCATCAACTTTAGAATAAATTTTTAATGTCTCACATAAGATGTAGAAACAAAGTTGTTTGCAACCTTTCTAATTTTTATGCAGTTTTCCTGCTGCATGTTACTTAAATTAGTTAGTAAATGTCTAGTTTATTTCCATGTGAAGCCCACTGAACTGATTTAAATACCTGGCTGTATCCTCCTCCTCCTCTTTTCCTTCACCGATTTCTGAAACAAAGGTGTGGAGGTACTTGTTTTGTTGTTCATAAGCTGCTTATCCTTCAGTTGTCACACTGATAAAATTCTACTTAAATGGAAAACATGGGATACTAAAATCAAGTACAAGACTTTTCAACACAATCAAAGAAATTTCAGATTTTGATAAGCTAGAAATGATAACAAAGCAAAAAAATAACCCCCTCAACTGCAATAAATGGCAACATAATATGAGATAAAAAGTGCTTTGTTGTGGGGGTTGGAGCAGAAGGCAGTTTTGATGCGGAGGCTGATAAATCTGTTTAGAGAATCTGCCAGCCTGACGTGAAGCAAGAAGAGCTCGGAAAAGTTGCTGAAACCTTCCCTTGCTGGGACTGGGCAGGAGGGGAGAACCCATGGATGAGGAATCCCATGGATGTGGGTACCCATGGATGTGAGAGAGAACCCGTGGATGTGAGGGAGAACTCACAGATGTGAGAGAGAACCCATGGATGTGAGGATCCTTGGATGTGAGGTGGGAACCCGTGGATGTGAGGGAGAACTCATAGATGTGAGAGAAAACCCATGGATGTGAGGACCCATGGATATGAGAGAGAAACCTTGGATGGGGGAACCCATGATGTAGGTGAGAACCCATGGATGTGAGGACCCATGGCTGTGGGAATCTGTGGATGTGAGGTGGGAGCCCATGGATGTGGGAAGCCATGGATGTGAGGTGAGGACCCATGGCTGTGGGAACCCATGGATGTGAGGTGAGAACCCATGGATGTGGGGATCCATGGATGTGGGAACCCATAGATGTGAGGTGGGGACCCCGGGAGGGGCTGTGGGGCTGCCTTGGGTGTTTCCATTTTCCTTTGGATGCCCTTGGGCGTTCTGGTTGGACGTGAGAGGTCTTGGAGTCCCTGGTGTGGGTCTTTGGGCAGCAGAAGATGCTGTGCTGGCTTAGAGCAGCCAGGCTTTCAGAATCTGAAATTTAAGAGCCAGGGAGCCAGCAGGAGCTAAACCCAAGTGTGGGAGTTGCTGGTGCTTCAGCCTGTGCCCTCCTGTCTGAGGTGGTGTTGCTGTGCTCTCCCTGGAGCACTGCTTGCTTGTTCACAGAGCCTTCTAAATTGGAATAAAGCAGTGCTTTTACTTAATTGTGCCTCCTGGTATTTTTTTTTTAATTATATGAGTTCATCCTTCTTACATTTCCCTATATCTCCTCTGAAAAGCTCAATTAATATGCATGTTATGGGCTATTATCAAAGTAGTACTGCAGACTGAGGGAATTTAAATGCCTAGCTTATAACTTTCTGCAATTCTGCACACTTGTTTGTGCTGTAATATGTTGTTTTTATGTACTTTGAATGGAAGCCTTGCTTAGCTCCTTTGAGAGTATAAACTGTAAGTGAGGTTGTTGTTTTTGTGTGCTTTCACAACTTCTGCAGTAAAAACGAGATGAGGATTGTCTAATAGTTGTACCTGTGGGCTGCTGCCAAGGGGAGCAGTGTTCTTCTCTGCAGTCTGACTTAAATATTAATGTTGCTTAAATGTTTTTAGAAAAGCAATTTGATGTGTGTTCCACTCTGAGTGTAACCATGGCCTGTGGCCAAATGTCAAGAAACTGAGAAGTTTTAACTGCAGTTGTTGAAACGTGTAGGAGTTGCTGCTGTAGTGCCTCAAGAAGCAGGTCCTAATTTGTAGCAAGCTGAGCATTGAAGTTTGAGTGGACATTTCTGAAGAGATTAATTTGTTTGCTTTACAAATGAGGAGTCTTCCCCACAGGGAAGAACTTAAGCAGGCAAAGGAGCCTGTTTTGAGGCAGTTGCATAGTCACAGCACACAGTCATGGCAAAGTGGGAAGGTCCTGGTTTATAATTATAATTATTGCTGGTTTATTCAGTATTTTGTTGGGACTAGCAGGAAAAAAAAAACCATTTCCTTCTTGCAGAAACAGGGAAATGTTCAGCCTTTGAAAAATTAGCTTCAGCTCTGCCTTCTTGTTCCTCCAGCCCAGCATGTCAGTCTAAATAATTGGCTGTCTGTAGAATTGCTGTAAAAAGCAATTTTCACATGCTGGGGGTTTAGAACAGTCCAAGCCCAGCAGTGGGTAATTAAGGCAGCTGGATGTGCACGATTGGTGATTTGGGATGGTAACTGTCTCCAGGATGCTGGGTTGGAAACTCAGAAATTGTTACAGTATCTTTGAAACCAAATTATTCCTTAATCAAGCCCTGATGTTAAACTTGACAATAGACCAGAGAAGTTCAACTCCAGCTTCAGACTTCCTTCTGCTTGAGCAGAATTGCTCAGGTAGGGCAGATGCTGACTGTTACAGGATCTTTAATTGCTTTTCTGTGTTGAATAATTGAGCCCCAGTGTCCAGGGAGCTCAGTTACCACGAGCAGCAGAGATGCAGAGGGTCTGGTTACTCCAGGCAGATCTGTACTGGCCTGAAATCCAGCATGGGTTTCCTTTGGAACTACAGAGAGGCTCCTTATCTGCAAGCTGAGAAAGGATTGGTAAAATGCTGTCAGCTGAACATACTTATTCCATCTTCTCATCCAGCTGGCTGCACGCCAGGGAGCACAAGTGGCAGTGCATAATTAAGTGCTGCTCCTCTGGGTTTCTCCAAGTCTGAGAATTTCCAGAGGAGAAGGGGGTGAAGTTACCTGGGTTTTATCAACTTCCATGTCTTTTCCCTCAGAGGTACCAGCAGTGGCCTGGGAAGCTGGAGCTGTCCCTGTTTGGCTGAGAGTGGGAGGAGGGCAGTGGTGGCTGTACAGTCTTTTCTCACTAAAGTCCTGTGTCTCTTTCTTTCCATGTGTTGATTTCTTGGACCAGTTATTACAGTAAGTATTGCTTTTACTGATGATCTATGGAATAATGTCTGAAATGAAGTGTTCTGAGTAGAAGGTCTTTAACCTGAGCTAAAGGCACTTCAGCTTTTATCATGGTAAGATCACATGGATTAACCCCCCTTACCAGCTGTGGTGTATCCGTGTGACCATGGACAGAGATCTGTCTGTGCTTAGCAAAGCTCAGCTTTACAAATGGGAACAAGCCCCTGCCTGGGTAAACTGAGTAAAAGCCAGTTAGCCCCTGCCATGTTGTCCCTTTGGATAATCTCTCTTCTGAATTTGATATTTCCTTTCTCCATGCTGAGTGTTTCACTGGCTTCTGCTTTTGTTTCTGCTCCCCTGAGGGAGGATAAGGTTACCTTTGGGAGTCCTTTGCTACTCACAGTAATAGTGAGAAATGGAAAGTTTTTTGCTTACTTGGCAGAACTGTGCTTCTTGTCCCTTCCCTTCCCAGTGTCTAAAGCTCTCAGCATATCAGTTTAATATTGTTATTACTTTGAAGAGTTGCATCAAAATATGTACTCAGTGCTAAATAAATAATCTCTGTGGAAAGACAGTTGCTGCCTAGCTAACTTATGTTACCCCTTCTAAACCCTAAATAGAGTGGCAGATATTGTCCTTTAAAGAAGAAGCTGTTGATAAACTCCAAATGTTTCACTAAAACAATAGAACTTACGGGTTTTTTTTGGTGAACAGCTTGCGGTTTATTTAATCTTAAGTAATTAATGATCAATCAATTCTGCTGAAAGCAATGATGTGTTTATAAATAATTCTGAAATTCCCTAAGTTACACCCCAGTTGTATGGAGAGTTCATTCTTTGAATTATTCAGTTCTTTGAGTTGACTCTCCTAAAGCTTATCTGTGTAATAACAAGATGAATTGTATATCCTAAGGATAACAAGAGGCTTTTTTTTTGATGACAGAATGAGTATATGAAGGATGACTTCCTGATCAAAATTGAAACCTGGCATAAATCAGATCTTGGAACACAAGAGAATGTAAGTACTTGTGTCGTGTGTTTTACTCATCTCTTTAATGTCACAGCGCTGGGTTAGAGAAGTGCTATGTCTGTTCACTGTTCCTGCATTTCAAATGTTTATCTCACTGCCAAGGCAGAGACTCCCTTCTGTTGGCTTCTCACATAAACTGAATCAAACTGACCCCCAAACACTTGTTCTGTGTGAGCACCTTTGCTTCTTTAGAAACTCTCCCACTGTGTGTTTACCCCTCTGTAGGTGGGAAGGGGAGCACTGTGTGTCTGCATTTCCATCTGCCTTTATATTTTCTTAGACTGGGAGTGTTCTGTCACTGAAGCAGCTCTTTGAGTGGTGTTGTTTCCCTGCAGGTCCACAAACTGGAGCCAGAGGTATGGAAGAGTGTAGAAGCCATTTATATAGACATTGCTGATCGGAGCCAAGTACTCCCCAAGGTATGGTAGGTGGGTAACAGCTCCCTGGGGGGAGGCCTTGTGCTAAAAGAGGGGATCATGGACAAGCTGTGCTCCCAGGGGTGGGCACAGGCAGCAGGACAAGTGAGAGGATGCACAGAGGAGGAAAGGCGTTCCTTAAAACTGCTCATGCAAGCCAGAGGAAAAGCTCTTTTAAAAACTGTATCAGCACTGCCTGTAGAATGTTTTGCCTGTGCATGTACGAGTATTTCTACAGCACTGCAGTGCTTGAATAGCAGGAAATGGCACTCCCCTTTCCATACAGGATCTCTCCTTAACTTCCCTCTTTTTGATACTGATGCATGGCTTCACAAGTGGATCTGGAAATGATGTAGCTGACACTTGGTTCTAAGAGTCGCCACAGTTACTGTGAGAAAGAAAGGGGTGTTTCTTTACTGGGAAGAAAAATCAACTGCATAAAAATGCAATGTTGGTTGGGTTTCCTGACTTTCAAATAGTATGATACCATTTTTGTGGTGGTATTGTGAGTCTGACTGTACTTTTCTTCTTGTGAGCAGCATGTGAGCATCACATTGATAGAGTGTAGTGAAAAATCCTAGCTAGCACAACTGCTTTCTGTACCAGCAGTGCTGAGCTCCCAAAGAACAAGTGGTTACAGGAAACATATCCTACAGACCTTCTGATAGCCTTCCAAAGCAAATCAGTTTGTTACCACTTCTTCATAGGTCTAGGACACAGCACAAATATTTCCTTGTAGAGTGTCTGACCTAATGTTGATGTCTGAAAACAGTAGCTCTTGAGAAGGCAGAGGTTACTCTTGGCCCAGGAAAAATCCTTTGTTTGAGAGAACAGCTGGATAACAGTAGGATAATTTGTGTTTTATCTTTGTGTCTGTCCAATAGGATTACAAGGCAGAAGAAGATCCAGCAAGATTTAAATCTGTCAAGACTGGACGTGGACCTCTGGGTCCCAACTGGAAGGTTTGTATTGATGAGTTCAGGAACTGTATCAGGACAAATACTGGGGTTTGGAGCCAAAGATACATCTGGAAAAAACTGGAATCCCTTCTGCAGATGGAAATGCAGAACTCAGCACTGAATTTGTTTTGATTTTAAAAGAAATGAAAGAAGTTGGTACAAAGAGAATGAGTTCCAGGAAATCTCCAGAGCTGTCTGGTGCTCAGCCCAAGGGATCGCCCAAGAGAATTCCAGTACGAAATAGCTGAGTAATGACCAGCAGTGTTTAACCTTTCACTGAAATCCTTGGAATCTGAACACATTAAAAATGCAGCTATAATACCAGTCTTTAAAAGGGACCCTGAGTGGGATTTGAGGAGCTACTGGTGTGCAGGTCTGATTTCTAGCAGGCAAACTGGGCAGAAGCTGAGGTTGATATGATTCATTTGGGAAGAGCGGTTATGGCTCCTGTAAGAGGAAATAGGAAACCTTATGAAGTTTTCTTTAAAGCTTTATAATCATGACTCAGATGATATAATCTAATTCCAAAATGTTTTAGATAGGGACTTTGTCAAGAGACTTTTAAGGAAGCAAAGTAGCCGTGGTATAACAGTGAAGATACTGAAAAACATGATTTTAATGGAAGAAAAAGTGGACAACAGAGGAGAGGAAGGAATAGTCTGTTCTCAAAATGGAGGGAAAGCCACCTGTGAAGGAAACCAGGGTCTATTTTCATCATACCCTGGAAAAAGGGTGAGCAAAGGTGTGACAAAACTTGTGAATAAAATATATGAAAGGTGTAAGGATGCAAGAGGATTGTGGGAATTGTGGGAGGACTTCATAGTTAGGACTGAAGGAGCTGCTTTCCTGGAGACATTTAGCCAGAGGCTTAATGTGAGTTTTTGTGTGTCTTTGCAGAAGGACCTGGGGAAGCAGTCAGATTGTCCATATATGTGTGCTTACAAGCTGGTAACAGTCAAATTCAAGTGGTGGGGTCTGCAAAATAAAGTGGAGAACTTTATACAGAAGGTAAGTTCTGTGATGGGGAGAGATGTGGGGCACATTTCATCACCCACCTGCTGTACAGGCAATGCCTCTGCCTGAAATTCTGCAGTCAGTTAAAGCTGAGTTCAATTTGCTGCTAATCCAAGGGCAGGGCTGGCTGATTGTTCTGTGAATTGGCTATTGAGTGTTTTCACTCTGATTTGTGAAGGTAAATTCGCTGGTTTGCTTTGTTTAATAGATCAGAATTGCAGTCACTTGGTGGTTGATTTGTGAGTGATGAGGTGATGCATTTATGCTGGAATTACATTGCTTAGTGGCAAAACATTTTTGTGGGGAGATAGCTCCAGCTATTTCATGCTGATCAGCTGAGGATCTTTCTGGCAAGTCCTGGAGCTCTAGTCACGTTTTCCTCTCCCAGTCAGCTGCTTGAAAAACCTGTGTTAAAAAATAAGCAGATGGTGGGAAACTTTATTAACTTAAAACATAAAAAGTATCTTGAGAGGAGCTTTTTTGTGGCAGAGTCTATAACCCATGAGCTGCAGCAGGAATGGTTGTGTGTGGTTTTCCAGGCAGTGCTGTGTTCATAAAACTCCTGTGCCTTCAGATCACAGGGACTTCTCAGTGGTTAATTTTGATAAACCACAGAGCTGCTCCTGCAAAGGCAATTCTCTGGTGATACAGTCTAAAGACAGCTCCAAGGGGGAATGACCATGGTGCTGCAGGATTTCAAATACCCCCAACAAAAGCCCTGAATAAAGCAGTGTCTTCAATCCCTTTCTATTTATGAGCATCTACAGATTTGCATCAAGTATTCAAGCTGCTTTTGATGAGAGCGAGTTATCAGATATGAAACCACAATTGGTAAAACTGAAGTGTCTTTCCTTAATGAGGTCTTTCCGAGAGTTATTGTATATCCCTGTCTAATATAATGATTTTGCCTAGCTTATCTCTTATAAAATGGAAATAAATTGCTCCAAACCTGGAGTAGCTTGTGCACATTAGTCACCTCTGCTGAAAGGTTTTCAGCTGTGAAAAACAAGTTTAGGCATTTTTTTAGGTCACTGCAAAAAAAATAAAAACAAGATAGGTGCATGTCAGCCCTTTACACTTCCTAACTTCAAGTTTTTAACAAGGTAAGGATTTTAAAAATACCTGTTTCTCCTTTTTTCTGCACCTCCAGGCCAACTTTCATGCTCTAAGTAAACCCAACTTGGAGCACTTTATTCAGTCAGAATGATAGTATCGAATCAAAGGAAATTCACTAATTCTTTCAGTGCAGTGTGCAGACTGCTGTCTAGGTTTGGGGGAAAAAAAAAAAGCAAGCATTTCTCTGGGGATTCAAGGCTCTAGATTAGATATTCTGATGAAAGAATAAAAATTAAGCTGTCTCCAGTTTCCAATTGTGGCAGCTAGATGGAAAGGTGGGCGAGGGAGCTGATTCTTGAGTGTACACATCCCTGAAAATTGTTACAATGCTGTGAGCTCCATGGTAATTGCCCTGTGACTAAGCTGGTTTGTGTTTTATCCCTCCTTTTGCAGCAAGAAAAGCGGCTCTTCACAAACTTCCACCGGCAGCTCTTCTGCTGGCTTGATAAGTGGGTTGATCTGACTATGGAGGACATCCGTAGGATGGAGGAGGAGACCAAGAGACAGCTGGATGAGGTCAGTGGGAAAGCAGGGCAGGTGTGGGCTGTGTGAGAAACTGCTTCTCTCCAGCACAGCAGAGAGGAAAGGCTCTGCTGCACTGTCAGGGCATGGTGTGAATTGTGCTCCTGCTATTTAGGTCATACTGTGTGTGTGCTTAGAATGATTGGCCATGAGTCCATCGTGCTGGCATCTCCTCCTAATCATTATGGAATTCTCCTTCTGTTTGTTATTGAGCCAGTAAATGTATTGAACCACAGGTAATGAGGGGCTGAGTGGCAATGATTCATTTACTGCCTCAATATCCTCTGTTTCCTTTTACTCCAAGCTGAATGGTCGATTTTGTCCTCATTAGTTGCCAGAAACCTGTTGAGTAAAAGGTTTTTTAGCTCTAAGTACCATAAGCAGGTAGGGGAGGTATGTAACAGGATTCTTACTGTGAGAAACACAAGTTTGGTAATAATGAGAACCTTGTTCCGTGCTTTGTGTCCTGCCCTGCACCCTTCTCTCCCTTCATGCCTCAGGATATTTCATTATAGTTTCATGTACACTCTTGCCCTTTTGGATAATGGTTCCAAATCTGTTGCCAACCCACAGCTTAACCAGAAATGATGCCTGCATGTGCATTTCACAATCACTGATTTGAGATGCTGAGATATAATCGATGTCTTACACACAGGAGGTGTTCCACACTGATAAATTTTAAGATAGCACACGTGAGAATCAGTACTTGAACACTTGTTTCCTTTTTCAGATGAGAGAAAAAGATCCAGTGAAAGGAATGTCGGCTGCAGATGACTAATATGACTCCTTCCTTGTGCACTGTAGGTATCAAGAGATTTGACAAAACTGTGTATTGCTCTATTTGGTTTAAAACCCCCAACACTTGTGTGAGAAATGATCCTGCTCATAGCTTCTGACAGGCAAATCTGTGCTATTGATTGTTTTTATAGTGAGCCTGTTTCACTGACAGGTTGATGAGCGAGTTTACTGCCTCGTTTCAGAACTATTCTAAAGAAATGTCTGAGTGAAAAGTGTAAGAAAAATGTGTTAGAATATCCTGTAGATTTTACTGCTATTCTTATTTCTGTAATGCATGTGTTACTTTCCATGACTTGCAGAGAAACTTTTTTCAGTCTCAAAAAAAGTAAGTTAGACATGCAAATGCTTAGAATACAGTTGGAAATTGGACATTCCAAGCATATTTTCCACTGCTTGTTTGCAGTATTTACTAAAGGGCCAAGGCTTGGAGTAACACTTGGGCATTGCAGAAGAAGCAGCAATGACAGTTTTAAAACTTTTGACTTGTTTTCTTTCTGTTCTGTTAAATGATGCCATCAGTTTGGGGGCTGGTTTTGCCAGTTTTTTCTTCGACACCGTGCAAAAATGTGCTATAGTATTAGAGAAGTAAGAAGGCAAGGAGAAAGAAGGGATTGTCCATTTATGTTGGGAAGAACAGGTTATTAGGGTAATAAAATGCCATCCTAGTTATCCTTGGAAGGAATGGGGTGGGGCAGAACCACATCCTCCTGGAGTACTGGCTGTTCACCTCTGTTTGCCCTCTGTTATCTGCTGATTGCTTGGTGGTAAGTGGGGAACAGGTGGTGAGGGAGTGTCTAAAGGTCTTTTGATAGATATATTTTAATATATCTTACATTCTAATATATGTCAGCAACTGACAAAACGAAAGGACACAGCCTTAAGCTGAGCCAAGGGAAATTTTAGGTTGGATGTTAGGAAAAAGTTTTTTACTGAAAGAGCGATAAAATACTGGAATAAAGTACTGACCTTTGCCCATGGTGGAGTGACCATCCTTGGAGGTGTTTAAAAAAAGACTGCATGTGGCACTCGGTGCTATGGTTTAGTGGAGCTGTTAGGGATCAATGATCTTACAGGTCTCTTCCAACCCAGTGATTCTGTGATTTTGAAAACAGTTTCAACCTCTTGATTTTCTTCTTCCTCTGGATGGGTGCTGCAGTGTAAGGATGTGTTGTCTGTCTGGTGACTCACATTTGCTCTCTCAAGGTTGTCTGACACTTCCCCTGGCACGCTGCTCCTCCAAAGTCATCCTGAAACGTTTCCCTGTTGTCTCTTTGTTTCAGTTTGCAGACAGTCGTCAGGAAGGCCCAGGGAATCCACACCCTTGACTGACGGACCATCTCTGGATCAAGCCTTTCTCTGTCCGACCGGCAGGCGATTTTAAACCTCCCATAGCTAATTCTAGATGCCCCTTAATATTGTGAGCAAATAGACAGTCTGGTACTAAGCACTCCAATGTTAGCACGAGTACCCCGAGGAGTTTCCTCTCTCCTCGGGGCCGTGTGACTTAGAGATCGCTGTATTTACGACTCCTCCCTCCTCTTTTTTTCATTGTGTTCAGACCAATTTCCATGTGGCCCTGTTTGATTTCCAAGTGACATTTTTAGCTCAAATAGTCTTGTGATGTGGTGACTTAGAATTGTTTTGTTTTGTTATTATTTTTTTTTCCAAAGTTGGATAAACTGCCACCTTTGTTTCTGCCCAGCCCCTTCACCATTCTTTGAATGTCTGTTTGGAGAGGGAAATTGTCCATATTTAAAAGTGCAAAACCCTTCCATGAAATGTTCTGCTCTCACCCTTGCTCCCAGAGGGAGATACTTAATGGCAGGTAATCTGAGTACAAAATGAGGAGCAGCCAGAGAATTCTTGGTTTGTGATGAGTTGTGATTTGTGGCTTCTGCAGGGCATTACTTTGTTCTGTCTTAACATACATGAATTAAAGACTGCCCAGAAGCTGCAGTCAGGCCCTGTACTGGGGCCTTCAGCATTTACCTGTTGAATTTTAATTTTAGGGATCTCTCTGGCTCATGTAGCTCTGATGTCCTCCAGCTGTGCGTGTCAGTCTTACAAAATCTTTCTTGACATATGTTGCAACTTCCCTATTCTTTATTTATTGAGACTTTCCATAACGTACAAAGCTGGAATGGTTTTGACTAATAACAGCAATGTGATTCTCCCTGGACAAATTGGGATGTTGCAAAGGCTGGTGTGCAAGCAAGGTCTTGGCATCTGGTTACATCCAGGTGCCTGGGGCAGTGGTTCTGCTCAGCAATAATAATCTTCCCATTGCAAGACTGACTAAAATATCTCCTTTTGTGCTGTAAAAAAAAGCACAAAACTGCAGTTTTCTAGGATATCTGTTGGTTATTATAAATCACAGAAGATACTGTTAATGTAAAGAGCTCTCGTTATTTAATGAACTCAAATATTTACTGTAACTATCCTAATGTTGATATCAGCTTTAGACAATCAACTCAGCAGAACAGAATCAAGGAAATGCTGCTTTCTTCAATACATATGAGGAAAAAAAATCCTACTTTGCTTATCCCTGAGGCCCAGTGTTTGATTTTTTTTCTCCCCTAGTAGTAATAACTTTATTTTCCACTTCTATGTTTGGCAGCACTAACATGAAACCCTGAATGTCAAACAGTCGTGGGTGTACCACCACTTCTGAGGAGTCTTTTTAGCATTCTGTAATACACTGACTCCTCCAGCCCTTCCCACTCGATCCTGAAATGATCCCATGCCCTGCTGAACTGGGGTCAGGGCTGTTTTCAGTGCGAGGGAAGATGGGAATGCTCTGGAGGGAGAGGATGGCATTGGGTTTCTGGGGAGGGGGCAGTTTATCCCTTTATTTTTAGTTTGTTATTTTGCCTTACTCATGTCTAAGTGCAATAAGCTCTGAATTGTACCAGTAACTCTGGCAGGCTATTCTCAGTGACCTCAGACGGTTCTGTGGGGTTGGGGTGGGGTTTGAGGGGTTTTAGCATAAATCTCACCAGGCAGAAGTAAAACAAGTTTATTGTAAAATAGGTAAAGAAACTAAATTTTAATCTTTGAGGCTATTTGGGACCAGGATGTTTCATGACATGTTGTATAGCTGTTCCAGAAGTATTCTAGGAGTGTAGGCCCCAGTTAGAGTTCTTTCAGTTTTGAAGTATTTTTAACAGAGAATTTATGCACTGACTTCTGTTCGTGTTCGTTGGTTACGTTTTGAGGGATTCTTACACTTGAGGGCAACCTGAGAATACACACAGCACACTTGTTCTTTCAGTTTGTGTTATCCAAGAGGCTTTCCATCTGATGGCACTAATCGCCGTGGAAGCAGATTGTAACATTCCACCATTGCAATCCTTTTTTGATCCTCTGATTTCAGAGTAAGAGCTTTTACACAAAGCTTTCCTGATTAGTGGAAAAAACTTGGAGGGAGGTGNTGCAGGAACTTCAGCCTGAACACTCCCCCCCTGTGCTCCCTGCCCTTTGTTTTCTGTCCTTCCAATCTGATCCTAAGTGAAAGCATCCCTCAGCCTATTTGGATAGACAAATCCTGTAAAGACCCTTCAGTCTCGATGCTTGGTTCCTGCTAGTGAGCATAGCAAAGATCACGCAGCGTTCCCGTGCCGTATCTTCCATCCGCTTTGGCGAGAACCCCTGGAGCTGCCGGCTCCCGGCGGGATCGGCTCCATCCAGAGGGGCTGCATGTGCTGGGATCTCCACTGCCACCCGCAGCCGGGTGGGTTTGGGGTTCCAAGGGCAGCCCCCTCGCCGCAGCCTGCCTCAGGCTGGTTTGCTGATGGGGCTCCTCGCCCCACACATCCCGCAGCCCTCTGGGTTCATCCCGCCGGGCCCCGTCCCGATGGGTTCTCCGTGCTCTTTTCCTTTGGCGACACCACACTTTGTAGGATGGGTTAGATTTATCTCGTCGTTTTCTTTCAATGTGAGTTTGTGCCTTTTTTGTCTCCTAAATCTTCCAATACAGGCATATTGGAAACGGAATCTAATAAAATACTAGACAGAGCCTCTCGCCTCCTTTGTTTTGGGGTGGGTTTGTGGTGGTTTTGGGGAAGGTCTCGGTGGCGTTCCGGGGGTTGCTGTGGGTCCGCCAGGCCGCCAGGGGGCGCTGCAGCGCCCGCCCCCGTCACGCGCGCCAATGGGCGCGGAGCGCTGAGGGCGGCGCGGAGGCCGCGGCCGGGCCGGGCCGTGTGAGGGGAGTTCGGGGGGGCTCCGCCGGCCCCTTCCCCGTCCCTCGGGCAGCGCTTTCCCTGCGGGAACGCCGGGCATGGAGGCCGCGGGCCTTCCCACCAAGGACTTGAGGTGAGCGGTGGGCGCGGAGGGGCGCGAGGCGCGGCTCTGAGGGCGGCTCCGAAAAGTGGCCCCTAAGCGGTTACGTAAATCGGCGAGAATTAGCGAAACTTGTGTTTGTGCTTATTACACGAATTGGCGGCGTTGCGTAGTCATATGAAGTAGGGGAGAAAAGCTGATTTTCTGGCTTGGAAGGCCGGTACCTGAGTGGTTCAGGGAGGCTTATGGGGCATTTCTGGGTGCGAGGGACTTCCCGGAGCTCTGTTAATGTGTAATGAGGGCACGAGCATCTGCACTTTTATAATGTACTCGAACTTGTCACTTTCTGTGAGGAAAAAGAAGCTTGGGTAAATACTGAGCTTCTGCTTTTACGGTGTTTTTACTATGTGTGTTCACTCCATAGCGAGAAGTGTCGGTGTCCTGCCTGGGCTCGGTTCCCTACAGAAACCTGCTTAGATGGGATTTGGATAACAGCCTGTGACAGGAAAATTTAAAAAACTAAACCAGCAAACTGACAACAGCTCCAATATCTTAAAAAATCCTCTGAAGGCTTTATTATGAGCACTGTGACCCTGAGAAATTCTCCACTATTGAGTCATTTGAGGATTAGCATTGGTGATGCTAAATAATGACTTCTGTTTGCTTGTATTTAGGACGGTGTTTGTTTCTACCACTGAAGTCTGTGTTTTGATCAGTGCTGTGGTCACTGGGCACCTTGAGCAATTGAATTTCTGTCATTAATGACTGATGGCCTCAACATTATTTCAGTTTTGTTTAATCAGGTAATTGTCTTACAAAATTAGGAACTGGAGAGCATTCCCAAGTGATACATCTCCGCTGGCAGAATTAGATCTGTAGCCTACCTGTATTTTTTTCTCCCCTAGAAATTTTTGTTTGGAGTGGCTTTTGGGTGACTTCAGCGTAGTCTTACAAAGATACACTATTAATGAGGGAAATTATGGGTCATTTTAATCTCTTATGCAAGGTAATTTTCCAGCTTTTCCGCAAACACTGTGTCACCTTGAGCAGGCAGTTGATTGTGGCATAAAAACACAGCCTTAATAATGGGTGGAATTCACTAATTATCAGTATTTATAAGGTCATTATAGAACCCTAAGATGGATGGAAAATTAACAGTGTCTTAGTTTTTAAGCCTGTCTGTCATGTATCAAGACTGACAGTAAAGTGAATCTTTTTAGATGCTCTGGTACTGAAATTACCACTTTGTAAAGAAACAACAGATGAGTCCTATGATATGACTGTTGAGAGGAACAGTGGCTTTGCTTGGTTCTGAAAACTTCTGAAACCAGAACTTTGAATGTTTGGGAGCTGGAGATTACATTTCTCCTACAGACAGGCACATGATCGATTCAAATTCTTTTAAACCTTGAGCTCGTCGAATTAACCACATTAAATCTATTATGAAAAAAACAATTCACTGTGTGTGCTAGGACGTGATTGCAGCTTTTGTAACAACCCAGCGAGTGCGGTGGGAACGCCACAGTTGTTTTTTCCAGCATTGCTGCACCTCCATTTATCCTTTTGTGTTGGGAGCAATGCTGAATTCCACAAGATCTCGAAGACCCTTATCGATCTCTTGATATTAATGGGCCAGCCCTTCAGCAGATTGCTTGAACTTGGAGCAGATGGCATCGCTGAGCAGCGAGGATGCCTTTCAGCATCCCGAGGGGCTCTCCCTGAATGATTTGGAGAGCCTGGGCAGCCTGCGCAGCCGCTCCGCCAGCTTCAGCAGCACCGGCTCCAGCGGCCGCGTGCAGCTCCGGCACAGGATGGCCCAGCTCATGGCGTGTGTGGAGGACATCAGCTCCGATGATGAGATCCACGAAGAAGTGTCCCGCACTCTGGATGAAGCGTTCCTCATCTGGAGGAAAAAGCTGAAGGATAAGTGGCAAGAGCTCAGGTTTTGTTCCTTCCAGTTGGTTGTTTTCATGGTAGTGTCGTGCCTGACAGATTTCTGATCAAAAAGTGACAGAAATTCTTTGGGCAAATTAGAATATTCTTAGGGTTGGTCGCCTGTCCGCATTTCAATTGTAACATTGGTTTTGTGTGGTTTCTGTTTGTTTTCAGACTACACTTAGTTACCTGGAATGTGGGCACAGCTTCTCCCCCTCCCGATGTCACAAGTTTACTCCAGCTCGACTCGCTGGGCCCAACCACGGATATGTACGTTATAGGGTGAGTGTATTTAAAGAACTTGCTTTGTGAGTTTATTGCAAAACTGCTGGGGCTCAGCATGGTCTGTTTTGGGAGGACTGTGTGATGTGAATCACTGCCTGGGAGATGCTTTAACACTACTACTACCAGAGGGTGAAGACTGACTTAGTCTGACTAATAGAGGACTAACTTAGAACACAGATGATTCCCAGCAGTTGTCTGCTGTTATGTTGTGACAGGATGCAGAATATCTTTCTTCTAAACACACAAGAAGTTTGGGCTGCTGTTTTCTTTGTTAGTGTGTTCATTTTGATATGAAAGTTATTGAAAATTCAGCATGTTTTAAGGGAGCTTATTAGGCACAATCTGCCACTGTGTTTTCCAAACTCTGTTGAAATTCTGAAGTCCTGACAGGCAGGTTATTTGTTATAACACATCTTGAGTTTGGCATTGTCTTAAACTCTGTCTTCATAGGTGTTATATACATATATAATACAGATAACACATAGATAACACACAGATAACATAGGTAACACACATAGGTGTTATATGCACCTATCTTCAGGTGAATATAACCTCCTTTAATTTTGTTTTCCTCAGTGTCAAATGTGTTAGATCTGTGTGTGGGTTAAACTACTTGAATGAGAAACTGAACAGCAAGAAATTTCTGGGGTCTGTGTTCTGCAAAGTTCTTATGAATTCTGTCCAAACCAGCTGATGCAATGTGAGTAATTGTGATATATTCAGCTTACAGGAGGTGAACTCAAGAATCACAAATTTTCTGTCTGACTTGGCATTTGATGATCCATGGAGCATTTTTTTCATGACTGTGTTGTCTCCCTTGGGATAT
Organism: Drymodes brunneopygia; assembly: GCA_013400955.1. Lineage (NCBI taxonomy): Eukaryota > Metazoa > Chordata > Aves > Passeriformes > Petroicidae > Drymodes > Drymodes brunneopygia. Next base: position 44,137 of record VZTZ01023239.1, read on the forward strand.
ATCAAGGTAATTATTTACATCTCTCTTAAGTGTCACAGCACTGAAGGAAAATATCTTAAATGTTTTTCCTCAGACTCTCCATAAAATATAAATTGATGGTGTTTTTTGCAAGTGTCTCACTTCCACAGGTACACTTATCTTAGAAGTGATTCTTCATCACACCTGTGTTTTCCCATTTTTCATGTGATGTGAACTTACACTGAACAGCATATTTCTTGTGGCCACAATCTCTTTATCTCTCTCTTGTTTGTAGAAAAGTTTTTTGCTCTGTGCAATATTTGGGAACTGTTTTGTGATGCTTCTAATGTAGTCTTGCACTATAAATATCCCAAGCAATGGCAGTGATTTTCGTTAAGATTGGTAAGGTTCCTTTATCTTGTTTGTTTTCCAATTTGTTTGCAGGTGAAAATAAACTGCATATGTGTAAACCAGGATTTTAGTGGGTGTATATATTTACCTGAGGACTTAATTTTTGGTTGAAGACCTACAACATTATGTTGGAATTTAAATGACAAGGTTTTGGGGTAATATGAGAGACATAAGATCAGCTAAAGTGCTGGCTATTTTAATAATGCCAACAATAAACGTAGGAAGGTATCCTGAATTTCTCTAGTAAAGAGAAATTAAAAGCCTTTTGTAGTGGTTTTCTAAACCAAGCACTATTTCAGGCAGATTTTGCTGAGGTGATTGCATTATCTGCGTGCTAATCAGACCCATAGTTGTGCTGTCCTTTTAATTGTAATTAAACAAAACAAAGGACCCATTGGGAATTACAAAAAGGAAAAAACCCACATTGTTCATTCTGCCCTAAGTCATTGCTGATAAAAATTCAAAATCTGGCCGTGGGCTGACATTCAGGCCCTGTATACACACAGTTAAAAGAATTCCTGCTGGTATGCCTGGCTGATTTTGAATTCTAATTTATAACTGTGGCAGTTTGGAGCACACTAATGAATGGATGCTGCCACCTAATGGCTTTCAGCAGGACTTGATTAGCTCTAATAATAAGGGGGAGCTGTCAGGCTGGGTCAAAATCAAACCAGGCAGCAAGGAAAGGTTATCCCAGGACTTAGCCAGGAATTTGGCTGAGCAGGAGAGGAGCAGTTACCCCTTGGCTGACCTGTGATGAGGTTGGGTGTGGAGGGAAAGGTGTCACCCTTGGGACATTCTGTCCCCTCAGTAACAGAGTCTGTTTTCAGAGGGTTCAATTGGTCACAGTCAATTCTTTCACCATCCAGAGGATCGTGTTCCCTCTGTGCAAGGGCTTTGCTTGATTTGGCTCTAAGGACTGCTGCTGGTTCCAGCAGAGGAGGGGGTCACTGCCTTGTGGTGTTCAGGATCTGTGAGTCTTGAGAAATTTCTGGGGACAGGTCACAGCAGAGTGAAATAAAGCAAATAAATAATAAAGGGACTGGAAGGTCTTGGTACTTCATGAATGTAATTATGGAAAGGAGAATGCTGACTACTGAAATATTTATGCATCATTAGTAATTGCAGTCCATTGTTTCAGTATTCTGTCTGGTATTTTGTTGAGTTCAAGGACAATGAAAACATTAAAATATATTCTGAAGTCATTTGATTGTATAGATATGGAGACCAAGAAAGGAAGAATTCTGTTTCAAATTTTGGGCTGAATTTTTGTGCTTCTCTAGCACTTGTATATTCAGTTTTATTCTAAGGTAGTCTTTTTCTAAGTTAATCCAGCATAAAATTGAATTACAGTTAATGTCTTTCAGTGTCTGTATTTTAAATTGAATCATAATCATTAAAACAAACACAATGAATTTTGTGTCTCTTGTCAGGAACGTTGCACAGTCCACAAATGTTCAGTGAAGGACATCTTTATTAGACTATTTCCACTCACAGAAACCAAAAAAACCCCAAACCACAAAAACCCCTGTGTCTCATGTGCTCCCTAAGTGTTTGGTAAATCAGTTTTCACAGGCACTGCAGGCAGGAGTTTCTGCTGTTTGCAGCTCATTGTTTTTGCAGATGGCTGGAATTGACTGCTGTGCTTTTGAGGCATTTAATGACATTTAGAATATATAATGATCTGCTGAAGGGTGCTTCAGTTAGAAAAACTTGCTGCTGTTGGAGGACTTGTAGGTGTGATTTACAAAGCTTTTAGGTGAAAAGTCAAGGATTTGATCCTTCATGAATAGGATTCTTAAAGATAGAAACAAGAGGCTAGTGAGGTAGAAGAAAAATCTTTAAAGAGGTTTGGGCAGGTGCATGTTTTGAGGTCAACTTCACATTGGAATATAATGTTAGAACTGTGTTAATTAGCTGAGGAACTGATCAGATTTGTTTATAAGGAATTTGTTTTTCACAGCACTGAAATGAGTCTGCATTTACTGTGTCATTTATTGAGGCCAGGCTTGGCAAGGGAATTGCACAACCTCTGCTGGGGCCTTCTTCACCTGAAAGCTCCTTTGAGGTAAACTCAAGGAACTCCTGGAAATGACCATTCCTTCTTTTCTGTCTCCTCCAGCTCTCCTCAGTTCGTATGCAGGGGTTGCTGCTCCTGATCTTTGTGAAGCACGTGCACCTTCCCTTCATCCGGGACATCGACACGCACTACATCCGCACAGGCCTCTATGGCTACTGGGTAAGGACTGCCTGGGCTGTGGTTGCCTGGTTACTGATGGTGCTGTGTGCCTCCCCACGGGTCCATGCTGGGACAGAGGAGATGTGCTTTAATCAAAAATTAATAACCTCATGAGCAGGCTCATTTGTTTGAAGCTTGTGTGCAGCACAGGCTATAATTTCAAATTTCCGTTTATTTGCTGATAAGTTTGCGCAACAACTTGTGTGGGAAGAAATTGTACTGATTTAAATCTAAATTGCAAGATTTAAGAAGTTGTGAGTGATGTTAATAGTTACATTTGCAGGCATTGAGTGCAGGTTCAGGGAATGTTGTTCATCTTCCATGCCAGGGAAACAAAGGAGGAGTCAGCGTCCGCATGTCCCTCTATGGGCACACGATCTGTTTCATGAACTGCCACTTGCCAGCTCACATGGAGAACACAGAGCAGCGACTAGATGACTTTGAGAAAATTCTGGAAATGCAGTTTGAAGGAGAGAATATTCCAAGCCCCTTGGATCATGAGTGAGTTGTTCACTCAGTTCTGTCTGTATTGTTTTTATCTATTATAGGGTGAACTCTTGCACTGAAGAGTTTTGGGTTCGGAGTTTTCATCCATCATTTTTATTTTAAATGTCCCTTCAGCCTTGACCCTGAACCCTGGGAGGAAAAGATAACCTGAAAGACAGATGTCTGTTTTACAAGACTCTTTTCTTCCAGTCCTCAATTACAAATATTTGTTAGCATGACTAGATGTCATGCAGGAAAGCTTTTGAAGCTAAAGCCTTATACCAAAAATCCTTTAGGTCGCTGTTAAATGTTCAGAGATGTAAGACTTGGGAGAAGTTAATATTCAGGCTGTAATGAGCAAACAACAAGAATGCAAGGGACTTAATTTACTGTTTCAATTACTTCAAATTTCTTTGTTTAGCAGCAGGTTGTCCCTGTGTAAGCTTATCTTTAACTACTTAATGTTTGTGTTTAAGCTGTTTGCATTAAGTAATAAAAGTGATTAGAGCACCTAATTAGTGTAATGGCTAATTTTCTGTCGAATTCTTCCCTCATGTTAATGGATTCCTATAAATCTTCCCTATTTGATGCATTTTGGTTTGGTTTGGTTGTTTTTTTTAAGGGTTCTCTTCTGGTTTGGAGATCTAAACTTCCGGATAGCAGATTATGGGATACACTTTGTCAGAGAATCAATCAATAACAAGCGTTTCAGTCTGCTCTGGGATAAGGACCAGGTAGGTTGACTCAGTCTCTTTGGGGATTTGGGTTTGCTTTTAATGCACACAAACACAACATGGTGGTTAAATTCCACCTTGAGCTTCTAACTTCTGTTGAAGAACACAAACCCGGTGCAGTCATGAGGTGGAACATGAGATGGTCAAAAGCCCCAATTAATTGCAAACTTTTCCTGCTTTTGTGCAGTTTCTTACTCATTTCCAATGGTCATGTTTGACTTTCTTTGAACTTCATGTATTTTCAGTTTTTCCTCACCTTAATTTCTTCTCATCTCCCAAGAATTCTTTTTAAGAGAACCTTATTCTGGAGTTTTGGGTAGAATTGCCCCAAAACTTTTAGATGGCTCATGTCAGAGTTCTGGCTATAACAAAGAGGCCCTTCTGAATTTACCTTTCCAATGTTGCACTGACTGCAATGTTGAATTTTTGAATGATGCTTTCCCAATCATCCTTTAAGCTCTGATTTTTAAACATCATCTTTCAAAGTTACTTTTTATTTCTGCAGTTAAATATGGCCAAAAAGAAGGAAGAATTTCTGAAGGAATTCAAAGAGGGTCCTCTGCAGTTTAAACCCACCTACAAGTTTGACCTTTACTCGGAGGTCTATGACACAAGGTAAAAGATAAAATGAGTTTAGACATGGAATATGAGAGTGAATGTGGTACTTGGTAAAATATCTCTTTAGTAATCAGCAAACCTGAATTTCCTGGGTATTCTGGGGCTGTTCTGTTAGGCTTGGATTGATCAAATCTGAATAAATGAATATTTTCGGCTGAAGAAGCTGGGGTCTGCTGAGTGTATGAGGGAAGTAATGAAATAACCCAGCTTCCTTCTTGGGAAGACCACATTAACAGCATAAATGAGCACTTGTTTAAGCTGCTTCTGTTTTGTTCTTTCCTACTAAAAGTGCTCATTGGTTGTCAAAAAGGAGCAAAAGAATAATTCTCTGTCATTTTTGCTTTCCTTCTCTGTTTAAGCATTTAATTTGATATGCTGGTATTTGAAAATTAATGTATATTTGTCTCTGTTGATTATTTTAAGTTGAAAATGGAGTATCTTAGATTTCCAAAGTTCTTCTCTGATGTTAAAGTCTGTTTGTTAAGTATTAGTCTTATGTTTCCACAGAAGGATAAGTTCCTGTCTAAACAGGGTTTTGTACTGATCTTTTTCTTTACTTCCAGAGAACAGAAGTCCCTGTTATGGTTTAAGTAAGAAGAGAACTTTCTGAATTTTGTAGTTTTTTTAATATTTCAGAATCAAAACAAGGCTCCATCTGAGCTTTTGATTTGATTTCTGTGAAATATTTGAAAATCAGATGAGAGCTGATTTTCTTTAGGGATTTTCTTAACCTGTCTGGAAGCTGCAGTGTTATCTACTCTGCTGTTGCACTTAGTACTGGAAGTTTATTCATGTAGATCCAAAGACATTTTGCTTCCTAACTGAATGTAAAGATATCCAATGGGACCAGCTAACAAAAAAGACTTATAATAATCTAAACCTGGCCATTTTACAAATGGTTCATAGCCTGGTTGTCTGTATTGGCTGATTTAAAGAACAAAATGTGTGTTTAACACTCTGTGTGCACCCTGCTGCTGTTCAAGCTACCAGAGAGGCTTTGCTGACATGGGGGTGACCAGCAGACCTCAAGACAAGCACCCTGCAGGAGCTGCTTTCACTGAAGCCCACAGAATTTTATTTTTGATACTTCTTCAATGTGAATTCTAAGGATTGTTTCCCATCTAATACCTCATTTTCTGTAAAAAAGTTGAGTGTTTTAACTTTAAGTTCTTTTGATATTTTCCTGCACAGCAGAGCAGACACCTGGCAGCTCCTAAAGATACCTGTCCATTTATATAATTACTGCAGTAAGTGGGATAAGGACCCTTAGCCATTTCAAATCTTTCCATTTTAATAAAGGTGGGAAGGGCTAAAACAAAATTATATTGAATATTTAACTAAATGGCCTTGGTTTTGATATTTAAAGTTATTAAACTGCCAGTTTTCCTTACACATCCTGCTTTTAACTTTTATAATCCAATCCAGTCCATTCTAATTCCTCTTCCATAGGGTATGATCTTTTCTCCATTTCAATTCTAAGTGATTACCCATTCAGAGAATTGCTGTTAAGCCTTCCTCCCACTACAGAGAGGACCACAGAGGGCTGATGCCTTCTGGTGTAATTGATATGGTATAAAAGGAAATTCTGCATTGTGATAACAGTTTGATGTATAGCACAGTTGCAGGCACAACTTCCTTGATTATGGAATTCTGAAAGCCTGTTTTTATGAGACAGCAGCAGCTTGCAAACCTGAAATGCAGGCTGGTACAATTTAGAGGGACTTCTAAAGAAAGCATTGCTGTGGCACCTGTGATTACCACGAGCTACCCAAGTTTGTCCTGTTTTTTGTTGTTATGAGAAACTTGCTCTCAAATATTTTGAATAATTTCAAACGTCATTCAGACTCTTCCTACATATTCCTTATGTTCACACCCTCATTTCTCGGAATATCTGGACGTTTGGAGCCTGGGGCAGTTGCTGTATTATCTCAAATGTTCATGCATGTTTTTACAGGGTTTTAGGAGAAACTATCATTTCCTGTATGAAGCCAACTAACCCACTGAAACATCCTTCTCCCCTTCATTTTACTCCTCTTTCAGAAAGCCATGAAACTGATCTGTGCTGAATGGAGTTCAAATTAAGGAAATGTTGGTTGTAAAGCACATTAAACAGAGCTGTAAAATGAAGCTTGGATATGATTGCCTCCTTTTATTAATATGTATCTCACAGCCTTTGAACTCTTGAGTAGATTTTGCATGGCATTCTTAGCTTTTGGCAACTTGTTTCTCTGCTCATCTCACTTTCTACCTTACACTTTTGCAGTGAGAAGAAAAGAAAGCCAGCATGGACTGACAGAATTCTATGGAAAGTAAAAAATCACTCTGAGGTCACATCAAAAGAAGGAGAATTCCCTGAAGAAGAACAGCTGATTTCTGTTACTCTGAATAACTATGTCAGTCACATGAGCTATGGCATCAGTGATCACAAACCTGTCACAGGAACTTTCAGGCTTGAGGTGCTGTCCCAGTTATGTTAAGAAAAAGTTTGTTTTACTCAGTGTTGTTTCATAGTAGTTGATTACTGTCAGGTTATTTCCAGTCAGTTAAAGAGTTCCACAAGTGCAATTGTGACAGAGAATAACTTGAAAAGAGTAACTGAAAGAATGCCAGGTTTGACTGAGTTTAAACTCTGTTTTTTTGTGTAGATGAAGCCTCTTGTCTCAGATCCCTTGGTCATGCTGAATCCTGAGGGTGAGTGGAGTGCAGAGCACGATGTTCTCATCCGCTACTCAACGGTGCCTGACTTCCCCAGCAGTGCTTGGGACTGGATTGGGCTCTTCCAGGTAATGTTACCTCACCATGGCTCTTCAGCAAAGATGGTGAATGTGACTACAGGAGGTCACTGAGAGTTTTAGAGCACTGATTCTTGCTAGTGCAGAACTCTGAAATAGTTGTCCTTGATTGCCATTAGTTTCTGTGAGCTGATAGTTTGGCTCTATAGCATGTATTTTTCCACACCCTTTAAAATCTCTGCCAAGATAATCTGGTGGTTTATTGAAGTAAAATGTTGCAGAAGATGTGGAAAGGTGTTTACGCAACAAAAAAAGAGCAAAACGTCAATAGAAGGATGAGAGAACAGAGCACTCCCACCCTCTCAGAAACATAAGATTTGGGCATGCCCCCAGAATGTTTTGATCCTAAACATGTTATAATTATTTCAGTGAAACAGTGAACATCTGTCCCTTTGAGTTTCCCATGTAGAATGGTTTCTGTTTCCATCAGGAAGCTGATGGTTTGTATCTTTCTTTGCAGGAGACTTTCAGGCATGTGAATGATTATGTTACTTATGCTTGGGTGGAAGATGATGAATTTTCTTCCAACAGAAACAGCAAACAGGTAAGTCAGTTGTATTTCTTTCTAACATAGTTTCCCATAGAGTAGCATGGGAGGTATGTTCCATCTCCCCTTCCCCTCAGGGGTTCTGTATCCTCTTCCCAGTTGAAGCTAATTTGGAACAATATCATTGTTTAAAATCCCTCTTCTCAATTCTTCCTATTCAATGTTTTGGTCCCTCTTTAAAAACTGCTGTTACAAAGCTTTCTAGTAGTGATTACCTAAAGTGATTTCAACCAAACAAATAAAACTTACTTGGATGCAAATGATAAATATCCAGAGATACGTATCTGAACAAATAGAAATTGAAACTGGGAACCGTGGCTCCTTGGGACAGGAGCAAACCAAGCTTGTGGATTGCTCTGCTTTTGCCACCAGGAGGCAGCTCCACTCCCTCTGCTGCTCTGTGCCTTTGTCCCTTCCCTTCCAGCCACTCTGGGTCTCTTCTTCCTTGTCACTGAACCAAGCCAGCTTGCTGCCATGGTGAAGGATATTCCTTCTCCTCCCTGATTTAATTTTCAGATGGTTTCCTGAGTTATTTCTGTCCCCATCCGTTTTAGCTTACGTTTTAAAACGTGCTTATAAATAGCAAATACTGATTTTGATGGTGTCCTGAAGGGCTTTATTGTGAACTTCTTTTTCTGTGGATATTGCTCATTGCCTGTTCTTATTCTTGCCAGGTTTACATAAGTGCTTCAGAAGTACCTAAGATGGGAGGAAAATTTTTGCTTTGTTATTACAGCAATAACTTGCAGTCAGTAGTTGGCATCAGTGAACCTTTTCAGGTAATGCATTTGGAAGCACTGATTAATGTTGATGTGATTTTTTTTTTATTATTTCTTTTACTTTCATATTCATCTGAACACAGCTGTGTTAATCCTTGCCCAAACAAGATGAGCTGACCAAGCATTGCTGCTTCCACACAAGCACTGTTTTTTCCAGAATCTTTTTGTTGGTGCATAATTTTCCATGCTGCCATGGCTGTGCTCATGTGCTGGGGAATCACTGAAATAGGAATTCTGCATTGTTGATGATGAGGATGAAGGGGTTTTAGAAGACTCTGTAACTCCAGTGCCTTAGGGGATACAGTAATGAAAGTTCCTGGGCTGGCTGGTATCTCATTCCTATTTTATACTATTTTTTTTTTTTTTACGTATTCTATTCCTATTATTCTCTGCATAGCTGAGAAACATGGCAGAGTAAAATATTGTGTTGTCTCTGTGATCAGTATCTATCAGAGACTCTGCAGGATTGTTGCCTTTCTTCTTGCATGACACTTGATGTTTTAATATCATTATAGTGCATTTGTACTAGATTTTTTAATCATCTTAATTTTTATCAAGTATAACATGATATGGATAATACAGAGCAACAGAGTGCTTTTGAATTGTTGATTTGGTTTTTATCCTGTTTTTCTCCTAGATTCAGCCTAGCCAAACACCAGTAGAAAAGGATCTGCCAGAGGGAGAGAGCAGTTGGCTGCAGAAACCTGACAGTCCAGAATCAGGTGGTGATACTGAAAAAAGAAAGGCCATTTAATGGTCCTGGTTCAGCAGTCAGATGATTCTTTATGTCTTAGTTATTGTAAGCTTTTGCTCTTAGAAGATGACGTAAGACAGGTAGGATTGTTCAGAAACTTTGGAAGCTCGTAGAAGATAATTTATTGTGGAAATGGATATTTTTATTCTGGGGAGAGTAACTCTCTTGCACTGGATGAGAACTGTAAAAATAGCACTTAAGGAATGTTGTATGTTTTAAAGTGATAGACATTTCTAATGCAATGATTTAACCTAAGGATGTTTAATAGATTTTTAAGCTTTGTTCCCTTTTTTTGTAGAGGATATTTTATTGATGATGCTGCAATATTTACTATGCTGTAACCACTTAATAATTGATTTCCAAATTTTGAGTTTAAATGAAGTTATTTAAAAATTATTTATTAGATACAGCTAGTTAGCTTGTTTGGAAATTTTATTTGACTTTCAAATGTAAGCTAATTACCTTTTGGGAAACACCAGTGACAACAGGTCACATGAAAAACAAAATCTTTGGAGTGTGTAAAGTCTCCTTTGGTAGATCCTTCTCTTCATGCCTTACTGAGAACTCTTTGCAGGATTTTCCATTTCTGATTCTTCCAAATTGAAATACATTTATCAAAATGCACTATTCCTGATTTTTCTAAATTTTTCTTTTATAAAACAATTAAGCAATTTACCTATTGTCTTTCTCCCCCTCATTAAAAAAGTAACATAAACCCATTTTTATACCAGTCCCTGGCTTGGAGTGGGCCAGGTTCCCACAACTTCTGAAGGCATTTCCAGAAGTTGAGAGATGCTTTAGCACAGGTGAGGAGTCCATGGGTGATGATTTGGCATAATCTTTGAAAATTGTAAATCTCTTCAATTTGTAACAATCAGTGTGCAAACTTCCTGTTTTTCTAGAGGTGCTCAGACCTTTCTATATCCTGTGCACTTGAGGGAGGAGATGGAATGAGAAATTTCATGTACCTTTAGGAACCTGAAAGGTAGTTAGCTTCTGAAAGGGTCTTGTTTCTTGAAGAGAAAATAGGGATCTTTGGAAAGGATAGGAAGGGGCACCAACATTCCACAGAATCTCAGCCTGCAGTGCTGGGACTTTGAGAGCACTTTGAGTCTCCCACTTTCTGTATCCACAGCTCCCTCCTGTGTGTGGTGAGCAGTTAGTGACTCCTCACTGGCACAGGGATAAAAAAGAGCAGATTTGGTTCAAGTGGAAGAGCAGAGGATGTTGGGATGTTCATGCTGCTTCAGAACTGAGTGGATTCCTTTTTGCTCTTTTTCTCAAAGCCTTCTTTTTTTCAGGGTTGTTTTGAGCTAGAAAGTTGACAACTTGATAGGACATTTGTTTTGCTTTTACCATTCACTGTATAAAATCTTTGGAGGTCCAGGTGTCTTTGTGTCCTGTTGAAGCTCTGACATAGGTTTTCTGGTGAGGTAGTTGCAGTGGGCTTTAGGAACACTTGGCCTCTGTAGGTTTGAGTTGTATCTCAGCTTGATGCTTGGTGCTGGGAACTGTTCCCAGTTGTGAGTAGTGAGGGCAGGTTCAGAGGATGCTGTGTTCATTGCATGGATTACCACTGCCTTGAGGTTTACAGTTTGTACATTCCTGTTACTTTATAACAATATTAGGAAATTTTCCCATTTATACTGGTCTCCCAAGGATTTGCTTTGCACTGAATCTTTCAGATCTGTGACTTCTCATGGCAATTAGGGCATCAGACAAATCCCTGCTTTGAATTGCAGTAACTCCTGCAGTTTCTGAGTTGTGTAACTCTCTGACCATTCCCCGTGCAAGGAGATTCTGTGGAGAGCCCCAAGAACAGAGGGCTTTGAATTCCAGACCACAGCTGGCGATTTACTGTGGACCAAGATCCAGTTTCTTCTAAGCAGGGTGCATCTGCTGGGCAGAAGCAGCTCAGAGGGAGCCCTGCAGCCTCTTTGTAGGGCCAGGACACTCGAGATCCTTTGTGCTTGTGGGAGCTGAGAACCTCCTCTGTCACTGGACACAGAAGCTGCATTTTGTAAACTGATCCTTTGAACCACGGGACTTCCAGGAAAATGCCCTCAGCAGCTGGGATTGGAACTGCTTGTGTGTGAGGAGGATGCTGCACAGAACTCTGCACTTCTTTCTTCAGTATTATGCACACAGAGGCACTTTTGTTTACTACTGTTACCTATGGTAGCTTTTCAGACTATTCCATGAACCTGTAATGATGCAATTTCTGATGAAATTTATCTTTTCTTAAAACACCTTTAATTGGATGTTATAATCACTGGAAATGTTTTTATACTCATGTGTTTTTCTTTCCATGTACCTCTAAAATAAATCCTGGCAGTGAAGTGTTCTGTGTGCATTGCCTGTGTTAATTTGAGAAGGAGCAGACTGCTTTGGGTGGGGAGGATTAATTGTAACCTTTCTTTCTCCAAGGAACTTGTTTTGGTCATGTTTAATGCACAGATACAAAGTATTTTAGAAGGAAATCTGTAAGAAGGTGTTTAGGGCTTTGGGCTGCAAAAAAAGAGCAAGGACAAATTCTATTTTTCCTTTGGACAAAGCAGATTAATCTTCTTTTTTTTCCCTATTTCAATAAATCCAGTATTAAATTCTCTTGTGGTTTTGTATTTTCTGGTCCTCTTTCCCACTGAGGTGGTTTTGACATTTTCATTGTAAAAATGCCCAGACCACTTGAAATTCTTCCTTAATTTTTGAGAACAGGTTCTTCTAATTTCACTTTTTCCCAGTGAATTTTTCACACTGTGATTTGAGGTGTCTCTTTTGCCTTTATGAAAGATCTGCTAAATTATGCTTCGTATTTTAAATTTTGAATATTTTAATATAATTTTGCACTCAATTTCCATCTAAGGGTAACTTTTCATAACTCCCTGCTGCTGGAGAATTGATTTTCAAGTTGGAGCTCTATCTCCCAAGGGATGTTGTCCAGTCTAGCCTCTAACTCCATATATTTCTGATTGCTGGCTAAGCTCAGGATGTGCAGTGTATCATTGCACCCAGATAGGACAGCTCTGTGTAAACAGGAAATATTTCTAAGATGTCCTGCGTGTTTGTGAGACCCTAAAAATACGTTCTGATAAAGACCATTGTTTCTACTACCACTGCTTCCTTCTCTGCTCTTGGACACTGAGTGACACTCAGATGAACTTGTCTCAATTAATATACTGCAGTGGAAAGGGCAGTTGGACAAAGCTGGAATTAGGTTTTCCTTGAGAGAGGAAATGATACCTTTTTTGAGAACTCTGCGTTGCTAACAGGAAACTTCCTGTGGCCCTTTCTGCCCCTGGGTTTAGGGATTGACACGAAGCAATTTCTTTTTGATTCACAATTATTCTGGAGAATAATCTGCTCAGGAACTGCCCTGAACTTGTTTAATTGCTTCAGTCTGAGAAACATCATGGATCTGTGTTTGTACATCCCACCTCCCTCTTTTTCAGTGGAACTGTCACCTTCCACTCACAGGGTCTCTGCAATTAAAAAGAACAATCTAGAAAGCAGCAAGAGGAATCTGTGTGGGAACAGTTGAACACAGGTTGGGAGAATTACTCAGTCTAAACAGTGAAGTGTGAGATCTGGGAGTGCAAACTGGAAATGCAGAAGTGCAGGAAAAATTCAGAAAATACAAATATAGGCACCGCAAAAGGACAAAAAATAGAATAGCAAACGTTTTAACCTGCTAAGCATAGTTTGAAACTGGCAGTTCTCAAGTACAGACATCAGCTCTGGTAGAGAATGTTTCAGCATCATTTGTCAAATACCAATTTCACTGAAACTGTGTGGTTTTACAGCTCAGTCTCATCAGAGACCACACCGTGCTTCTCTCTGCCCTTTTTAAATTTTGTTCTTTCTTTAATTTTTTTTTTCTCCAACTTCTTTTTAGTGTCTTTACCATTTCTTTTTCCTCTTACCACTCATTTGTGGCAAATTTTCAGAGGTTTTTTTTTGCACTTAATTCTGGTATTTCCATCACAGGAGCCATTCCACTAACACAGCTCTGGTTGTTCTGACCTTTGTGATTTCTCCCCATAGAAAGGGGAGATAAACCAGCCTGGGCATTGCTCCTTATTACTGAGAATAGGGTGGGTTTCTTTGGGGAAGTGACAGTGTTGGGTTTTTAAATGTGATAAAATCTGGGGTTTTTTCATAGAACTCTGTATTGGGAAGTAGGTGTTCAAGGAAACAATTGTTGGACTGGAACAATCTTGTGTGTAACAGTTAAGGAAGCATAAGAATAATTCCAGATATGAAACACAGAACAATGACAGGCCCTTTCTCGGCAGTTGCTGAACAGAACTGTGTTACCTGGATCTGCTCTGGAGTGACCAGTGCTTGTTAATCTTATTAATTAATCTTGTTAATGCTTGCTTGGCAAGCATGATCAACTGCAGTTGGTTTGTAGTAGAGTTGAAAATTCAAATTTGGCTCTTCCAAGAAGACAGAAGGAATTATCTCCTCAGCAAATCTTAAAATACCTGAAATTTACCCTGATTTTTCCCCCCAGTCACAGGCAGGATATCTGATACCTTTTTTGGAGGGTGATAGGTCTGGCCACTGCCATGATCACTGTAAAGCTCTATAATTGCACTTAAACCAGTGTTCACCAGATTATTTTTGTCCTTTTTGTAGGAATTTTCGTGCCAATTAATTTCCTTTGCCGTGATTAGTTAGCTACTCAAGGACTCAATTAATAACGACTCCATTCTGCAGCAGTTTGCAGAACTTCCTGTAGTTACCATGGGAGCCATCAGGGTTTTCTATTGCTTACTCTTGGAGGCAAAGATGAATAATTTTTTTCTGCATAAAAATCTCTTGGTAGGTTTTTGAAGTCCACCATGGGATTGTTCCGTGCCAGCACCTCTGAAACAGCATCCGCAGCAACCTGACTTTCCTGAGCCCTGTGGGACAGAGATGGAACAGCTACAAAGTTGGAGGCAATAAACACAAACATAAATTTAGGCTTCTTGGAACTGTCGTGGCACATTGGAATGAGTGGAAACTAGGCTTGAACTTCATTGTTTCAGCTCACACCTAACGCTTGGTATAAATACACGGGTTCATCTTTTCCTCTCACAACAGGGCTGCAAACCAAAGGCTGCACTTAGTCAAGGTTGGCTGCTGCTGCTGCACACTGAAACCAGAGCTATCCATAAAGAATAGAGGGATTTACTGGCTTTCCTTGGGAAAATGGAGCTGCAGATTGAACGGGTTCCTACAGGAGAAATCATCCGCGTGGTTGGCCGCAAGGCAGAGCGCAGGACTGTAAGCCTGGCTTTTACTGTTCTGTCTCCCTCTGGTACTGTTGGTTACACAATAACCACCTCAGTTCTGGACTGAGCAACTCCAGGGCAACAATGGGAGGGTTTGCGAGGCAGGTTGGTCATTGGAGTGATTTGAGTTCTGTTGTGAACAGATTTTTCTTTCTGGGATGGAATTAGCAGCAATGAAGTGAGTGGGAGTTTAGAAAAATCATTTAAATATATTTCCTGTAGGAATAGTGCAGCATAGCAAAGTTGGTGTTTGGCCTGGCTGTGTGAATTCTGTCAGAATTCTGTCAGAATTCTGGGAGCACTTTCAAACTGCAGAGGAAGGGAAAGAGCTTTGAAACAGTTATTTTGTTCCTCTTGTGTTGATTTTGCTATCACGGGGTTCATGTCCTGATTGTTACAGGAAAGTTCCCATATGGAAAATTCAGTGGTACAGGCACACATTAACACAGCATTGTGACCATCTCAAGGAACTGACTATTCTGTTAATTTGGGACTCTGTTGACTCGTGTTCAGGGTTTGTGTGTAAGCAAATGGAAATCCATGAGCTGATTATTTCTGGTTTGACACAAACATTTAAAAAGACAGTACTTTTCTAAGAATAATTCCAGTTTTCTTGGAATGAGTGGCTGCTCTGTGTGTTTTGCTTCAGAATATTTTCTGTCTGCATTTGTATAACTTTTAATTATAGGAGTCTAAAGAAAAGGAACTGTGTGAAATTTAAAATGTTTGGAAGTACCTAAATGCAACTATGATTTTCTCTGTCATAGCTATTTAAAACCTTTTTAAGAGATTTTCAGCTCTGGTAGAGCCATCTTGTACTGAAGTGCACATCTGTGCATGTTGCTGCTGTTTCCTAGCATTGTCTTTCTAGTGACTAATCTGAAACTCCATCTGAAAATTAGCTGTGACATTTACTGTGTGGTTACGCAATTGTCAGGTAGAGTCATTTTACTTCTCAGGAAGAACCCAGAGCTCCTTCTGCCTTGTTGGGAGAGAAGAGTGGCAATTCTGGTGTTCTTTGGTTTTCAGTAAACAGTCCAGCAATGTCACTGACTT
>VZTZ01023239.1:60247-129780 GCA_013400955.1 Drymodes brunneopygia
TGCGGGGCGGCGCGGGGGCAGCGGGGGCGGCGCCGCCGCGGCTCGGCCGTTCTCCCGCAGCCGCCGAGCTTCCCGGAAACTCGGAACACTCTCCGCGGAAGGAGCGAATGAGCGGGGGNCTGGCAGGACTGAGTTACTGTTCCCAGGGGGAAATGTTCCTTTAAACCTCAGTCTGTACTGGGGTCCTGGGGAATATATCAAAGGGATAAAAGGTATCAGTTCAGCTTTCTAAAAAGTTTTAAGCACTTATTAACATTGCATGAAATGGTAACTTGCTACCTCGTAAACAGCGTGTGTCAAGCACTGTTGGTGCTGCGGGAATGACCAGGGAGGGGTGGTTTTAGAAGAACTTCAAGATACTTCAAGCTTCTGCAGGAGTGGCAAAGAGCAGAGCTTTACTGTTTCAGCTCAGTGTGGTTCAGGCTGTTGGAGTTCGATGTGCAGAATTTCCTGTGGATCCTGACGAGACTGCCTCGGGTGTTTCACACCTGTGTGGGATGAGCCAACCTGCTGCTCCCAGCGGATGGTTCCCCGAGCTCGGTGGAATCACTCCAGAGCGAACTTCACCCCGCGTCCTTCCCAGGAACACGCACTTTTGATGACTCCCACAGCCCGGCGTCAGCCAGGAGGGGCCGGTAGAATTACCATCAGCGCTCCCGGTTTATCTTGTCCGTCTGCAGCAGGCAGGTGCGTCTGCCCTTGGAGGCTACACCAACACCTCTATGCAGCAGCCGCTCAGCAGGATGCTGCTGCCGCGGACGCTGTAACCAGCGCGGGCCGTGCCGTGTCGTGTCGTGNCGGTTCGGCGTGGCTCCGGCTGCCCAGAGCGGTTGCTCGCTGCCGGGCTCCCCGGCGGTCCCTGGCTGCACTCCGGTAACGCTCCCTGCGCGCATCCCGCACGCCCTGCCCGGGCTGAGCCCGAGCGGAGCCGGGGCCGGGCAGGGTGTGGCAGGGNGGGGGCTCGGCGGGGTCCCGGCGGCGGTGGAGCCGCGGGGCCGGTGCAGGTGAGGGCGGAGCGGCGGCCCGCAGCCCGCATGCCCGGCGCTCGGACATGCTCACTAGCGNCCAGGCGGCTTGGCTTGCCCTTGTCAAGACAGGCTTCCTGTACATCCCGAACTTGCGTTACAGCTCCGAGCGCTGTTGGGTGTGATCCACCCTGCTGTGCACAGCTCTGGCGTTCGCACTGGAGGAATTCTTCCTTCTTTGCCGGTGCTTGCACAGGTGCCTCAAAGCACCTCGTGGTGAAAGCTCTGTATATTTAGCCCTCTCTCATAGATGGTCAAACTCCTTAACTTCTCCAACAGTTTAGACCACACGCTGCATCCCCACTGAGACTCATCCCCACCGATCCCCATCTCTAGTCCTGCTTTCCATACCAGTTTTCCCCAGTTCTAATATACCTGGAGTTAATTGCTTTAAGCGACAGTGACTCATGGAAGGAATCTGACTCTGCCTGAATGAGCAACTCATTCGAGTAACTTGACTTTTCCAAGGAAGCTGGCTTGAGCTGCATTCTTGTCGTTGGGAGGATTACAGAGGAAAAGTGATTCTGAGATACAATACAGAGATTATTCTGCTATTTAATCTCTCTCTGACAGTTGCTTGGGGCGGAAAGCTCCTCCAGAACTACTTGTGGATGGCAGCTGCTTAGTTTTAAAAAGTGACAAATGAGAAAATTTGCTTGGTTGGTGGGACAAGCCATGAAAACAGAACCACATCTTAGAGTGCTTGGGAAGAAAGGCATTTTTCTTTCATCCCCTTTTGGAGCAGTAGACAATTACCAGTTGTCAGCACCTTTTCAAAACTTTTAGAAACTGCCTAAGGCTTATGGAACTGATGAGTTCTTAATTTTCACAGTAGGCCCTGATATGGCAGCCACTGTCATAACACTTCAGGGCTTTCAGTTTTGATTGTGAATATAATCCTGTGTTTTAGGGAGGGGCTGTGTAAATATGAATTTTGTGTTCTGCCTGGCAGGGACCAGTGGAGTGCTACACTCTACACATGTTGTCCTAATTTATCATGTTATAAAGGATAGATTTATTTTTAAAGAGAAAAAAAAATAAAGGTGTGAATCATAACACTCTGAGGAGTGAGAGATCCCCTGTGAGTCAGGATCCACAGTGTGTAATTTCTGTTCTCTTCTGCATAATTAATAGTGAAGAAACTTGTGATTTACACTACATCTCCAGGATTTATAATAACTGTAAGAGAACTTACACAGATCCTGACAAAATGAGTCAAGCCATTCTTATTTTGTTATTTGATCTAAGCCAGTAAAAAACTGGGGGCTAAGAATGCTTTATAACATTAAATGTAGTGTTTCTTTCTATGAATAAGCTCAAACTCTGTGGATGCCTTTATACAAAGCTAAGATAGTCTTAGTCTTGTTCAGATAGTTAGGATTTTTCTGTTTGTGGTTTCATTACTACATTGGGAACCACATGCTTTCTAGGAACTGGACAAATTCCTCTACTCCTGTCCAAAGGAACAGTCTGCTCCAAATGCAGGAAAAACAAACTGCAGCAGCTGCCACAGTCCCAGGGCAGTGGATAAAGCACAGCTCCCACTGCCCCTTCCCTGGGCTCTTACCTAGCAGGTGTGAATAATTCCAGCATGGAAAACATTGAGGAGCACTGGGCTGCAGCTCTTTGCCTCTCAGTTCAAAGGACTGATGAGTGAGCAGTGTTCTCAGATAAGCAGCAGAGCCCTCTGGATGATAAACGTGCATTTGGGAGCAGCTGATGTGTTACAGGTGCTGCAGAACAGGAGGTGGAGGGAGCTCAAAGTACAGCAGATTTTCCCGGGGCTGGTCTGTCCCACAGCCCTTTGTCAGAGATGTGAGTGTAACTCAATGCCTTGTCCTTTCGCACAGGCTACAGAACCATTTATAAAGGCAGATTTGTGTGCTTTCTAAAGTGTTACCCTGGGGAAAACCCGCTGTGTTGTGCTTTGGGTTACCTCTACCAGTGGCAGCCAAACGTGGTTAACTCCTGAGAACTGATCCAGATCAGAATGGGGCAGGCCAAACAAACCAGCAGGTGATTTGTGTGCAGCAGTTTCCCAGCCCAGCTCTCTGTGTGAGCACAGCAACATCTGCACAGAGGCAGGAGGATCTGGGATCAGGTGGGCCCTTTGTGCTGGCATAAAGTGATTGCAATTATGGCGTGTGTGTGTGTGTCCTGTCAGGGTTGTTCCTGTGGAACCAGCTCCTGAGTGATGTGGTTGGCTTTGCCCAGGATTCCTTCTGCAGCAACCATCCACCCTACCTGCTGTCAGCTCTGGTGGCTGAGGTTTGCATGCCTTGTCTTCCTCTGAGATTGTAGCACGGTTCTTTTTCTGCCCGGAGGGAGCCACTCGTGCTGTGCCTCTCTGTGCCTGGACTCAGGGGTGTCTCTGCTGGAAAATATCCTGCTCTGGATTTTGTGCCCTCCTCTGCATATTTCTTGTTGCTGCATTAGTGGGGTGGGTGGCCAGCTCTTCCCAGAAAGCTTTAATAAGATGTAAGCACAAGTTCAGTGTGAAAGGCTAACAAAGCTTGTTATGGCAGAAGGTTTGGAGTGGACAAATCTTAAGTAATTTGTTGCAACTGAGTCATGTTCTGTGGGGGTGGAAATGTTCCTCACAGCCCTGCCCTGCCTTATTTAAATATTTAAACATTTAAATGCAGCAAGGAGCAGCAGGGCCAGTACATTTTCTATTGCTGTGTATCTCCAGTGTAGTCTGTTCTATATTAAATTCCTGTACTGGAAGGCAGTAAAGGTTAGTGTTTAGAACTCCTGTGGCATTCAGGCACGCATGGATAGCTCTCCCTGGCAGCTTTTTTTTTTCTTTAGGAAAGCACTTGGTCAGGTGCCAGTGTCCAGCTTCCCTGGGACACTCTCAGCCCTTTAACTGGTATGGTGACCTTGGGCCAGCCTGGCCACCGCCCTTCCTGAGATTCAGTTCAGCAGCTGATAATAAATGGACCTAGAATTTGACATTTTGGCAGTGCCTTTGGAGTGCTGCAGTGTTTGCCTTCTGGGCAGCGAGGTGCCAGGGCTGGGAGGTGCAGCAGGCTGCAGCCAC
This sequence comes from Drymodes brunneopygia, assembly GCA_013400955.1. Classification (NCBI taxonomy): domain Eukaryota; kingdom Metazoa; phylum Chordata; class Aves; order Passeriformes; family Petroicidae; genus Drymodes; species Drymodes brunneopygia. The sequence goes on from VZTZ01023239.1 coordinate 64,316, forward strand.
TGAAAGCTTTGTCACTGAATGGGCAGTGTCACTGGTGGTGGTGTCAAAATGTGTTGTGATATTTGCCAGGAAATGGGGAGTCCATGAATGACTAAAAAGTCCTCTGTGACACAGCTGTGGTGGCACGCAGCCTGCAGCCTGGGCTCTGCAGGCTGGAGCTGTGCCTTCAAATTTATTCTGGTAATTTCTTTGGAAGGCACTTTTCTAGTAAAATTTCACCGCAGAGTTTGCTGCGAAGATGATGGAAGGTCTGGAGGGGAAGTCCTATAAAGAGCAACTGAGGTCACTTGGTTTGTTCAGCCTGGAGAAGAGGAGGCTGAGGTCAGACCTCACTGGGGGCTGCAGCTTCCTCATGAGGGGCAGCACCAACCTCTGCTCTGTGACTGTGACAGGACGAGGGAACAGCTGGAGCTGTGCCAGGGGAGGTTTAAGTTGGATATTAGGAATAGGTTCTTCCTCAAAGGGTGCTGGGCACGGCCCCGAGGCTGCCAGAGCTCCAGGAGAGTTTGGACACTGCTCCCAGGGATGCACAGGGTGGGATTGTTGGGGTGCCTGTGCTGAGCCAGGAGTTGGCCTGGATGATCCTTGTGGGTCCCTCCAACTCAGGATATTCTGTGATTTCACTCCCTATTTCCTTTTAGCGTCCTGGTGCCTGACCAGAGATTTCCCCCTTGCAAAAGCTAACACAGAGATGTGCTCCTAACCTGAATTCCAGTGCTTACTGGAACAGGAAAACAGCCTTAGGAGGGGCTTTAGGGCTGCAGGGAAACCTTGGTGCCTTAGCAGCTGAGTTTCATTAGGCAGAGTGATCCCAGTGCCTTCTGCCAGCTGACAATCACCAGGTGTATTTGGCCATTCTGCTAATGAAGAGCAGGATTATGGAAGGAGCTGTAATTCAACTAGGGAGCAGTGTTTGTCAGAGGATTTTATTGAGCTTGCAATTGCATTTTTCTTCATTACCATATCCTCAATATTTTATGGTTGTCTTTATGTCAGTTTTCATTGCCACCTGCTGCCTGGTCTAGATGGGATATTCCTGTCCAGGAAAGAATCAGCTTTATTTCAGCATTATAATCACAAACTGAGAACAGAAAAAAAGGCTAAACTCAGCTTTCACACTGACATATTGTTCATGGCTAAAGGGTCCAGTTAAGTCAATGTCCAATTATATAATGAAGAGATAGTGATCTGTTTAGCTTTTTAGAAAATTAAATTCCACTGAAACAATATAACTGGGACTATAGAAGTAGGAGGAAAACTATTTTCCATTCTGAAGCAGGCCTTTGTATAGAGTTGGGTTTTTTTTTAAACTCACTAACAGTAACTAATAACTTGTACATTATACAGCCCACACTGAGTCATTGTTTACTCAGGGAAATGACTTTCAACAGCCAGAGTTGTTTGCAAAGTTTAATAACTAAAATATGCAGTTCTGGGCTTTACAGGGCTGCACACTGTAATCAACATTTGGGAAAAAACAAAACCTGGTGCAGGTTTGCAACACCACACGGTGCTGCAAAACAAATGGTGCTGCTGCAGCTCGGGTTTTGATCTGCAGTAAAAACTGGTGTGGTTTGGAGAGAAGGAAGATTATTGCACAAATTAGTGTTGGGCTTTTCTGGAGTTTTATTGAACCTTCCAAATTAGAGAGCAGGAAGCCTTGTTCTGTGTGCACACATCTTGTTTTAAATAACAGGTTGTCCTCCACTCTCAGGACTTTTGGAGTCTGTTTGAAATTGCCTCTTGTGCTTCTTGGGAGGGAAAGCCACACCTTTGTACCAGGAAGCCAGGAATTCTCTCTGTCAGAACTGGAACTCAGACAGCAAAACAGATGTTTCTTTTGCCTCACTGGAGTGAGCACTGGAGTTCTCTTGTGAGCTTTTCTGCCTTTCACTGACTCATTATCTGCTGTTCTGTGTCAGTGTAGGGTTTTCTCACAGGTGTTACAAGAAACTTCCCACCCATAAAGGTTTTAACAACAGCCAAGGTTTGTGCCCCTGGTTGGTTTTGGGGCACTGAATAAATGCCAAGTTCAACAACCAGCAGAGCACCCATGACATTTCTCAAGTAAACCTAATGCTTCATTTAGAGTAGTGTATTCGAAAAGTTTTTTTTTTGGTTTTTCCCAAATCACAAGTGTTTTTGGACACCATTTTGTCGGAAAATAGAAAGGAAAACTTGGTCTCGTGTGAAAATGAAGGTGAATACAAAATGTGTGACTTGCAAAATCCTCATTTTATTTGTGCATGGATTTGTTTGCTCTTAAAAGTGGGGGAGGGGATCAAAAGCAAGTTCTGCAGAGAAGTACAGAGTGTGTTTTTGTGTGTGCCCGACCATAGCACTCTATGGGAACACAGATTATATTTAATTTTGCTGATTTTACTGTCCAGAAAGCTGGTGGATAGGACCTGGGAGCAGCAGCTTGTGGAGCCATCAGCAAAGCTTAGAACATCCAGCTTCTACCATCCCAGAAATTCTAATGTTCTACTTTTATAGTTTCATTAAAACAACTGTACATTGTTGTGACAATCCTGGCAGGATTGGAATTACTGGGACAACCAGCAGTTTTCCTTGGGCATAAACCCAAGTTGTTCTGGCTGCAAGATGTTTTTTCTACTCAGCTGGGGTGTAGGAGAATTTATGGATGGACATATCAAGGTGAAACATGGTTGTTTGAGAAGGGAATTTACAAATTCCTAACCTTCAGGGGGTTTGAATATTTAGTGCTGGCTGAAGGGGTGGGAGTCAGAGAGAGAACCAGAGGCTGAAAACCCAGCAGGAAAAGTGGAGGCTGCAAAAGGATGGGAGACCAATAAAAAAAGCAGAAACTGGAAAGGAGTGGGAGGCTAAAATGGTGTGGGAGGTCAGCAAGGAGAGTGGAGGCTGGAAAAGTTTGATGGAGATAAAGATGCGTGGGAGGCAGAAAAGGTGGTGAGGCCAAAACGAGCCCATATCAGAGATCTGATCAATCTCATTTTGCTCTGTTGGCCTCCACATCCTCCTGAAGAAGGGGACCCACAGAATATTCAGCTGAAGAGAATTAAAGCTTAGTTTTATGGAATAACTTAGGGACAAATGTCCATTGTCTTGGCTCTTGTATTATTTCAGTTGGTGCTTGGATTCAACACTAGAAAATTTGGTTTCCAGCAGAAAGTTGCTTGAATCTTGATTGTAAAAGGTAGTGCAGATGAGCTGTAGTGCTGCCTGTCAGCTCAATACCTCAAAATCTTGTCCTTAAAGATCACCAAAGTGGTGTCTCCTCAACCCACAGAAGAAACAGCATTCTCATTACTGCTTTTGCAGGGATTTGAGAAAGTTAGGAGGAATTTGGGATAAATTATGCACATTCAAGAAGTATTTCCAAACCAGGCATGTTAAAGTCCCTTAGAACTTTTAAGAAAAACAACATAATGAAGAAACACAGTGTCTTTTCTCTTTGCCTGATATAATTAAAGAATACATGGGCTGATGGTTATGAGCCATTTACATGTTAGGGTAAAGCTTTCAGATGTGATTTGACTCAAGTGTAAATTAAACTGATTTGAGGTATTTGTGGCTTACAAGGAAGAAGCAGAAAGGAAAGGAGAGTAAAAAAAAAAAGATGAGCTGCACTTCCTGGAGAGAAAAGCAGGGCATGGCTGGTGTTGCAGCCTGGCAGGTAGTGAGTGCTGGGAGGGAGTGAGGACTTCCCTGCTGCTCTGGCAGACTGGTCATGAGGGCTCCATGTGAAGAGGAAATGTTGCAAGAGATGTGGTGTTCTCTATGCAAAAAAAAAAACCCCTTGAGTTGTGCAGGAGGCTGTTTGATCTCTCTCTCTCTCTCTCTCTCTCTCTCTCTCTCTGTCTCTTCAAACTGAAACCTGAGTGGTTGCCAAGTGTCTGCTCTGAAGTTTCCGGATCTAGGTGGGGACAGGGGAGTTCCAACTGCAACCTGAATGTGTTGCACTGGCAGCTGCTGGTGTCCAAACTGGGAGGAAAATTCCACCAAGTGGCTCCGTGTAGGATGAGAATGTGAGCTATGTCCAGGCTCACGGCCATGGAACTCCAAAGCTCTGCTCCTGTAGCTGTTCATTTTTTTCTGGAGGCTTCAGTGGAGTTGGCTGTTTGTCACTGAGTGCAGCTTTGCTGCAATGCTGCTTGCCTGCCATCAGAATAGGGAGGAGCACCTGTGAGAGGATTGTGGTGTCACCTGAGAGGAAGAAAATCAGTGTTGCTGCAGGGTGAGTGCACACATTCTGGAAAGAAATCTTTGTACCAGCAAACTATTGCCTTCCAAGGAAAAATTAGGTAGTGACAAAACTTTTTTTATTTTGGAAAGGTAAATTGGGGTGTAAAGGTCTAAAAGTAGCTGTCAGCTTGGTGCCTGGCTGCCTGCTTTGAGCAGTGAATTTCTCTGTGCTGAACTCCTGGAAGTGCTTTTCAGGCCACACTTCCACTGGTCTCAAATTATCGTAATTGCAAACCACTTATCTGAACTGATGAGTACTTAACACAAATGTGACACGGCGCTCGTTGGAGCAGAAAATCAATCAGTGTTTAGTGTGGGCTGGATTGACATTTGTGAATTGATAGGGGATAGGGATGTTCATTGGGGTCGATAAATGGCTCAGTGATGAGTGTGTGGAGTGAGCTGCTCCTCTCCTGCGTGCTGGCAACCCAAATCCACCGGCATCAGCCCTCATTTCTAAGGCCAAAAAATGTCAGTTTTTGCAAGTTTTTGGAGCAGCAGGGCAGTGCTGGGACACGATCCCCACGTGTGTCAGGTTAGGTGATTGATGGTGCTGCTCCCCTGCATTCCCTCATGCCTTGGCTTGGTGGCATTCCTGGGCTTGTCCCCAGGGCTGCTGGGGGTGATGCTGTCCTGCACCATTCTCCAGGAGTTCAGTGCTCCAGGCATGGGGCTGTGCAGAGGGGAGGGGGTGAACCAGCAGCCAGAGAGTCTTGGAGCTTCATCCACATCACTTCCATCAAATGCCCTTTCTTTATGTATTCCCCCAGTATCCAAGATAAGCTTATCCTGATATCAGTTCTATTTAGGATCATGGAATGGTCTGGGTTGGAAAGGACCTTAAAGATCCTCTTGTTCCACCTTCCACTAAACCAATTTCAATTGTTTTCTCTGTAGTTCTGCACTCCCTGCCTTGCACTTGTGTCCATTTGACCCTTTGGGGAATCAGCTTGAGCAAAGTTGGGAGAGCAATGATGAAGAAAAGAACATTTTCTATTTGTTTAGCTCCCTGAACTGTCTGGTCAGAGCTGAAAGGATCTTAGTCCCAGTCCAGAGGGGGCGAGGGCCAGGAAGGCACAGCTGGGACAGAGGCTGTGTCACAGTAACATCAGCTGTCCAGGCCAGCTGACAGCAGCCTGGGACTGCCTCTGGCACCTCAGAGGACACTTTCTGTGCCCTTTTCACCTTGGACAAGTGTCTGTAATGTAATGATGTGGGAATGATGGCTTGTGTGGCTTGTTCTATTCTTACTCCGCTGTGTTTTGATCCTTGAAGTCGGTGCTAGTGAGGAGTTTGTTTGCTAGAAGCTTCTGCAGTCACACTGGGGCACTTTTGTGCTCTGATGTGTGGGCTGATTGGCACTAAAACCTCCCAGCATGTGGATGTGGAGCTAGGCCAGCTGTTTGGAACAGAAATGGTAATTAGTTGTTTTCTAAACGTTGGCTTTATCAAGATTTACAAACAGAACAGGCGATCTCCACTCCACTGCTCCCCAATGAGCATTCCCAAGACTCCAGCAGCCCCAGCTCCTGAGCAGTGCAGGAGCACCTGCCCGTGGATTCCTGCACTGCTGCTGCCCTTTAATGTGTCAGGTGATCGTGATATCATGCTATCAGATCAGGTAGAGAGAGGCATTGATAAATCCTGCCAGGGTGCAGGAGCTAGGAGAAGCTGGTGGCTGTTCTGCCTCTTGCCAAAGCATCCTTACAGTGGCTGGGATCCAAAATGGGGAGACAAAGCCAAGGCACAGGGGTCCAGTTGGGCACTGGTGTCTGGAATATTTTGCTCTCTGCCCCTTCCCAGAGTGTTTTTTTCTCCATGGAAGGAGTTTGGGAGAGCCAGTTCACTGAGGGTCGGGAGGGAGGACACCTTACCCAGGTGAAGATGGAGGGATTCCCACTTTTACCCTGCTTTTCACCAGGTGTAAAAATCCAACGGAGCTTCCAACCCTGTGGGGCTCTAGCAAGGCATTTGTGGGGTGTAGCAGGACAAGGTTACTGTGCTGTGGTATCTGAGCACGCCGTGAGCGACACAGGCAGAGAGGGTGAGGGAGAAGGAATTAATTCTGCTGCCAAAACCTTCCGTGCCAGAGGTCAGATCTGGCTCTGTGCCCACTCCGGGCATACGTGCAGGTTCCTGCAATTTGTAGCTGTCACCGCCAGCACTGGCACACAAGGAAACAGAATTTCAGAATGCCACACTGCAACAGAGACCTCAAGGGGCTATTTCTAGATGGAATTGAAGGCTCCATGTGATGCAGTGGACTGTAGCCTCATTGTGAGGGTAGAAAAAAAACCAAAAGTGGTTTGCACTGGAATTCTTTAGGCTGCAGTGGGCAGCTGGATTAAAATGTTGTGGAGCTTTGCTGCTTTTTGATGCTCTGTGGGTGAAGAGGCATCCCCAGCAGGTGAGCTGCAGTGGGGGTTAGCACTCGGATAAATGAATTTTGGAGCAGTGAGGTTTTGCCCTGCAGCTACCTGCATGCAGCTACTCCCGGGACCCATCAGCTGTTGTGGAATTTGTCAGCTCACCAGCCAAGCGTGTGCTGCCTCTCACATGCACCGGGAATGCCGAGAATGCCGAGGACTCTCGGATTCCAGCCCCGTACGGCCCTTCCCCTGCTGCTCCAGGGGCTGGGGGGAAGCAGGAAAGGAGGTCAGGCTTGAGATGCAAAGTGGGAGCAGAGGAATTGGTGGATGTGGGGCGGATAACGCCCATCGCTGACTGCGCTGGGCCACTCCCACTCCCCCTCCCCGCTGGAAAGTGTGATTAAAGGCAGCCGCTCCGCCCTGCCTGTCTGAGCCATACATCCCTGCACAAATGCCAGATTCTCTTCATTCCAGGCTGCTGACTTCAAGAAGGACTTGCTCTGACAAGCTGGAAATGAGGGCTGGCAGCTTCGTCTGCAGCTCAAAGGCTTTATCTCTCTCAGACACTCTTCCTAACATTTCCCACAAACACTGCTCTGCTGGTAGGAGCTGTTGCACACGCGGGATCCATCAGGCACTTATGAATAAACCTTACCTTGTGTAACTCTCTCAGAACAGGCAAGGAACACTTCACAAAGCACTTGGCACGGGGCCCGCAGCAGAGCTTGCTCTCCTGGTGCTTCAGCCTCATTATCTGGGGAGCAGTGAGAGAGTCAGCCCAGCCTTTGATTCTCCTGTGCCACTACCAAGCACTGGTGTTCTTTCCCCCACAGAAATCCTACAGCCCAGCCTCCATCTCCCACTTGGAAGCGTTTCCATCAGCTGAAAGCTGGTGGGTTTCCATCATCTCCAGCTTCTGCTGGTTCTTCACCTCGGCCTCTCTTTCCCATCTCCACTGCTGCCCCACTGCTCCATGATAAGTCCTTTGACTTCCAGGATTGTCCTGGCTCCTGCAGCAGCCTCTGTTTCCCTGCTGGTGCCTCCCAGTGTTGTTGCCTCACTGCTCCACGAGGGATGCCAGCTGTGTCCACCTGTCAGGGTTGTTTTGCATGTGCCCCTAAGGCAGCTGCTTCTGCTGCGTTTGCAGGCTCGAACCCGGAATATTCATATTCGTATCTCAATCAATTGATTAACTCAGCCTTCACTAAACGCTTTCCCAGGGTGAAATCCATTTGAGAGATGTAATAAAGGTTCTAGAGAACCTGCAGAATGGCCAAGCTCTTCTTTGATTGCTGTGGTGAATTTACTACATATATTTACAGAGTAAAAACTCCAAACCTGAGCCCTAGAAGCTCTTGAAGTGCCACATTCCATTTCTCTGAACATACTTTCTCAATATGAATTTCAAACATTGTATAGGTAGGAAAAGTTCCATTAATATATAGGACTAAACTCTGAATATTAAACAACACATAGGACTCAAATGCATATATTTATTTTTTAGCTCTAAACCTATTTGTTTCCAAATCAGTATTAACACACGTTTATTTTTACATTCATATATTTATCACGTGAAATTGAGATAACCTTAAGCTTGATGCAGTAAGGCGTGCACCCTCATGTAAAAATTTTATCACAAATCAAATTTGAGTCATCATCGTGGTTGTGACATGATTTCTGCTTAAAAAGGGCATCTTTGATGTCATCACCATATTGCTTCAGAAGCAGCTTTGCTGGTGTTATTTTAGGTTGTGAAGGGTGTGTAAGTGTCTATAGCTTCTAAAAACCATCAGATCAGTGTCAAATGTCTGCCCAGTGCTTCACTGATTGCACAAGTGGCTGGTAGCAGACAAAACTCTTTATTTTTGTCTGATTTTTGACATCACAGGGCTTTGACTTGTGGCCATATGACCAACCCTGTTGAGGAGAAAAGGAATCCCAATGATACCTGCTCCAAATGCTCTCTCCTGACCACGGGACTGTGCTTCCTGGACATTGTGTGAAATAAAAAAAAAAGCTCTGATTTCCCTTTGTGAAGCTTGATACAGAGCACACAGCTCTGGGGCAGCAGGATATGAGAATTAGAATCGTCGTTGCAGTGAGGATTTTGAACAAGGAGCAGGCATGAAGTACCTAAAACATTTAACCTCTGTGTTTTATTCATCCTGGAGCAAGTGTAATTTAAAGTGGCACCTCTATAATTGATGAAGTATCTTTTTACCATTTGTTTAATTACCAGTTTCAGTGTCTAGAGAGCAGCAGATCAATAATTTACAGTGATGAACTTCCCTGTGCCTCTGCTTTTCCAACTTCAGCCATGCAAACAACAGCTCCTGAAACAAGCCCTCAAATATTGATGCTTTCCTTTAGGTGATGTAAAAGAGCTTAACCTTTTTTCCTGCCACAGGTGCACTCCAACACCCCTGAAGCTGAGGGCAGAGCACTGACCTTGGCAAGGCAGGGTTAATTTAGGGCTTGCCCTGAATGTTGTATCAGCTCTCAGCTTTTTGCAGCCTCCTTTCATTGTTGGAGTGTTGAAGGCTGGGCTCCTGTTGTTGCTGCAACAGCAGATGCTGCTGCCCTGGCATTAGGAGAGCTGTTAAAACAGAAAATTTAGGCTGAAGAACCAAAGCTGCTGCCTGTGGTTTATATGGATGTCTTACATGGTGGAGTTTGATAACTCATGTTGGGTTTTCTATGTGAAATACCTGGGTTTGAGACTCTCGGATCCTCCTCAGGTTAGAGCTGAGATCCCCTCGTGATCCTGCAGCATCTCCCCAAGGGGAGGTCCTCAGTCTCTCCAACAGGAGCAACAGGATCTATACCTGTCAAATCAGAGGAAAAAAGGTGTTTCCTTCCCAGTGGGATGGGCCTTCAGCCAGTTCCTGTTGTGGTCCTGGCTGCCGTGGGGAGTGGGGTTTCCTCACACAGCATCACAACAGAAGATCTAAAGACACCCAGCACCCATAAATCTCCAAATCCATGCCTTTCCAACAGGATGATGAGCTCTGCTTTCAGACTCCCAGTCTCGTATCTCAGACAAATATCTTATTTCTCCTGGACCTGCCTTTGAAACTGAGCAAACAACTCAGTGACTTCATCCTTGGAGCTGGCATGAAAAACAAGCAGGGAATTCATCCCTTTCCTGTCTCTCACTCTTAGGAGTGCCAATCCTCATCTGCTGTTGGAGAGCAGGATGCTGTGGGACACTTGGCATTTCTGTTAATGTCACAGCTGTCAGTTCCTTCAGGACCTCTCCTTTGAGCTGGAGCTCCCAGCCCAGAAGAAGGTTTTGTTTAGAAAGGGAGGTGTAAAGGGTCACGAAGAAGATTCCTGGGCCTGTTGTGTCATCCTCAACAGGGTTTGTGCAGTTTTGCAGCCACCAAATGCAGGATTGGGAGTAAATCAGACAGAAAAAGGATTTGGACCTGACCACAGCTGGGGAATGAATGTTTCCATTCTCTGCAGAGAGCCATGTTTACCCAGATGTGGAACACGCATTCCTGAGAACCACAGAGGGATGGACTCCTTCATTGTTCTCTAGTGCCTTTGTTTCTGATTAAACTGATGTCTCTGATAATGCAGGAAATTTTGGAAATGCAGAGAGCAGGACAGTGTAGTTCTGAGTGAGCAGGAAGTTAAAACTGTCTTGGAGATGAGATATTCCTTACAATCCAAAGGGGGCTAAGTTGCAAGCCAATAATTTATTTCTTTTTTAACTTCAATGTCATTAATGCTTGATTTAAGCAATCTTGATTTAAGGTGGTTTGGATCTAACAGGAATGTCAATTTTTGAGCTCTTGGAAAACAATATTCTGGATTGTTTGAGTGCAAGCTGATGCAGGTGGAGGTGGGATATCCTTCTGAAATGATTGCTGTATTTTCCAGGCAGCCTGGAACGCTTTTACTCATCATTCCCCATGGAAGTTAAGTGGCGCTAAATCAATTTTGGGATATAAAAGATTCACCAAAGCATTAAAGCCTGTTCAGAAGGAGATGACCTCAGACAATACCCTTCATCTGGTGGCTTTTCCCCTGGTTTTCAGCAGGAGCAGGGCAGGCAGGGGAAAGGGAAGCAGCTCAGACATCAGCTGCAATATCATTGCCCACGTGCTCAGCTCTCTGCCAGCCCTGAGCCTGACACGCTGCCAGGGCCAGCCTGGCTCCTCTCCTTCCCTGTGCCTTTGCAAACTGCTCAGGCCCTTCCTTTCAGCACAATCTGGGATTTCTACAGCTCATCCAATATTCTTATTTTGGGTTCATGATCTAGTTGTTGAAACTCTTTCCTTAAATTTTTCGTGGGGTGCTTGTGCCGTCAAAATCAGCATAAAGTGCTCTTTGTTCCCTCACAAAGGAGGGTTTGAAAGAAGTTCAGTGTCATGTGTGTCACTAATAGTTTTATTAGAACTTATTTATAACTTTTCACTGCCCCAAAATAACTGCCTGCCTTAGGCCAGCAAAGTCAGTTTGGAACAGAGGAGAGAGGGGAAAAAAATAATGTGTTGGAAGTACAAATTGTGCCTGTAAACTCTTCACTTATAAATCATCAAATTAGAAACTGCTCCATTTGTTTGAATGTCCAAAGTATTGAATGTGCCTTTTTCTCTGGGCTCACAGAGCTTGACTCCACTTGGAGTTTGGAGTTCACTACAGAATTGCTGCCTCTGCTTTAAAGCAGGGTCACACCCAGAAGGAAAATAGGAAATTGTTACTCCCAGGTCACTCAGCACTTGCAGGTTGCTGACTTGGCTTTTTCCCCCTAAGGAACCTGTGGATATTCCATGGAACAAACCTGTGACAGATGCAATTGTAGCAATACAAAATGTTGCTCATAGCAACATAGCCCTGAATTTCAGGTAGAAATTACACTGATATCCCAGGTATTACACTGATATAAACATCTTTAGCCTACTATGAACTATCCATACTGAGGGATTTTGCTGTTACAGTAACAGTAGAGAGAAGTAGGGTTTAGTTATTTGTTGGGGCATCACTCATATACAAACTATTTTATTAAAAAATCCAAATTTAAGCAAATATGTTCCATATGTGAGCCTCTCTCCTGTGCTTTTCAGGAAAGTTTTAGTCATTTGACCTTTATTCTTCTGACTTTGGAAGCTTGAATATACTCATAAAATCTAGATATTACCTTTGCTCCAGTATCCACATAACAGAAAAGTTCATGGCTTTGAAAACAAATGAGGAATTCCACGACAGCTTTATTCAAGCTTCATGAAAAGGGAAAGCTCCATGCTGCCTTAAAAGAAACAATTTCAGCTGGCTCTTTTGGAGGGAGATATTTCCTTTTTAAGCTGATTTTCACATGGCCAATGATCTGATTTTGGGTGTGGTTTGTTTTAATGTTTTTAATGTAAAGCTACATTGGTGAAAGTTGTCAGTTAAGAGAGGAAATAAGAGAGGAATTAAGGAGAGGTCAGTGAAGCTCAGTTGCTCCCTATAAAGCAGTCTGATACAGTTGGTAAATTTGGCATTTGAATTTCTGTAAAGTGATGTGTGTTGGCACAGTTAAGAATGATGTCTTTCAGGTAGGCTTCAGATTCAACCCCTAAAGAAAATAAAGCAACTTAAATTTTCTCTTTTCATGTTGGCAGTTCTAAACAGAAAATTCCTGTATTTAGAGAAGAATTTTGCAATAACTGGGGGCACAGGGGAGGCTTGGGATCCTGTCAGTACAACATTAATAGGGGTGGTTGAACTCTGCTTTCAGACTCCCAGGCTCGTACCTGTGATTCTTCTCACTTTTTAGAGCCAAGGCAAATATCTTATTTCTCCTGGCCCTGCCTTTGAAACTGAGCAAACAACTCAGTGACTGCATCCTTGGAGCTGGCATGAAAAACAAACAGGGAATAAAACAGTGTTAGGGTCCAGGCTCACAGCTGAGACTTTGTACTGACTCAAATCCACAGGGAGCTCGCTCCCAAAAATGTTTTTTTCCAAATTTAACTTCCAGATACCACTGACCACAAGCCATACCAGCAGAGGCCATGTTGCTGAATTGCTTTATAATTGTTATGGAGCAAGCATTACATGGGAAAAGAGGCATCAGGGCATTTAAAAGAAGAGATTTGTTTGTAGTTGTTTTTCTCTAAGAGTCATAACCACTCATGTTTCCCAGGTCTGAAAAACCTGTCTGCACTCATTGTCCCCCTTGCTGTGCAGTCAAGGATGTGAAGTATTTAACAGGACAAAAAAATTAAAGGTCAGTCTAAAAAATCCTCCAAAATCAAGATGTCCCTAAAGATAAAAGTCCAACATGAAACATCCTCTTGGCACAGAGCTGCTGCCTGCCCTGGGAGGCTCTGGGTGCACACCCTTTTCTGGCCAGGTGTTGTGGGGACAGGGGACAGGTGCTGAGGTCCTAGTGGCACTGGAGAAATTGGGAATATTTGGGAATGTCAGCTGTGTTTCCATGGGAACTCTGAAGCTCCTGATGTAGAGGAGCTTTGCTGTCAAGCTCTCTCATCAATGACTCTTTCACAAGGGTTGGGTTTGGTTTTTTTTTTAAGGCTCTCAGCCTAAATTTGCTGTGGCAAACTGAGCCCTGCAGCTCAAGGAGGTCTCCCCAGCTGACAGGAAAATGTTGGCTGGGATTTGGCCTCACGTTCCCCTGGAAGCTGTGTCATTCTGCAGGGAAGAGCCATAGGATGTGGCAGGGGTACAGACACTGAATTGTTTGTACGTTTTGTCACAAACATCTCTTGCTATCAGGGAGGAAAATAAAACCAACCCAAAACCCTGGATGAGTGATAAATCTGTCTAGCAATTTATATTGTGCTGGTTTCCGTGGCAGCTCTGGGGCTGTGTCAGGCTGTGTTTGCACTGGGAGCTCCTGGCCTTATCCAGAAACAAAGCAGAGATGGGAAGATAACTCACTGGGGATCACAGGGAAACCTCCCAGTTCTATCACTTTACCCAAACCAGGCCTTTGTGAGTGTTGTTGTAGGACCTCCCTTTCATTTGGATAAGAAGGAGGAAAATCTGTCCTTTAACTGGTTTGGTTGCAGCTTTGATGTCTGCTTGAAGGGAAGGTGAAAAGTTTGTGTTGGAGCTCCAGCTCCTCACCAGTGCCCCTGGCAGCTCTGCTGGGACGTGCAAAGCTGTAGCTGCTGAAACTCCTGGCCTAGGAGCCATTAATTCCTGCAAAAAATGAACTTAAATGGTGCCCATTGTCTTTGCTGTTTAAACCAGGAGAAAGAGAACTGTCCAGTTCATAAAACACAGCAGCAAACCTGTGTTCTGTGGATCTGAAGGGCAGGAAGCGGAGCTCTCAGCCTGCCCTCTGCACCAGCACTGCCCATGTCGTGCTTTAGGATGTGCCTGTGTCTTTCCCTGCTCTTTCCCTATCAAAAACATGCTCAGCTTTGCTTTGCAGGTGTTATTTTGTAGATTTAAAAGCCTATTCTGTCTTTTTCATGCTGTGGAGAAAAGCAAGGGCATTACAGAAGGACAGAGCAACTCCAATTTGTCCATTTAGCTGCTATTTTGGGCTGTAGGACAGGACCCTGCTCAGCAGAGGAGTCACAGGTTAAACTCTGCCCCTCAGTGTGGATGTGCTGATGTGTGAGCAGCCTGGTGTGTCCCTCCTCAAGATTCCTGCACATCCTTCTCCTCCAGACTGCAAACAGTTTAGTGCTGATCTGGCCTTATATAGTAATTTCCTATTATTAGAAACATTTCCTTGGGATCTTGCTCAGGGAGTAGCAGAGGGAAATCCTGTTTCCTTCGTCTAACTCGCACCAGTGCTCACTCCTTCCTTATCTCGTGTGGATGGAACAAGAAGTTTTTGTTGTGATCTGCTCTCCAGCCTGAAGCCCTTTCTAACACTGAGCCTCTTTTCAGAAATGCAGGAAGAGAAATGTGAAGGAATAGGAACTGTCAGTCAGCAGTGTGAGCTGGAAAGTTTTGTCTGCAGCCTGCACATTCCCTGCTCTTTCTCATCGTGTTTTCCTCACTCAGGTTTAGTCCTTCCTTAGGAGAATCAACTTTCTGCTTCATGCTGGATTGTGTGAAAGGCAGTGTGCTAGGATGTTTCACCTGAGAGTGCCAGGGTTGGGCAGACAGCCAGTGGCTGTGTTAAAAAAGAGGAACAATTTTAAATTAAGGAAGGAGAAGTTTTTGTTCTGTGTGCAATAAGAATGCGTTTCTAAGGCCGAGACTGATCACTGGGAGCACGGAGATATGCACAGGCTTTGAACACTTAATTTTTCCTGTGAAAACATTTTTTCCCCTTAAAAGGAAGATGTAGGTCCTGCCACTGGGAGTGACTGTTTGGAAAGTCAGTCGGGAGGAATGCACATCAGCTGAACTGAGTCAGGCTGTTTGTGTTCCCAGCTCCCTCCAAGCCCCAGCAGGGCTGCAGGGGAGCTGCTCAGAGTGGCTGTGACAGAGCAGGGCCACAGCAGTCGCAGGGAATTAACTGCTGGGTTTAAACTTCGTTGTTGGAGTCAGTGCAACAATTGCTGTTGGGATCAGAGTGTGTTTGTAAAACCAGGGAAGCCCTGACAGGGCCATGAGCGGGAGCAGCCACGGGCATGAGACAAACTGGCATCACGTTGAGGGCATCTGGTAATTATAAAGTGGGACTTTGTTCTGCTGGCCACTGTCAAAGCCAGCCAGCCATTTCTGTCTCACTGGTTCAGCAGAAAGCAGCAACAAGGAAAATTTATCTTAATTTGTTAGATTAACCCACTTTCTGTTTTCGCTCACGTCATAGCCCCAGAATTATTGTGTGTGTGCGGGAGCCATAACTAAATACAAGCCCATCATATGTGCTTTTTATCCATCACCAGAGGCATCAAAACAGGGAACAGCACTGACAGAGAAAGTGTAGGAATCCAAGGAGGTGTCTGCATCTCCATTTTTTGCAATATTCCTTTTTTTTTTTTGTATTTCTTTGTGAAAGACTGAGCTTGGGAAGAAAAGAAGTTTGGTGTTCTCACTGACGAAGCTTTCTTGGAGCAAACAAAACCAGTATTGACAGTTTGAGGCATTACAAAGCATAAATTAGAATCCAAAATAATAATAATCTAAATATTCTTTGTCTTCTGGTTTTTGAACCCTTTTGGCCACACCTCACGATTTTTAAGGTTTTGCCTGTAACCCTGCAAACACCTTCACACAGAATTGGGGAATTTGGTCAGCTTGTGATGTCATGAAGTTTGCAGTAAAATGAAGGAACTTTCATCATCTTGAGGCACCTTTTGAGTGAGTATAACGAGCTTTTGGTTTAACCTTTCTGGGTGTGCAGTTTCATGACTGAGCAGGAATGTTGTGTCTGCAGGGGCTGATGATATCCTCTGTTCAAACCTCTGATCCTCGCTCTTGAGAGGGAAAGAGGAGATGCATTAATCCAAAAACCGGGTAGAAAAGAGACAATTCTTGGCAGAATTAATGGTATGGGAAGGAGATTCTGAATTTTTATCAAATCTCTTACAGCATTTGGCATTGGCTCTTTGGCAGGGTGTTGATTTATCTTTATCCTGCAGTCAGGTGTTCATTCTCTGCTGGGCACAGGGTGTTTCTCCTAAGCTGTGGGACAAATGTCCCTCAGAACCCTCAGGTTCTGCTATAGGGTGTTTTAGGAATGTGAGGCATTTCAATCAGTTTCAGATCAGGATAATCTGGACACAGCAGGACACATGTGACAGGTTGAAGACATTTCTATTTTTTGATTAAGACGTCCCTCTGACCTGTGAGAGGAAGAGCTCTCAAATTCCTGGCCTGTTTAGGGTGGTTTCTTTCCCATGGTATTTTTGGCAAGTGCTTTCTAATTATGGAATGTGTCTTATTCTGTAGTTCTTCTGCAAGGCAGAAATAAGGAATATTGTCAAAATCCAGAAGGAAGGCACACAGTGATGGATAAACTTGACACCTTTCGGAATAACACAGATGTGGCCCACGTTGGGTTTTGAGCAGCATAAACCCAAGGCAGCATCTCATACCTCCAGGTTTCTGTTTTGCAGTGGAATCTGCACAGCAGAGGGGAACATTGGTGGTGTTTTCACGGGGCCAAACTCTTCATTTTCTCAGCAGAGCCGCTGCTTGTGGGTGTAGCTCAGCGAGTCACGCTCGGCTCTGCGAGCCCGTCGGAGCAGGGCTGACAGGAAAGGTTTCCAGTCCCCTTGCTTTGAATGTGAAATTGTATGCAGGGAATCAGCTGCTTATCTGCAACGAGCAGAGCAATCCCAGCGCTCTAATCCAGGGTTTAAATGAGTCACTTCTAACTGGTGAGGCCTGGAAAACTTGATTCATCCCTCGGCCTGTAGTTGCCTGTTGGAGTGAGGCAGACCTTGCCAGCCATCCTCAGCAGAAATCACAGACAAGGGCTGAGCCCAGGAAGAGTCTGCTTTTATCACCTTCATAATCCAGGATCAAGATCTTATAAAGTGAAATTACCTCTGCTTTCCAACTTTTTTTTTTGCCCCTCCTAATTTAGGTTAACCCACATGCAGGGGTGTTTTCCTCACCAGCAAAAGTTGGGCAGTAGTTTGGCTGCAGGAAAAAAGCATTTTGAGTAAATGTCTTTCCAGTGGATAAATAAATAAAAGGGTTCTCCTACATGAAAAAAAAAAACAAGGGAAATGTGTAAAAAATATACTTCTAAGTGCTGGGCTGTTGTATGTTCTTCTCTTATGTGGCATTTTCAGTGATGTGATCTGAGAAGGGTTAGGAGGTGTTAACTAGGGGAAAGGTGAGGTGTATGTGAAGAAAAGTCTGCTAATACTTAGAATTGCAACAGGAGTTTTACTGCATCTGTTTGGTGACAATTAGGCTGGCTTGAGGAGAGCTGCTGGAGCACTGACGTTCTCCTCATGAAGAATTAGAGCTGCCAGGCCACAGCTTTAATTGCTTGGGAAGCTCCTGGCTCAGGGCTCACTGTTGTGTTTCAGTGATGGCTGAAGTGGCTCAGTTTGGGAAATGGAGTTTAAATTATCTTTGTTGCTACCTGTGCACAGGAGAGGGCCTTGGAGCAGTGTCCATTTCCTCCAGTGCCAGCCCAAAGCCAAACCTTCCTCTGAACCATGCCATTAAAAATTCACCCACCTGAGATAAGGAGTGAATGAAAGTCCTGCCAAACAGAGCTGTCCAAGAGCCATGAATAGTGCTCCAAATGGAGTCTGAGAGGGCAGAGGAGCTGCAGTGCTCTGAGCAGCCAAGCTCCATCCCAAACCCTTGGCACATTGTGCCTTTGCCATCCACAGGATCTCTGGGATCTCTGGGCACAGCTAATTACAGGGCAGTGCTGCACCCAACCACTGACAACATCTGCTACGTGTGCTTGCTTTTAAATAGCCTCCTCTCTCAGGAGCTGGAAGCTTTTTAGCTTTTTGCTCTAAATCTTGTTACTTCAGAGCTTGATTTCACCCTTCCTGTAGCAGAGTTTGTGAAGGGTACGTTTTGATAAGAAGGGTAAAAACAAAACAAATTAAAAACTCTTTAAAAACTCTTTTAAACCCTTGCTTAAAGGCAGAGCTGAGTGCAGATGGTGCCAGTCATGAAACATCAGCAGCTGAGCTTGGGACTCATTCCATGGCTCTGCATGTTCAATGCTTACAGGCTTTTCCTGGCAGCCCGTAATGTGAATTATCTCAGATACCTGAGGTGTGACATCCTCTCTAACAGATTTTTATCTTTATTTGCACTACCTATAACCCCTTTTAAGATAGGTGCACAGCTTAGTCCATTCAGGAGCAAAATAATTAATAGAATCACAGAATAATTTTAGGTTGGAAAGAACTTGTGGAGATCTCTGGCCCAACCTCACTTCCAGGCAGGACCAATTTAGATCAGGTCTCTCAGACATTGTCTGGTTGAGTTTTAAATATCTCCAAGGATGGTGTTTCACAACTTTTTGGGCCCCCTGTTCCAGTATTTGACAGCACTCACTGGGAAAAATATTTCCCAATAACTCATTGGAATTTCCCTTCTTCCAGCTTGTGTCCCCTGTATCTTGCTCTTTCACTTTCCCCTAATGCAAGTGAAGGCTGTGCAGTAATTTTGTCAGAATGCCCTTATCTCAGGCAGGTGGGTGGGAAACGAGGTGGGGTTTTCACACTCTTGGTGTGGCTGTGGCCATAAATAATTTTGTGTGAGTCCAGAACACTGCTGAGCTCAGAGACAGCAAAATGTGCAATTTCTGTTTGCTGAGGCTGGGGGCTGAGGGTGGCAGTGCCTTCACTGTGTCCTCCAGAAGGCTCTTGCTTGGTGATTTTGTAATGAGGACCTCAGAACTTGCATGTGGAGTGGGTGTTTGGTGCTGGATGCCTCCAAATGAATCTGGGATGAAATAAATGGACAGGGCTTGGTGGAATTGGAAATAGGTGAAGTTTGAGGTCCCTTCCAATGCAGACCATTCTGTGACTCTAAATCCTCGTGGAAGGCAAACTGCATCCAACCCTGGACTCTTTATGTCCCTCTGATTTTCTGAGGAGGAGATTCCAAGCGTAAAATCAATGCCAGGGCTGGGATTGTGTGTTTGGGGTGAGCTGGGAGCGGGCTCGGTGTCCACCCTGCTGTTCCAGGACAATCATTTGCTGTCCCAGAGCTCGTCTCTTCCTGTCTGGTGGCTGTGGTTTGTGTGCTGGGCTCGGCCCCAGGTTTTCCAGCGCCTGGGATTACTTTGCTTTCCGTGTTTCCCCGGCACCGGGCAGCGGGAGCTCCGCGGGCAGAGCGCAGCTCATCGGCCCCGGGACTGCCTCTCCTCGCTGGGAGGGGAGCTCTCCTCCTTCTCCTTGGAAAACGCCCTCTCCAGATGCTCCAGTAGGAGCTGGTGGGAGGGAGGGAGTTCTGACTGCGCTGAAAATGCCATGAAAAAAAAAATTGAAAAAAAAAAAAAAAAATTAAGGCAACTGACAGAAGAGAGAAGTTGTCCTCAGATTGGTGCTTTTTGCAGCAGCGCAAACGGAGGCTCTGCCGGTCCTGCGGGAGCTGCAGGGAGGCAGAGATGAAGTTCAGAGGAGGGGTAAGGCTCATTTAACTCCTTTGGTGGCTTTGCAGCTTTGCTCTCTCAGGAGAAGAGAGGAGAAACATTTGCAGAGTTTCACAGGGGAAGGGAAGTGCTTTGAGAAGGGTTGTGAAAGGGGTGAAATTGGGTGAAAAGCCAGGGAATACCTGTTTGGAGGAGAGAGTCAAGGTGGGAGTTGAGAAAGGGGGAAGAGAAGGGAAAGCTGAGCTCTGCTTTGGGAGGGAAGAAAGGGTGGAGCTTTCCTTGGGCACAGGGATGTGAAGGGACCGTGCTGGAGCTGGGCTTTGCTCCTGTCCTTCTGTCCCATTCCTGCCATCCTGGGAATGGCAGGAAGGACCTGCCTGAGGATTCATTGCCACTCAGTTCCTTCCCATTTGGCTTGGAAATACTTTGTTCATGTTTTAGCAGCAGCCAGAACGCCTGGCCCTGCATGGGAACAACTTCAGGAGCTTGGGAAAAAAGGAGTTTATGGCAAAAGATTGAGAGGACAGGGATTGCTACCTCGACAAAGAGATGAGTAGGAGAGGAGGAAAAAATAATAACAGTGCCACAGAGAACACAGAGCTCCTTTCTCTGTGTTGGAGCACAGGAACAAGGACACTGAGCTAAGCTAAAAGTTGCCAAAGAGATGCAAAGATTATTTTCATACAATGAATAATTGGGCCACGGAATTCACTGACTCTGGAAGATGTTGAGGTCAAGAATGGGGGAGTGTTACGAAAAAAGTGTGTGGGCTTTTGGCTGGATGAGAATGCTCAAGGCTTTAATTGGCAAAGTGACCAAATTTAGGAAGAGAAGGGTTGAAAACGTCAGGTTTGGGGCCCAAGATTGAAGCAATCCTCTGTTGAAGAAGAGTCAGCACGGGGCTGGTGTATCCCACACCTGCTCAATCCACAGATCCTTGCCTGTTTGCCCAAATATTCTGGGGTTGAGCACTGAGAAGGTGATGAAGGGAAGGGCAGAGATTTTCTGAGTCCTTCCCTGTGGAAGGGCAGGTGCCAGGGTTGGGGAGGGTGTTTCTGCTGGCCCCTGCCCAGCTGTGGGCCTGGCCAAAGGCTGGCAGAGGTGGCAGTGGCACTGGGACAGGCAGAGCTGCTGTCTGGGGTGGTGCTGGGTGTTCTCTGAGGGAGCTGAGGGTGTGGAAGTGCCCTCTGCGTGCCCTGGGAATGCTCTGGAGCTCTCTTTGGAAAGTCTGACTCTGCCAGAGACACCATGGTGTGAGAGGGGTGTGTGGGGTATGGAATGCACTGGGGTGGGCTGGGCATTACCAGGGCAATGGGGCACAGGGGGCACAAGCACCTTCATGTCTGAGCTTCTGCCACCCTTCACCTGCCCAGCTGCTCTGGAAATCAGCATCAAAACTCACTTGAAAGGGGCAGCAAGCTGAAAGTTCACACTTTTTAATGCCTTTTTTAATCTGTTTGTCCTCTGGAGCTGCTGTGGGATGGCCAGGCCTGTGGACACAGGTCTCCTGAGCAAACTGCCACCAGCAGCATCTCTGAACCAGCAGCAGCTTGTGCCATCTGTTCAGGAGCAAAAATGTCAGCTCCCTAAATATAGAAATTCTGTCTATTTACTTTTCCAGCCCCGGTGATCTTTCTTGTTTGCCTAGTTCATTTTTCTTACTGCTCTTTTATATTTAGCCTGTTGATTGAAATATCATTACCCCTCTTATGGGTAAACATTTTTCCTGTCCCTTCAAATCAGTTCTTACAAGTGCCTTTTTCCTTTTCACTGCTAATTGCTGATTTCCTTGCTCATCCCCCCACAAAGTCAAATCTAGAAGGTATAATTGTGTTATAAACATTGAACAAATAATACTACCTGCTTATTATTTCAGTTTGTCCCTACTCAAAATGCAGAAAACTTCAAAATAATTAATTTACAGGAATTAGTTAAGGATGTAGCATTTCTATCTCTTTAATGTAATTTTTTTTTTAATAGTGTATTCTGGAGTTCCATCCCTCCAATCTGGTTTAGGATGGGAAATATCAGAGGGAGAACCAAGTTCCGAGTTCCCTGACTCCAGACATTCCATTGTTGGTGATGTATTGGTCTAAAAGAAGCAAGAATAAAAAGTAATTCTAAGAAATGGTCCTTGAGTGGCAGCTGCAAGTTCAAGTTGTTCCCTCCAACTCTTCTGTTCTGGGTCACCAAAATTGTTACCTGGTTTTGGTCCCAATCCACCTGACAACTCTGATTTTCCCAAGCTGTCTTTTGGGAAATCACTTCATTGGCTTTACATGATTAAAAGCAAAATAAAACATTGTTATTTAATTTATTTTTTTTAGCTCAACAAGCCAAATACGTGTCTTATCAATTATTATCTCAGCTCAGGTGGCTTCAGAAAGGGCAGACAAACCCACGTGGTTGCTTGCAGGGGATTTTTATGGGAGACACGGAGCTGCCTCTCAGGGAACCTCCTTTCCAACCCAGCTGCTGACTCCCAGAGAGAGTTGTGTCCAAAATGTGCAGCTGATTTTCAGCCTGGCAGGAGGGAGGAGGATCCTGAGTGGCTGCATTTCAGGCTGTCAGGGGTTTGCTGGCAGAATCCCTGATTCTGGTCCACCTCCATCATCTTCATTATTTCTTTCTCCTTGCAAAAGCAAAGAGGAGCTTTCCCGTTCTGCACCTTGGGAATTGAGGATACAACAGTTGACTTTTGTCTGCTCTGCTGTCTGGCCCACGTTGTGTCCAAGCCCTTTCCCAGGCTGTAGAGTGGAGTAGAAATCAAAGGAATTTATTTTCCTTCCTGCAGCTTTGGTATGACAGTGAAGAATGTCCAACCATCCACGAGACAAATGCTTTTTAGCTGCCACCTCCCCAGGAGAAGTTCGTTCTTGGTTCAGGCTTGCATTGTCCTCCAGAATCTAATCTGAATTTCCCTTCCCACTCACATTTGGGTCTGGCCTTTCCCGTTCCCGGCTTTGTGGCTATTCCTGGAGCCTGCAGATCAATCATCCTGCTCCTGATACCCAGATAAAGGTGCTGCCTCTTCCCAGATGGAGCCACGTCCAGGCCTTGTTCCAGTCAGAGTCTCCTGAGTGGGTACAGCCCAATCTGTAAAAACACATTGCCAGGAGAAAACATTGCAAGGTGCATTTTTCAGAGGGTGAGGCAGAGATGCTGTTTGTGTTGTGACTTTCCTTTCTGAATGAATTATGGAGTTTTCCTGCTCCATGCAAGACCATTCACTTTGAGAATCCCAGGTGCTTTCTCGTGGAAAGGAGTGGGAGTTGCTGGTGCTGTCTCTTGCCTCAGTGTGTCTGGAATGGAGTTTTAAACCATTCCAATTTCCCTCTGGGGAAATGAAGCCTGGGAATGAATCCTTGCTCCAAGCTGGGTATTCCATGACTGTGGAGAAGCTGAAGGACAAAGCTGGGGGGAGTTTCTTGCTCTGCTCACATCCTGTGCTCATGGCAGAGCTGCCCTCCCATCTTCCACCCCAAATTCCCACAACATGCTCAGCCTGGCTGATTTGAACCCTTTGGATTTTGCTGCTCAGAGCAAAAGGTCCTGTTTTTCATTTCTGAGGTGTTTTAGTTCTCCGTGTCCTAAGCAGAGGAAAAACTTGATCATGCTTTGGCATTAAGCAGAGTTTAAAGGAAAAATATGTGTTTACACCTTCACAACCCCATGTCAGCGATTTCCCAGCTCCGTTTAGGAAACTCCTTGGTACAGTCTTGAGTGGTTTTGTACTCCCAGAGGCTTGGAGGTATTTTCTGGTCTTGTTGACTCTTGTATGAACACAAAGAAAAGCTGGAACCCCAGCCAAAGTAAACCTGGCTCTGCAGGCTGCATTCAGCAACCAATTTACACCAACAGAAAGTCTTTCCCAAAATTTAATGCTGGGGAAGAAAAAGCCCTGTGGAAGCAGTGCTGTGGTGGTGACTGCCCTGGCCTGGTCCCCACCATTCCACAGGGACCTTTCCCTTCCTGGCCTCGAGCCACTGTTGTGTTCAGGGCTCTGGGGAAGGCATTAAAGCAAAGAATGGGTTAAAATAATGTGGGAATGAATCCCTGGAAACTGCACTATGGGATGGCTTTGGGAAATGTGGTGGCAGGAATCAGTTTGGGCACTCTGGAGTGACAGTGACCCTCAGGACAGAGGGTTCAGGGTGGGATGAAAGGGGAGATTGAAGCACAGGCATTCCTGAGCCCACAGGCACCAAGATCACACGGAGATTGCTCAGATTTCTGCCATTCCCTGTTTGCAGCCTGTGCTGGGTGTGGCTTTAGGTGTCTCCATCCTACAAAGGTCGGGATCCTCAGCTGGGTCCTCCTTTTGATCCCTATAAAGGTGGATGTGTGGAGCTGCCCTAAATACCTGACTCAGCGTGCTCCCTTTCCTCCTTTCCCTGGCTCTGACCCTCTCCCAGTCCCACAGGGAGCTGACTGAGCTCAAAACCTGGAGAGAAAACCACCAGACTCTTTTTTTCCTGGTTTGTTTTGCTGATTGATTGCACTGGTTTGGTTTAGAGGTGTTACCCAGTGCCAGGGAGGCAGCAAAGCCTGGAGGAGGGATTTGATGCTGAGCTTTAGGCTAAACCCGACCTGCCTCTTAGGTGAAAGTTTCCCAAATATTTAAAGGCAGCAGGAGCTGGCCCTGCTGCTGGATCCTTCCTCCTCCCTGACCCTGCTGTGGTTCCTCAGCATTTTATCCTTGGCCATCATCATGACATGTGGGACCAGTGTGGGAAAATGACCTGGATTCAAGCAATGAAATAATCTGAGTTAGTTTTAATCCCTGTCAGATTCCCAGCCTGGTTTATTGCACAAGTCCTGGGCCAGTGCAAGCCAAAGGGTGCAGCTGCACAGAGATCCTTCCTCAGTGTCACAGCAGCTCCTCCAGCACTGCACTCTCACAGCAGCTTCCAGAAAAACTGATTTTCACCCTGATCAGGCCCTCACAGCCTGTGCTCTCCCAATTATCTGGGCTATACTCCCTGCCACAGGGCTCTCAGAGTGGCCCAAGCTGATCTCTTGCCTGGAGCAGAGGATGTTGTGAATGTATAAATATAAATATCAGTCAGAGGTGGTTTGGCACTGAGAGATTCATCCCCTGCAAAGCAAGGGAATCACCCTTGTCCATGGACAAACTGCTTTAATGGTTAATTAGCTCCACATTTAGCTCCCAGACTGGGCTTTCTAGCATTAATTTACAGCCCCCAGATCTGGTGTCTGCCTGCTAACAGAAAATCACCAGCATTTTGGTTATTTTAGTTTACTCAGTGCCTTTCTGTCACACTCATCATTCGGTAGGAACATACGGTCATCACTCTGATTATTTTTTCATAAGTAGTGTCTTCCCTCCCCACTTCCTTCCTCCTGTATGACTCTTCTGTTTCCATTTTGCAAAAAAGGGTTGATTTTCACCTCCTTTTATGGTCCATCTGTTGATATCAGTGGCAGTGAAACAGTTAACACTGATGTTTGAGGCTGGTGGCAGACTTGGACATATGCAATAAAGCAAAATGCTGGCATGGAGCAGTGCCCAGTGCTCAGTTCTGGCTTATATTTGCACTGAGCTCAGGCTTGGGAGGGTACAGGACTGAGCAAAGTTTATATTCTGGAGGCTCTGACTGCATCCCATCCCCTGGTCACATTTAATTATCACCAAAAATCCACTTTCAGTCGTGTCTGTTTGGTTTTGAGCCGACTGCAGATTTGAGGCTGTTACTCTGTTCTCACGGAGAGGTTGGAGCTGAATGAGGAGACAAAAACTGGAGAAAACCGAAAGTTCTTGGCCTTAAATGCCTGTCCCAGAGGAGGCAATTCTGTGTGTTGAGAGGGGGCTGGCTTGGCTCATCCCTCCCCTGGATGTGCACAGCTGGGATCACTTCGTGCTGCCTGCTGGGAGGGGCTGATGAAAGAGCTGCTCAAGTGACGTTTGCTGTGAAAGTCTTCAGGATTATATAAACTGGGATTAACTGGGCCAGGCTGGGAGTTGCTCCTCAGTCCTTGTTGAGGCAGCTGTGTCCTAAGACTGTAGTTTAAACTTACCCACTTGAAAAGGAGTTATTTTCCTTTGGTTTTGCCTTTGTTCTCATCACCTTGTCCAAAACCTGCTCCAGGATTGCACTGCTCTGATAGAAGGATTCCAGGTTCTAGGCTGTTTATTTCTGTGTGATTTATCTCTATTTTCCTTTCCTTCTCTCACCACCTTCCTTCTCCAAGGGTTATCCCTTTCCTCCTCACCTTGGCAAAGAGGGTAGAAGACAACAGAGCATTTTGCTGAAGCTGTGAAGGACTTGGCTTGGAAAAATTTTGGCCATTTTAGAAGGATTACTTCATGGCAGTGTCTGCAGAATTCCTCCCAGACTCAGAACTCAGGCCTTCCAGACCATGAGACTGATTGGAAAAAATAAAACAGGAAATCAAATGATGTTTCTTTGTGGTGTTTGAGCCATTAGAATGGGTCTGGATTTGAGATTTCCAGAAGGAACTGATTTTCCTATCTGAAAACTGCTGGGTTCAGGCAATCACTGCTGCCCAGGCTTACAGGGAGGAAGCCAATTAGAACTTGCAGAAATGGGCAAAACTGCATTTACTAATCATTTACCAAATAAAAAAAACATTTACCAAGAAATTGGTGAGTCAAAACAACTGCAGACTGAGGGGATTTGCACCTGTTTGGACCCAAACTAATATTTCAGTGAGTCTTGCTTCTATTACTATTTAACAAAACTTCAAGTGAATTTTTTTCCTGACTGAGGCTGGGTTTGTTTTTCTCCCTTCACACCATCAGTCCCTGTGGTTTGACCACTTTTATATCTTGGGAAGGAGCAGAAAGGAGCTCATTGTGCAGGGTTTGGGGCTGGATGCAGGGTCTGGCATTCCCAGTTTGTGATGGGTGTCTGGGGTTGCTGTTGGTGCATGAGCCTGCTTGGGAACAACTCTGGTGTTTGTGCAACATCCCAAAATATCACTCAGTGCTTTAGGGAAATGGTTAAGGAGAAGGGTTCTTGCTTTTGTGAGCAGTTTACAAAGTGAGGAGGGTTCAGGAAGAAAAGGAAATGCAGGCAGGTGTGAGGCAGATGGTTGTGTCTCCTGTCTCTGCTTTCTGTGGTGCCTCTCATCTCCTCCATCTCTGTCCCCTGAGTAGAGATTTCCCCAGCAAGCAGCCACTGAGTCACCCCTGGGTGCAGATTTCCCCTCCCTGCTTTACAGTGAAGTCAGGAGTCAGCAGATGAGTGTTTTCCACACTCATGGTGGTGTCTCACCCACGTCACACTGAAAATGTGACCTTTAAAGGAGGGTTAGGGGTGGGAGTCTCTCTGCACCTCGGTGTCACAGCCTGAATTCAGTGGCGTGGGATGCAGAAATGCCCATTTCTCATTTCTTCTCCATTTTCTCAGAATTTTCCCACTGGGTGCCCTGCTAAAGCTTTTGAGTTGGTCAGCAGTGTGAAGCTGTTTGCTTTTGAGGTGAATCATCATTAGTCATGAAAGATTTGAAACAGCTTCCCCTTGTGAAATCAGAGAGAGGGGGGAGAACACACTTCAGTCTCCCTCCTGCTGAAGGATGCCTGGGAAAGGAAATCCAAGTTTTACTCTCTTCACCAAATGTTTGTTTGTTTGATTGATTTGAAGTTGTTGGAAATTTAGCAGTGTTTTTTCCCTAATGCTGACTTGTCTTCCCTCAAAGCAATTAGAGCAGACAGCTGATGAAGTGTTGTAATCACCGTTTGCAGCAGCAGCAGTGGGATTATTTTAATATTCTTGGTTAATTGTGGTTCTTGTGGACTCGGGGAGCTGCCTGCAAACCCACAGCCATCCCAAATCTCCCAAATTTTTGGCTGCAGGGATTGGGAGCCAACGGGATCCGGCTGACCATGGAGAGCGCCCTGACAGCGCGGGACCGAGTGGGGGTGCAGGACTTTGTCCTGCTGGAAAACTTCACCAGCGAGGCTGCATTCATTGAGAACCTGAGGAAACGCTTCAAGGAGAACCTGATCTATGTGAGTAGCACAGGGACAGTCACCAGGGTGGCCCTCAGGGACCTGCAGGGTGTTTGCTGCATGGGACAAACCTGGCCTTGCTCTGCAGTGGGGTTTGGGGGTTGGTGGCAGCTCACACAGGCCATGGGTGCCTGTGGCAGCACCAGCCTGGGCTGCTGTCACTTGATGGCTGCAGGGACTCACTGCAGTGCTCCTGGTGAGGTCTGGTGGCCTTTACAGCACTGAAAATCCAGCCCTCACCTCATCCTTCCATGTGCTGCATTCACTCACTCCCACCAACCCCAGGCTTGAACCCCATCTTAAATGTATGTCAGAAATAACCAAGAATTGTGGTTTGTTAGAAGCCCTAAAACCATTTGCAGGTGCTTTTTATCCAGCAAGGACAACATGGCTGGCACAATTCCAGCAGAGCCACACTCAGAAAGCTAAAAGCCTCTTCCTCATCCCCCTTGGCTCATTTGGGAGCCCTGAGCAGCACCCCCAGCACACCAGAACGGGTTTCCAACCTCCAGCTACACCCAAGCTCTGCCTTCAGCCCTCCTGTAACCTCTCCCTGCTCTTTATTCTGTTTTCCAGACCTACATTGGCTCTGTGCTGGTGTCTGTGAACCCCTACAAGGAGCTGGAGATCTACACCAAGCAGAACATGGAGCGCTACCGCGGCGTCAGCTTCTACGAGGTCTCTCCTCACCTGTGAGTGGCTGCCAGTGCAGGTTCTGTCACTCCCACACAGCTGGGACACTGTGAAAAAAAAGGCAGGCAGGACTTTTCCCTGTCCCAGCTGCAGCCCTGGAAATCCCAGGGACAGAAAGGATCCTGTGGAGGGTGTGGTGTGCTGCTCTTTCTATTCCTGTTCCTCTCTCTGCACAGAGGATGAGTTGCCTTTGCAGGAGCAGTATTTGGAAAGGGAGTTGGTTCCTTCCTGGCTGCAGGAACTGAGTTGCTTACCCAGCCCTGGCAGGACAGGAGTTCATTGTTCCAGGGTTATTTGGGGTCTCTGTGTCCGGGGCTAAGCAGGGGAAAGAGTTTCTGGTGTGTGGGGGTTTCTTTCCTACCTCTGCTGTGGCTGCCTGACCAATATTTATCTGGTATTTCCCTTGTTGCTAAGATACCATCAGCCTGTTGGAACAAGGAATGTATTTATTTACATGGTCTGGCTTGGTGAGCATTCCCAATTTCCCATTTAAAAAGAAAAAAAAAAGAAGTTTGAGGTTTAAAGTTATTTTTGAAAGGGTTTGGATTTTTTTGTCAGGCTGAAAGAAAAAGATGACTGAGGGCTGAGGCCACATGGCTTTTAAATGGGTTTTTTTTCAGGACTGAGGGCCAAATTCTGAGCACCTCTTGGAGGGTTTTTTATGTTGTGTTGTGTTTTGTTGGGTTTGTTTTTTTTTTTAAGAGATCTTGGAAGAGTAAATGATATTATTTTGGAGCAAACTATTTGGGTTGTTTCTTATTGCTGGCACAAAGCCCAGGAGAGTAAACAAACCAGAATGTGCTGCAAGCACAGAGAGGGGGAGAGAAACACCAATACTTGGGAAAATCTCAGCACTTGAAGTTGGATTTTTTAGGACAAAAATATGATTTTTACTGTGTGAACCCAGACGGGGGAGAATTAAACCTGAAAAACCCTGCATTCAAACCTGCTCAGTTCTGCATGTGCCATTTTCCCTGTGCTCAGGGAAGGGTTTCTGTGCCCTCAGATGTGAATTTGGGGACTCTCTGGAAAATCCTTGGGATTGTGGCTCTGTTTTTAAGTGTACAGGATGATGACAATGCTCATGGATAGCAGGAAGCACTGAGCAGATGTGCTTTAATTCCACCCAAATCACAGTGTAGCTGATTATTTCTTAGGCTTTCTTTCTCCTTTTAACAAGTCCTTTCAGAAGCTGTAAAACATGCAGCTCATAAGTGAGCCCTGGAGAGCTGTGATCCTGGAAACTGCTGCTCCCACTGGGAAAACAGAGGTTTTTTTGTTAACTGCTTTTGCTGTTCCATTGCATTATTTGATTATTTTATTGCATTATCTGATTATGTATTAATTTAAAAATTCTCTGAGGAGTATCAAAATGCTCCATCTGCAGTGCAGTGCTCTGGGCTTCTCCTTTTCCAGTAACTCAGGTGTCTTTTTTTCCTCTTTCTCCTCTTCTAAACTGATTCTAGAAAGCCAAAATCCTTCAAGATCTCTATTTCAGTGGTGGATATTTCAAGTGTAGGCTTGAGCACTGGGTTTTTTGGGAAGTGCATCACACTCAGAGGAGGAAAATTATCCTAATGGGCTTGGAACTCAGCATGTTCCCAGAGATCTGCCACATCCTGTCCTGTTTATGGGCTGCAAATGGGACCATAACCATTTTTACTAAAAGTGATTTTGTCTGTGCTGTGCATGGCTGGGCCCAAACCCCCCCACAAAGGCACAGGGACCAGGGGCACTCCTGCAAACCCAAATGAAATTTGCATTTATTCAGCTGCTCCCACAAGCCCCCAGAGGCAGGATCTGGATGGGGAGAGAGGGGCAGGATGTGTTTTGTGGGGTCAGAGTGGAGCTGTGTTGCCAGGGGAGCTCATTGGTGTTGCCTTAGCACCAAGTATTAATAGACCTGAGAAGTCCACGGCTGTTAATTTTGCTGTGATTATTTCTAATTAATAGCACAGCAGGAGAGTTAAAAAAAAAAAAGAGAAAAAGTAAAATAGAAAAAAGTGAAGCTACCAAAGGGTTGTCAGGTGTATGAAGACAGGAAATCTGCTTGATCACCACGTGTGAGAGCTGAAAATGTTGTTGGGGAGGGTGTCTGATCTGTGCTGTCCTTTCCCTCTCCCCCTGAGCAGTTGCCACCATTGTCACTCATCCCCTGCTGCTCCCTGCTGCTGTAGGAGCTGATGTGTGACTCTGGGGGTGAGATCCTGTCTGCTTGCAGCACAGAAATGAAAGAAAAAGCTGCAGAGGAGGAAGAGGAAGGGCAGGGCCGGGCTGTGTGTGCAGGCAGGGGGAGTGCCCGGTGCTGGGGGCACAGGGAGCTTGCAGGATGCTCCTTCATCTCGGGGGGTTCATCCAGCTCTTCCCAGCACCCAGGAGAAGCTCTGGAGCCACCCAGACTGCAAAATGCAGTCGGGACCTTCTGAGTGTGTCACCACTTAGAAAGATAAGCAAGAAAAAAACACCAGTGGAGGGAAAGAGGTGCTTCCTGAGTGAAAAATTTATTTGTCCCGTGGGACCAGTGTTGAGAGATCATTTATATTTTGAAAAGTCGGTTGATCTGCACGATGTAGTCGACCTCTACCTTTTTTTTGGTCAGAAAAAAAAAGTCAAAAGAACAGTTTAAAAGAGTTTGTGTCATGACCCTGCAGACCCTCGGCTCGGTGCTGAGGTGTGACCAGAGGTGTCAGTGCTGTCACCAGCGTGCAGCAGCCGTGGGATCTCACCCAGCCCATGGCCTGGGGCTGTTTTGGGGGATGTTTCTGCCGGGATTTCACCGGCCAAGCCCCTGATCCCGGCTGTCCCCTGGCAGCTACGCCATCGCCGACAACTCGTACCGCTCTCTGCGCACCGAGAGGAAGGATCAGTGCATCCTCATCTCCGGCGAGAGCGGCGCCGGCAAGACCGAGGCCACCAAGAAGATCCTGCAGTACTACGCTGTCACCTGCCCCGCCAGCCAGCAGGTCGAGACCGTCAAGGACCGCCTGCTGCAGTCCAACCCCGTCCTGGAGGTAAATCCCATCAAATCCCATAAATGCCGGCCCTGAATCACCGCGAATGATTCCATTTCCCAGCGGAGGCGCCGGGGACAGCGGGGCGGTGACAGCGTGTCCTGGGAATGCTGTGCGGGCACATCGCCGGGAATCCTGCTCTGAATCCCGGCCAAGGCAACCCCGGCCCTTCCCAGCCCTCCAGGAGCAGTTTCTGGCATGGATGGGGTGCGGGGAAAGAGGGGATTTGGCGTGGGAAGGGCTCTGGGTCACGGCAGGGCTCTGCCAAGGGGCACATCCCAGTGGGCAGCTCAGAAAGGTTCGTGGGTTCCTTTTCTGGTGCTGTGGTGTCCTCTAGTGTCCAGCCCCGGCTGTGTGCAGTGCCCTGAGCTGTCCCTGTGTCCTGAGTCCCTGCATCCCTGTATTCTGAGCTATCCCTGTGTCCTGAGTCCCCATGTCCTGCATCTCTGTGTCCTGAGCTATCCCTGTGTCCTGTGTCCCCATGTCCTGTATCCCTGTGTCCTGCATCTCTGCATCCCCGTGTCCTGAGCTATCCCCGTGTCCTGAGCTGTCCCTGTGTCCTGCATCCCTGTGTCCTGAATCCCAGGAAAGGTGAGCTCCCAGCCCCTCTGGCAGGAGCTGTGACAAACGGCTGTGGTGTCAGAGGAAGCTTGGGAAAGGCTGTCAGACATGACATATGCTGTCAGCAGTGGACTGGCATTAAAATCCACTTGCAGGGGGGATGGGAGTGTTTTCAGAGGATGTTCCATCTGCACTGGGTGGAAAGATCAGCCTTAGAATTCAGGGAGCAATCTGTTTCCTTCTGGGTTTCCAGGAAGGAAAATCCTAGGCTGTAAATAAATAACTGGCAGCCTCACCCGATTGTTTATAAATAATCTGACTTTGCACTCGTTTATTTTTCCCTGATGGTTTTCATTCCAGGCCTTTGGGAATGCAAAAACCCTTCGGAACGACAACTCCAGTCGCTTTGGGAAGTACATGGATGTGCAGTTTGATTACAGGGTAACTTGGAATCTGGTTTATGTCTCAGGGCTGGTCCCAGTTGTAGGAGTTCTCTGTGTTCTTGTACTGCTGTGAGTGCTTTGCATTTCCTTGGGGGCAGCATGAGCACAGCCTGGGGTAGCAAAGTTTGGGTCCAGAGGGTTTTGTGGCCCTCACTCTCCTTCCATTCCTCCCTCATTTCTCTGTATAGGAAGATAGTGAGATCAAACCCTTTTATTTCTAGGGTATTTTATTCCTAGTGCACTGTGCCAGTGGATACTCCCCAAGTAAATCCATATAAACCCTCTGAGGGGTCTGAATATCATCCCTGTCCTTGAACTTTGCACAGAGTTTGTGTCCACTCTGATCCCAACTGCCCCACACCAGGAAGGTGGATACAGCTGAGGAGCTCAGCTTTGCCATCCTCCAGCCCTTTAGGTCTCCTTTGATCCCTCCACACTCAGTTTTGGTGCTTTCCCTTTGTGGTGAATTCCTAGAAGGAATTTTAGCACTCAAATCACCACTGTGCTGGAGCTGAAATGGAGTTTGTGACAAAGAATTACAGATCATTTTCTGCATTTTTGTGGGCTTTTCCTTCAGATCTTCTCTTTGAGCAGACAACCAAGAAGCTGAAACATTTTCCTCTGTGCTGATGAGCTCTTCCCACGTGTCTGGTTTGGTTTAGGGGGCTCCTGTTGGGGGCCACATCTTGAACTACCTCCTGGAGAAATCCCGAGTTGTGCACCAGAACCACGGCGAGAGGAACTTCCACATCTTCTACCAGCTGCTGGAAGGAGGGGAGGAGGACCTGCTGAGGAGGCTGGGCCTTGAGAAGAACCCACAGCAGTATCACTATTTAGTAAAGGTGAATATTAACTGTAATACTTAAAATATTACATTACAGAACTGGGATATTTTCAATTGACTTCGTAATCTCCTCGCCTCACTTCAGAAATAACTCTGAGGTGATTGCTGTAAAAGGAAACAATACATTGGGCATGGATAATGTATCTTTGATGATTATTTAATTATTTTTGTCAAACTGTGTCTTTTTAGGGTCACTGTGCAAGGGTCAGTTCCATAAATGACAAAAATGAGTGGAAGATCATGAGGAGAGCCCTGTCTGTTATTGGCTTCAATGACAGTGAGGTGGAGGTGAGGATGTTCAGCAGCACAGATTTTCCTGCTTTTAAGGATTTTTTTTCTGCTTTGATTTGGGATTTCTGATTGAAATCAGTGAATTAATTCAGAGTGAATGTATTCCCCACGAAAATCCTGAAAAAAGATACAGAATGTTCTCCTAAAATGTGAATTAACACAAAACCCTCGCTGTGTTCATTCCATCATCCTGATTTTTGCTTCATGCCAGGATTTGCTGAGCATTGTGGCCAGTGTCCTGCACCTGGGGAATGTCCAGTTTGCTGCTGATGAGCAGGGGAATGCTCAGGTCACTACAGAGAACCAGATTAAATACCTGGCCAGGGTGAGTATCAGGGAGATACTACAGGAAAGGTGAATTACAGAAGATTCCTTACTTTGAGCTTGATATCATCATGTAATTTCAGACTGTGATTTAGAGGTTCTCATAAATTTTACTTTCATTTCACCTAAATAAAATGCAAATATTATCATCAAACCCCTGTAATTGACAACTTATCTATTTTCCACCTGACCCACCACTGCCTGGAGCTTTTCACCTTTGGGCAGTGAGGTTGGAATAGACTCTGGAGAAGAGTTTTAAAGAAAGAACCACCTTTGTGCCTTTGCTTGGTCACTTCCTTCCAGCCAATTCATTTGTCAGCTCATAGCCCTGCCAGAAAGTAGAGAAGGGAGGGATCGATGCTGCACTGAGAGTGGGAAATGAAGGGTTGTTTCACTGGGCTGGGATTTTAGGAAAATGCAGTGTACAGCTCCATAAATTGATTGAATATTCCATAAATGAATTGAATATCCTGTTTGCTTGCAGCTGCTGGCAGTGGATGGCTCTGTTCTCCGGGATGCACTGATCCACAAGAAGATCATAGCAAAAGGGGAGGAGGTGAGAACAGGCCCTGGGGATTTGGGAGGCAAATGGGATTAAATGAATCAGCTCTGCCAGCAGTTCCCTTGTCACCTCTCACACGAGGGTGTCACTGCTCTGGTGACTGTTCAGCCACCAGCAGGGTGCTTTGAATGGCTATTTAGTGATAATGAAGCAAGAAAAGGGGATCCCTTGGTTTGGGGGGTTGCTGAGTGGGTTTTTCTGCTCCTGCCTGCAGCTGGTGAGTCCCCTGAACCTGGAGCAGGCAGCCTACGCCAGGGATGCCCTGGCCAAGGCCGTCTACGGCCGCACCTTCTCCTGGCTGGTCAACAAGGTCAACAAATCCCTGGCTTACAAGGCAAGTGACCCTTCTGTCTGCTGATACCCAGCCAAAAGTGAAAGCAATTTCCAAATCTTCCAGCTGCAAAGCGAGTTCTGTGCTTTTTGTAGTTCCTAAATTAATTTGTTTTCCAAATTGCGCAGTAAATTCTGTGATTAAGCGTTTGAGATCCAGGGATGGATCATAGCTGTGAGTAAATACCTACATTTGTTTCCTGCTCTGTTGCAGGAAGAGAAATTTCCAGGCTGGAGAAGTACAACAGTTCTAGGATTGCTGGACATCTATGGCTTTGAGGTTTTCCAGCACAACAGGTTTGTTTTGATAAATTCTGAATGCCTTTATTAATTTTCAGTGTTTTCTCTCCCTTGTGAAACAAAGCATTATTCCATTTCTTAGTAAAAGAGGTGGCATTTAAATATCAGGAAATCAAGTGGAAAACTGATAATCACAAGGCTGCTCACACTTGGGGCATCCAGCTAATAATTAGCATTTACAGCTATTAATAGTCCTAGTATTTTAAATAAACTGTTGATTTTTGGGGTGTATTCATGCCATAGCTTGAGCTGTGCCTTTGTCCAGCTCTCCCTTCCCATGGTGGTGATAAATCAGGAGAGTCTGGAACCCCTCTGGCAGGCAGCACTGAACCAGGACTCCCAAATTTGCAGTGTTATTGGGTTTATTCAAAATTGTTGTGTTCCTCCATGTTCCATCCTTCATGTCCATTTTCCCCTCCTTCTGGGACTCTTTTGAGTTTCCTTAAATCCTAAACTTACTAAATGTATACAGTCAGCAAATAAACCCTGCACAAAAATCCATTTCTCTTGATATACTGTATCCCTGCTGCTCCCACTCTTTGTACGTCCTTCTGATTATTTTTTCTGATTTTTTTCTTTGCAGCTTTGAGCAGTTCTGTATTAATTATTGCAATGAAAAGTTGCAGCAGCTCTTCATAGAGCTCACCCTGAAGTCAGAGCAAGAGGAGTACGAGTCCGAGGGCATCGCGGTAAGAGCCCAAATCCCTCCCCTTCCAGAGGGAAAAGGAGCTGCTGCCATCATCCCCAAATCAAGGAATTAAAGATCTTTCATTTTTTTCCCTTCTTTTTGAAATCCTAGTAACTGTGTGAGGCAGCTGGAAGTGAGTAATACCATCCCAAGCTTTTACACGGATTTAAATAGAGGCAGTGTTAGGAAAACAAATGTGATGAGTGAAAAAGCTTTGACAGAAAGATGAAGTCAGGTGCTCACTGAAATGTTCGGAAATTCAGGTGTTTGGTTTTTTCCCAGTCTAGGGTTGTTTTCACCTAAGTGTGTTTTCCTGTCTTTGCAGTGGGAACCAGTTCAGTATTTCAATAACAAAATAATTTGTGATTTGGTAGAAGAGAAATTCAAAGGCATCATTTCTATTTTGGTGAGTTGAAAACATCTTTTTTGAATGAAAAGTTTGCGCAGTGTAGTGGAAAACAAGGGGGGAAAACATGGGAAAAAATCAGTTTATGTTGGAAGTGTTTGAGTGAGTGGGAAGAGCAATAACACCCTGAGCAGTGACACCATTAAAAGCCATTGTATCACCTCCATGGGCTCTGGGGAAAACAGCTCCCAATCCAGGCAGTCTGGAAGGAGGGAAATATTTTGCTTTTCACCTCAACAATTCTTCATTTCTTGGTTACCTGTGGAAAGGCCAAAGGGCCAAACTGGGGCAGTGTTTCTGTGAGGCAGAGCCCAGTCAGAAACCCCTGGAATTTGTGTGGTTTTAGGATGAGGAGTGTCTGAGACCTGGGGATGCCACAGACACGACGTTCTTGGAGAAGCTGGAGGAGACTGTGAAGAACCACCCCCATTTCCTCACGTGAGTGTTCCCTCAGCTGAGGGTGTCAATAACATCCTCACCCTGCTGGGTCCCACGTAAAAGATGGTAATTTTCTTTTACACAGAGATTTGATTGATATTTTAGATAATACAAAATAGGTTGTCAACACTGAGTGCCTGACTGAGCTTCAGAATGTAATAGCGGCAACAAAACTCTTGTTACTGATCCACCTCTCACCTTGCAGATTATTTATTTCAGTTTTGGAGCTCCAAATGTCTGTTTATTCTGAATGTTCTGCTTTTATTCTGAATGCTCAGCTTAGGATGTCTGCATCTTACATGCACACAGATGCAAGGAACACTGAAATTCCCCTTTCAATTAAACATAAATACATTTAATGACACTCCTGTGATGTGCTGGTTGATAATTTTATTTACCTGAAAATCACCAAGCCAAATTTACATTCCCTGCCCACCTTTGCACAGTCCCACTCCAGGATTGAATGTCCTGGTGCTTTTTGAAGTGAATCCTGCCCGGTTTTGTGTCTCCTGAAGGTTTTTGCTCCCTCCCCAGGCACAAACTCGCTGACCAAAAGACGCGCAAGTCACTGGGGCGGGAGGAGTTCCGGCTCTCGCACTACGCTGGGGACGTCACCTACAGTGTTGCAGGTAACAGAAAAAGCAAAAATCTGGGCCTGAAATACATCCCCACATCACCTGATCAACCAGATTCATTTCAAATCTCAGTCCCTGACTTGAAAACAGCCTGAGTGGTTTGTTTTTCTTCCAGGTTTTCTAGATAAAAACAACGACCTTCTCTTCCGGAACCTGAAGGAGGTGAGTGTTGGGAGAGGTTTCCAGGACAGAATGAGGAGTTGGGTTTAAGATGAGGTGGAACCTGAGGGAAAGGATTTTTCTGGACTCCAGCTGGAGGCTGTGTGTCCACTGGGCTGCACTCTGAAAAGAGTGATGGAGATCCCAATGTTCATTTTATTACTTTAAGTAGTTTTGTCCCCAAGTTTCTTTGTTAATTCTCTGTATTTCATCTCTGAACACACCTCTCTCTGCAGACCATGTGCAACTCAGAGAACCCCATCATAAACCAGTGCTTTGACAGGACAGAGCTGACAGACAAAAAGAGACCTGAAACGGTGAGAACTCAAGAGCTAGAGGGAGCTGTGGCTGTTCCCTGTTTTTAAAACATGAACTCTCTGACCTGATCTGTATACAAACTCCTCACATCGTGTTCTGCTGGTTTGTAGCCAGCTCCAATCATCCCTTCATGTGTGGTTTTCTTCCTTTTCTCCTAGGCAGCAACTCAGTTCAAAAACAGCCTCTCCAAACTCATGGAAATCCTGATGTCCAAAGAACCCTCCTACATTCGCTGCATGAAACCCAACGATGCCAAACAGGCTGGTATGGCCCTGGGGACAGAGACAGACACAGCACTGCAGCACAGGCAGGGAGGCACAGAAAGGAACTAAATAAAGCCCTGCACGATTTTGGGTTCATTTTGGGTCTGTGCCTGAGCTTCTGTAGGGAGGGGGTGGCAGTGCCAGCAGCCAGGAAGAGGAAAGGGATCCCTGCTCTTGGGTGGAGGAAGGTCATGGTTAAATTAAAGAATTACCGACCTATGTAAATTCATTGTAATGACCTTATTCTCTCTCATTTTTGGTTCCTCTACACATAAAAAATCTCAAAGGAAAACTTCATTTTGGAACTAAATAGAAATAATTTAAAAGGGATGGAAGGGGAAAAGGCAGGACATACAAAGCTGTGTGGGACTTGGGCTGTGAGGATTCATTGGAGGTTACAGAAAATTGTGTGAGATACAACAAGAACTGAACATTCCCCTTCCCTGGACAAGGGGGCAGCTGTGCACTGATTGTGTTTTTCCATTTCCATGCCCTGCCCAGATCGATTTGATGAAGTCCTGATCCGACACCAGGTGAAGTACCTGGGGCTGATGGAGAACCTGCGGGTGCGCAGAGCCGGCTTCGCCTACCGCAGGAAATACGAGGTGTTCCTGCAGAGGTGAAGCTGCTTTGGGATCCTTCCCCTTGCTGCTCCCTCTCCCTGCTCTTCATCCCATTGATATTGAAACTGGGAGCTTTTTTGAACAGCACAGGGGCAGCTTTACCACCTAGAGGGGGGGGAAGCTTGGGCTCTCTCCCTTCTCCTGGCATCTCTCCCTCCTTGGATTGCACTTCTCAAATTTTCTCTAGAAATCTTCTAAGATCTCCACTCCTGCCAATTCCCAGGTACAAATCCCTGTGTCCAGAGACGTGGCCCACGTGGGATGGGCGGCCCTACGATGGGGTGGCTGTGCTGGTGAAGCATCTTGGCTACAAACCAGAAGAATACAAAATGGGACGGTCAGTTCTGTGTTCTCAATTGGAGGTTATGAATCACTGGATATCTGTGTTGTCCCTTTGAAATAAAACTTCTCTAGATAATGGGGGAGGGAAAGATTGCAGAGTCCAAAGGAGATGCCAAGAGCAAGTTGCTCCAGCACGTTCAATGTAATTCTGCATTTCTATTTCCAGAACAAAGATTTTTATCCGATTTCCCAAGACCTTGTTTGCGACAGAAGATGCTCTGGAAGTGAGGAAGCAGAGTCTGGGTGAGGCACTCGCACTTGCAGTGGATTTGTGTTTAAAAAGTTGAGTCTTTCTACCAAAATCTGCTTGGTCAGAGTTGCAAATTGCTGCTTTTCTTGCAATTCCAGCCACAAAAATGCAGGCGACGTGGAGAGGTTTCTACCGCCGGAAGAAATTCCTGACCATGAAACGTTCAGGTGAGAGACACAGAAAGAGGGACAGATGTTCCCCCAGCAGCTCCCACAGCAATTCCCATCTTTTTACTGGCATTTATCCAATGTATGATATTATTAATAACTCATATTCTCACCCTCATGCCCCACTGAAAGCTGGGTTATTTCCAGGCTGGGTTTTCCTGAATGTTTTTGATGCCAGTTTTGCCTGGAGTCAGTTTGGGGGTGGAGGAGCTCCCTTAACACAAAATCTTTGTTTTATTTTTAGCCATCATCATCCAGTCCTGGTGGAGGGGAACACTGGGACGCCGAAAAGCTGCCAAGAGGAAATGGGCAGTGGAGATAATCAGGAGGTGTGTGAAGCCTCAAACATCACCTTCCTTAACAATAAGATGCTAAAAATAAACTTCCTTGTCACTACAGAGTTTTTTAAAAATTAGTTACAACTATTATATAAACCCAGGAAATGTAACCTTTAAATACCACTAATTTTGATCACTTTTTAATTTTTTTTAACAATATTTTCCACACCCACAGGTTCATTAAAGGTTTCATTTACCGGAACCACCCGCGGTGCCCAGAGAACGAATATTTCCTGGATTACATCCGATTCTCTTTCCTGATGAACCTCAAGAGGAACTTACCAAAAAATGTCTTGGACAAATCGTGGCCAACTCCTCCCCCATCACTCTGTGAGGTAGGAATGACCCCTGGGATGTGGGAGGGGAATCCAGGCCTAGAGGGTTGCAGGTTTTTGGAGTGTTGGTGCTGTTCCAACACCATTTTCTCCTGGGTTTCTCATCCATTTCTGAAATGCCCTTCAATTTTTCTCTTAACAAATTCAGCTCCCTCTGTTGCTGTTATTATTCTGCATCTGCTTGAATTGGTTTGTCTGCTCAAAAGAAAATATTGCAGAATATCTCAGTTAGCTTATCCAAAAAATTGTTTGGATTGAAGGTGCAGCTGGAAGGAAGGAAGGGCACAGCAGGGCAGAGAGGAGGGATCCTGATGTTTATTCCCCATTCTAAAGCAGCTGCAGAAGTCCCAGGGCAAACCCTCATAGAGAAAGGCACAAAATCATCTGCTTATTATTGGATTCTTGGCCAGGAAACAGCTTTTTAACCCAGCAGTGCATTTTCTGCAATTGCTGCTGCTCTGTTGGGTTTGTCAGAGGTTCTGGGCTGTTGGGATTTTGTCCCTGTTGAGTTTTTGTCCCTGTGGGTTTGTCAGTGGTTCTGGGCTGTTGGGCTTTTGTCCCTATTGGGTTTGTCAGTGATTCTGGGCTTTTGGGTTTGTCCCTGTGGGATTGTCCTTGGTTCTGGGCTGTTGGATGTGTCCCTGTGGGTTTGTCCCCATTGGGTTTCTGTCCCTGTGGGTCTGTCCCTGTTGGGTTTCTGTCCCTGTTGGGTGTTTGTCCCTGTGGGTCTGTCCCCAGCTCTGACCCATCCCCTCTCCCCTGGGCTCCCCGCAGGCGTCGCAGCTCCTGCGCAGGCTCTGCATGCAGAACATGGTCTGGACCTACTGCAAGAGGATCAGCCCTGAGTGGAAGCAGCAGGTACAGGGCACCTTTGCAGGGTTCCCCTGGCACTCCCAAGGGCAGAACTCAGCCTGCAGGGAACTCAGCCTGCACTGGGGCTCAGGGCAGCAGTGGGGAGCTGGGGGGTTGTGAACTGCTGCTTTCTGGGGAGCCACAGGAACAGTGACCCTGATTTGGGTGTAGGTTACACACAAAACACAAAAAGCCTGGAATGTGCATAGAAGAGATCCCATTCTATACATTTTTGAATAGGAACTATTTAAACAGCCTGTGCAGCCAAGCCCCCACATAATTTCTCTATTGAAAGGCCCTGATACCCTGCCCATGGAAGCTAAAAATATAAGAAGCTGCATTATTCTGCCTGTACCATGTAAAGCAGAGAGTAAGAATCCTGCAGACACAAACCCAGTCATTTTTCAAACAGAGGAGTTATAGGAACAGTTTCAGCTGCTCTGTTGTAGCTAAAAGGAATAAAAATTATACTGAGATTTGATTCATCTCATGGAAAGGTAGGGGGAGGGAGTTTTTATATTAAAAAAAAGCTCAGAAAAGAGACAAAATAGATGTTGGCTTTAACTGCCATGAAGGTTTTTCACTGCACAACCTCTCACCTTCTGCAGGGCATGGACACCTGCAATGAAAGACTGGGGCTGAGCCTGTGGTTAAGGACATGGGATTAACTCAGCTCAGCAGCTGCTTTCCCCCAGCAAACCAGACCCACTGATAAGGAACCTCCTTTATCCCCATTTTTCCCTGTAAATCATCCCAGGTGCCTTGTCCTGTGGCACAGCCCTGGCCCCAAGTGCAAGAGTGGGGATTTCGCATTTTCCCAGTCTCTGGTTTGTTCTTGGAGCAAAAAACCCTCATTGGCAGGGCTGGAACTTTGGCAGCTCCAGGGACTGAAGGTTTAGGGTGACTCCTCATCCAAACAGGAACTAAATAACGACTGCTAATAAAACCACAAAGGGAACATCTCTTCTAAATCAAATGTATCTTTTGAATGAGCAGAAATTTTACACTAAACAACAAAACTTCTTTTGTCCTTGCAGTTGGAACAAAAAGTAATTGCCAGTGAGATTTTCAAGGGTAAAAAAGACAATTATCCTCAGAGTGTTCCCAGGCTCTTCATCAACACTCGACTGGGTGAGTGGGGGTTGCTAAATTTAACAGGAGAAAGGAAGGGGAGGATTAATCTACTCTTTTCTTGCTGGGAATTCCTTTCTGACCCCCCACCTCTTTGGTTTTAATACAGGTAGAGAAGAAATAAATACTAAAGTCCTTCAGGCGCTAGAAAATGAAGCACTTAAGGTGAGAGATGTGCCACAGTATTTTTGCCAAGCTCCTAGTTATTCAGCAGAGGGGCAGATTAGATTGCTGGAGGAAGTACAGCAATAATTTTACATTGTATTAAGCTTGTAATACTTTAGAGGACAGTCTGGGAAGAGCTGATGGATTAGGAAGTGGAGATTTGGGCAGTTTAATGTCAGTTAAGAACTGAAGGGGTTACAGCTGGAGGGGAAGGGGGGAACCCCCAGTGACACCAAACTTGGGTTTCCCAAAGCCCCAAGCAGTGCAGCCACCATGGTATGTCCAGAGCTGCTCTGGGGCAGCGAGGAAGTTCTGGCACAGAGAATTTTCTGCATTCCTGCTTTCCCAAGCCCTGGGTGGTGCCTGCTGGGGGCTGGCAGTGCCCCAGCTGGGATCTGGCCCTGCTCACTCGTGTTTCAGTATGCAGTGCCCGTGGTCAAGTACGACAGGAAGGGCTACAAGGCGAGGGCACGGCAGCTGCTGCTCACCCAGAGCTCGGCCATCGTGGTGGAGGAGTCCAAGATCAAGCAGCGCATCGACTACTCCAACCTGACAGGTGGGGAGGGGAGGGGATGGGATGGGCACTCCCCTCATCCCGCACTGCTTAATGTACTCATCCAAACCCTCATTTGTCTTTGTTCTGGACAAGAATGGGATGAGCTGATCCTGGCAAGCATTTTATTATCTTGAAATTGAGTTTTTATAAAATGAAGCTCCATAAAATGTCACTGAAATTACTTCAATTCATCTCCTTCAACCTTCCCCAGAGTGATTTCTCAGTTGCAGGGCCCTGCACAGCAGCTGTCTGGGCCACTGCTGCAGCTTTTGGCCCTCAGAATAGTTAACGGACTGGATTCTTTGGGAGGGGGAAACTGCCAAGCCTGCAGCACTGTTGGGCACTGCAGCCTTTGGCTGAAGCCTCTCCCTGCAGCCCCTCAGCTCTGCTGGGTGGGAACAGTTGCTGCATTCCTGGGAGAGGCTGTGAGCACTCCCAGGTCCCCTGATGCTCCCCTCTCTCCCCAGGCATCTCTGTCAGCAGCCTGAG
The DNA here is from genome assembly GCA_013400955.1 of Drymodes brunneopygia. Lineage (NCBI taxonomy): Eukaryota > Metazoa > Chordata > Aves > Passeriformes > Petroicidae > Drymodes > Drymodes brunneopygia. The sequence goes on from VZTZ01023239.1 coordinate 107,371, forward strand.
TGACAACTTGTTTGTGCTGCACGTGCACTGCGAGGACAACAAACAGAAGGTACCAGGGGGCTCATCCCTCCCTCCCCCAAGCCCCTCTGGAGAAAAGGGTGAAAGGCACAGGGAGCAGGTCAGCTGGGAGGAGGGGGTGACAGGGATGTGACTTTGTGCCAGCTATTTCCCTGTGCTCTCAGCTGGGGCTCAGCAGTGATTATTTGCCCCCTCTGGTGCTGTCACCCGTCCCTTACAGCAGGGCAGTTTTGGGACAGTGACACCAAAGCCATGACCCTAAAGCATGGACTCTCCTCCCAGGGAGATGTCGTCCTGCAGAGTGACCACGTGATTGAGACACTGACAAAAACAGCCATTCTGGCCAACAAAATCAACAACGTCAACATCAACCAGGGCAGGTGAGTGACACCAGGGCCCTGCCTTGGCTCTGCTTCAGCACTGAAGGAAACATTCCTGTACCCCATCCAAATGTACCCCAATCCACCTCAACCAAGGCCCCACAGCAGATCAATTGCAGCTCAGTTCTCTTGGAAAGTCCCCCATGCTCACCAGGGCTGTTCTCACCCTTTGCTCTTCACAGCATTAAGTTCACAGTGGGACAAGGCAAAGAAGGGATCATTGACTTCATCTCGGGATCAGAACTGCTCATAGCCAAAGCCAAGAACGGGCATCTAACAGTGGTGAGTGTGGGCTGGGGATCACTTACCCTGGCTCCAAACCAGCTTTCTGGAATGGGACACATGCCATGGGATGTTTCTGCCAATGGCACTGCCCTGCTATCCCAGCCTTTCCCCCAGTTGGAGCTGGGCACAGGGTTCCTGCAGCCCTGAGGGGCTGCCAAGCTCACTCAATACTCAGCAAGGGACTGTCCTAGCACTCGTTTTTTATTTCCACCCCCCAAGATTCATTTACTCCATAACAAATCAAATTTTAAACACATTTAAAAACCCAAACAAAAGCTTCTACCCTTCTGAGCTTGTCTGGGGTGATCCTGGCAGTCAGATCAGCCCCACAGCTCATTTATGCACTGTCAGATCCCAGCTTACCCAGAAATAAATCCAGAACAAATCCAGACTGCACTGACTGCCCTTGCAGCAGAGCTGAGAGCTCCCATTAGAACCGCAGGCCACCCAGCATCAGAATGTTCAGGAATTGAAACTTCTGCAGCATTTTGAACACACTTTCACAGCTGTCCTTCTCCTGCAGGTCGCTCCTCGGTTGAATTCCCGATGATGAAAAATTCCCTGCTCCAGGACCTTTCCCTCCACAGAATTGGCTGAACGTTGTTCCCAGCAAACCCCTCCTTCCTCGCTTTGCTCTTTCTGTTATTACCAAAGACCTGCACTTTCAGAACAACCACAAAATACATTCTTGCTCTCTTGTCTTACTCTCAAAGTCCCAAACAAAGGCCTTCTCCTCTCTTCCTTACCTGACTGAACATGGCGTCCAGCACAGCATCCCTGCAACCACAGCTCAGGACCTTCAGCTGGGCTTTGAGAGGGAGAGTTTAAGCCCTGATGGAAATGACCAAAATTTGTGCTTGTCATCACCAAAAAAAAAAGCACAATCAGAAAACAAGTAACTCTGCTGCTTTCTCAGCCAAATCAATGAAATGCCAAACTTTGTATTCAGAATGTTTTATGAAGAATTTTGCTCGGAGATGTTTTAATGCTTTGTGTTACAAATATAGTGAAGCCATATTGTGTAAATGAGTAAAACCTGTAAATACTTTATAGCCAAGGATGAGATGCACTACGAGAGGTGGAGTTGATGTGGAAACTTTTATGTTTTAGATTTGGAATTTTTGTTATTTTTAGTTTATGGTTACAAGGTATAACCTGAAAAACCCATCATGTAACTTCTTCACTCATCAGGAGCCAGAGACTTTTATCTTTTTTTGAAGTCAGCTGTCCCATTTCCTGCTCTCTATTTTTATACCGTAGGAATTTTTCATATCCACACAGACACAAAGTAATACAAACTTGCAGAGGTTACCACTGCTCTGGGCTGGCCATGGGATGAACATGAGCTTCCTCCCCTGCCTTTCCCTATCTATCCCCAGTGCCCCTTCCCCACACAACTCCGCTGGCTCAGAGCAGCTTCTGGAAAAATGGCTTTTCCTCCTTTTCCCAGCCATAACTGGAAGTCTGAATCCCCACAGTATTTATATCAGTGCCTCAGTGCTGCCTTATGAGGGAGAGCTGGGCACTGCAGCTGCCCCACAGCTCCAGGGACACAGGAGTTGGGTGCTGGCTGCAGCACGGGTTCCTACTCAGCACCTTCCTTTAACCCAAGAGCAGCAGGCTGCAGGGCTCCATGGGGAATTCCTGCTCCATCCATGGCACAGCTGCACAGCCTGTGCATCCTGCTCTACTTGCCTTAGACATCCTTCCCCTCCATCCTGCTGCAGCCACAGCCAGTCCTGAATGAATCCCACCCAATGCTGCCTCTCTCACAGCCTCAGCTCCCTCTCTCCTCTGCTCTGGTTCCTGACACGATGCCATTGTCCAGCCCTGCTCTGGGCTGGGATGTGGGATACACTGCAGGCCATCCCCCTGGGTGTGCTCAGTGTGTGCAGAGCACGCTGCAGATGTTGGTGTATAACCTCTGCCAGACTACGCTGAATAAATTTTTACAAAAAAACCAACCCCCCTTGTCTTTGGTGCTGTTTCCTTAAGTTTTTTAGGGAAAGGGTGATCCCAACCCCAGCTCTGTGTCCATTCCAAGGAGAGCAGATAACCTGTGTCCCTTTCTCTCCATTCCTGGAACTGGACTGGATGAGAATCACCAACCACTTCCCAGGGTTTTATATAGGGAAAGACTGGATAAAAGGGCTGCTCCCAGCAGCACAACTCACGCTCAGCCCAAATCTTCCTCATGTCCTGTCTGAAGAACAAGGCTGTTCCTGCTGCTCTCTCCCCCTCCAACTGTTCCTAGTACAAGCAACAAAGGAAAGTTATTCTTCTGAAAGAAATCCATAGTGATGGTTGGCATTTTTAATTTAGGTTTGTTTTATTTAAGTTTAATGTTAATCCATGCTGTGTTTCAGTAAGAACAATACAGATTCTGTATCTGTGGCTCCAGTCAGATATCCAGTAGTACAAATTAGCTTCAAGTTACACATACTGAACAAAAGAGGTTGAGCGAGCGAAGGGAGATGGGGAGAGGGGAGGGAGAAAAGAAAAAATATTGAACACGCATGCAGGCTTATCAATGCCACCTTCAATGCTAACCTGCTTGGAGGGAAAGTAAAGAACAGGCAAGAATGAGCAGCCACGGATTGTTGAACTGTTACCAGCACCATGATTTTCAGCAACATTTCAGCAGTTTGGAAACTGTTTTGTTTTTATACAGTAAAACCACTACAATAAATGTCCCAAATGCAACCTCGCAACTTCAAGCCAAACACCCAATTAAGTTGAAACATTGGTATAAAATTCAGTTTAAACAGTTATAAAAAAAAGAAAGATGCCACCACATGAGCACTACCTGGCCAGGACCAATCTCTCCCTACACGGCCTTCAGGTGTCACATCCAGGTCTGATGGCAATGTCACCACAGCTGGCAGAGACAATACAGTAATGCTGAAAGAGCCTTTACGCAGTCCTGTTAGTGTCTTAAAGAACCTAAAAGCTGGCACCAGTAAAATCCACAGAAATTCACTCTTGCCTTTAAGAACTTTTAAACTGTGTAAAAAAAATAAAAATAAAGAAACCCAACAGGGCAGGAACCTAAATTCTGAGACCCAATGTAAAAGTCAGATTTGGTGGTTCTCAGAGTGACACTGAGGGTTTTTGTGGGGAAGGGGGAGGGTGGTCAGAGATGGGTTCTCTTGTTGGCCTTTGTGTCTCACTGGTTTTCATCTTCCACATCCTGCAGCGCTTCTTTATTCTGTTCTTCACCTGGGGAAGTGGGAAGAAGCAAGGAAAATGTTACCATTTAAGCCTGAGAGGTGCAAAAAGGCTTAACAAGCACCTAGAGATTAATATTTTCATGCAATACACGCTCACTCTCCCACTCCACGCTGCCAGCTCCAGAGTGAAGCGTTCCCATGGAAATTAAGCCTTGGAATCACCTGCACCTCACACACAACTGCAGCCAGGCCATTAGAACATGTGAAGACAAACAAACCCAGCCCTGAAATCTGACACCACGCAGGTGAGCAGCTCTGCTGAGCCAGGGCCCGACAGCCCCATCAGAAACCATGACAACAGCTGTGGAACAAAATCCTTCCATCAGGAAATGCCTTCCCCAAACCCTTATCTCTACCTTTTTCTGCCCAAGCCCACTCAGGCTCAACAGCAAGGTACTTCAGGCAATTTTATACAGTTACACTGATGGCAGGAATTCCCAAAGTTACAAAAAACACCCTACTGCAAGTCCAACCTGACAATAAACCCAACCCGCTCTTGAGGTTATTAAAGAAAAACATCTTGTGGAAATGAATGTCTCTGTTCAACCAGGCTGTGCCATGCAGTGGAATGGGGTCTGTCCATGGGACTCCAGCAGTTTGGTTACATTCCAGCAGCCCCAGGCAACACCTTCTGCAGGGCTCTGCAAAATTCTGCTATAACTGGACAAGTTCCAGGTACCTCAGCTGGTGCCATCACACGTGCACAACTCACTTAATTGATAAGGGAGACTGAAAAAGGGCTCACAAGTATCTGTAACCACATGAGATGATTCTCTCTTAAGGACAATAAACAGAAAACTAATTAAAAACGTCATTTGCAATAAAACCCAGTCAAATGAATCTGATGACTTCCAGCAGATAACCAGAATGTCTGCTCAGAGCATGTCCAGATTCAGGTACAAGAAGAGGTAGATTTTAGAAGAGGGGGCCTGGGAACACAGGACATTCAACAACAGTAAAGTTTATAGATAGAATTCCATATCAGATCATTTAATAGAGGAAAGCAGAAGCCCTAACCCAGATTAGAAATCTGAGCATGCTCTAACCAACACACTTAGGCAAATACTCCTCTACCAGGCCACTGTGAAGTACTTTTCATGCCCAAATATTCTTCTGTCAATCCAGGTCTGCAGCTCAATTCCCAAACATGTGAGTTACTCTGGATCTTAGTCAAGCACATCATCCCTGGGCAGGGGGACAGGTGCCACAGGAGTGGCAGCAGGGACACAAGCGTTTGTCAGCAGCGGGTGACAGAGGCAGGCACTGTTAGTGACAGGAAAACTGACACTGAAAACTCCAGTGAGCCACAAGAGACTTACAAAGTAGAGCTTTTAGGAAATGAACAGTTGGACTTTCCTTTAGGAATCTATACAGCAGGAAAGAAGGGGAGAACAGGAATCATATGGAGGTGACATTACAAGCATGGAAATAAACTCAACACTCGTCCAAGCCATGGGAAAGCTACAGGGATTGGCATGGGAAGAGCAGCAGCTGGGGAATACCTGGCTTTACATCCCTACACGGCTGAAATGGAAACAGGGAAAAGCTCAATGCCAAAGAATAGGCCCTTTCCAAGCTTCTCCCACCCCTTGGAAACTGCTCATTGTGCCACCACTGACTCCTTGTTCAAAGGCTCTGCCCAATTGGGAATATGGAGCTCTGGAATCATCAGCTGGAAATGCACTCAGAGCATTGGCAAAGTATGAGGAAACAGCCTTGCACCTGTGTCTAAATATTCTGCATAAATACTTCTTTTTTTCTGGATCTGAAGAATTCCACCACAATTTTAAGTAGCCCTACAGTACTTTCAATTCTGTAATTGAAATCTTTCTGGTACCAGTAACCAGGATAATCTGAATTACTACAGGAAGAACCAAAATGTCTGTTTTCCATGCAGTGGAGCAAGAAATTTAGATCTCAATTTATTTTTGCAAAATCTAAAGAGCCTGTAAGTAATATTGTGGAACTTCTACAATATCCAAGCTCCATGAGAGACATCAGCTATGGATACATCTGGCATTTGCTCTGGCAATGACAATATGGAGTGATCTGGAATGAAGGGGAACTAAAGCATTTCCAAGGCTTCTTCCTGCACTGGAGGTTTGCACCTGGTAGGAATGACAGCCAGAGATGAGCATGACAAGCAGGAAGAAAGGAAAGATTAAATAAATGAAATCACTGCTTCTACAGTGATCACAGGTGCCATGTGGGGAGGGAAAACAACCAAGTGTTGCTAATTCCACACCTCCTTCCTTCAAGTGAGAGCTGAGCAGCTGCCCAGAAGATTCCAGTGTCACCCCTATGACCTCACTCAGTGTGATAAGGTAGGACAGGAGTGCAGGAGGTTCATTATTAGGACAGAAAGAAACCACCAAAGCCTCTCCATTTGTACGCTCTGTTCCCTGGGTCAGGATGAGCTTTTCCAGCAGGACTCACTTACCATCACCCTGCATGTCTGAAATCCATAGTGTCAGGTTATCACGTAACAACTGCATGATAAGTGTAGAGTCCTTATAGCTTTCTTCACTCAGTGTATCCAGTTCTGCAATAGCATCATCGAAAGCTGCTTTTGCCAACCTGCAGTGACACAACAAAGATTTAACAAATATTACTGAACACAGTCCAGAAGCACAACTTAACACCAGACACTTTGTGTGCTTTAAGAAACTTGTTACTCAAGAATATTGGTTTAATTAAACATTTCTACTTCTTGCAATACAACTGATTAAGGGCTGCTAAAAACTTAGTGTAACGTGCAGTGAGAGAAGATAAATGGTATTAATTCAATCACTGCTGCTCTGTACATGCTCACAGAAATCAGTGCCACCGTCCCTCCCAGCTTGTGCAGGATGAGATAAATCACCTCACACCTTGGGCAGTTCACAGAGTTAAGCTGGCACACTGCTGAACTGCCATTAGCTGACCAATTCCAGATTATCACTGTTCTGCCTCTCATACACCATTACACCCACACAAAACACGTGGCTCTGCACTCCAAGGAAAACGGTGATGCTGCAAATCTTCCCAGTGAACTGACATCAACCACAGCAAAGGTTACCCAAGGAGCAACCACTTCTGGCTTGTCTGGTATTCACAAAAAATTCCCACATTCTCATTTAGCACCTACCTGCAGGCACGATCAGGAGAATTAAGAATTTCATAGTAGAATACAGAGAAGTTGAGCGCAAGTCCTAAGCGGATGGGATGTGTTGGTGGGAGTTCTGTCATTGCAATGTCACTAGCAGCTTTGTAAGCCACCAAGCTGTTCTCTGCAGCCTCCTTCCTGTCATTTCCTGTGGCAAACTCAGCCAGATACCTATGGTAGTCCCCCTTCCTGAAAACAAAAGCAGTAGGAAGTCAGTATTTCTTGTTTCCCCATCAGCCACTAAATAAAAGCTTCAATTAAAGTGTATTTAGATATCTACACACCAGTTACTCAGTTACTACCAACACCTCTCCAGGAGCAGAGGGAATTTAAAACCATCACTACATGACACACCTTATTTTCCTCTCTTGGAAAGTGTTCAGCTCATGCAAAATAAAAAAACCCAAGCAGGGAAGTGATTTCTACATCAGCAGCTCAATTAAAATTGCTGTTTCTTACATTTAAGAGCTGCATAACAGGTTATTTTAAGTTCTTATTACAGCTACTTAATTTTTGTCTCTATTTCAGGCCTTTCTCTCAAGAAGGTACTTACATTTTGTAATAGAAAACCTTGGACTCGCCAGTGTTAGCTGCTGGAATGAGGTGTTTGTCCAGTACATCCAGAATGTCACAACAGATTAACTTCAGCTCAGTCTCCACCTAGTCAAAAAAAATAAAAATACAACCCAAAATTAGAAGAGGGGGTGAGGTGAGCACTTAAGACTAAAAGCTGTTTCAAAAGTACCCAAATATCAGACAGGTAACATAACGAAATTCCAAAAAGGGGTAGGACAGAATAAAAATAAATAAAATCAGCTGCTCCACAGGTGCATTAAGCAAAACAGTTCTGCACATTTAGCTGACAGGCACAACAGGCAGGGACTGATGGATGATGAAATGTGGAACCCAACAGTGGCACTGTAAATTCCTTGGAAGACATCTTGCTAGACCATTGCATTAAGTTTGTCTCAGGATGTAATTCCTTACTGCAAGGTTTGCACAACTCAATTCCTTACATTTTTGATTCTGCCCTAAAAGAGGCAACAGCAAAGGGGCCAATTTGAAGGTAATTAACACAAATCAGCTCAACTACATTATAACCCCCCCTGAGTTAAATGGCACCTTCACAACAATTTCTAGTGAGTCCTTGGAGGCAAAGCTCTAGGAATAGAGCCTTAAGACGAAAATCATGGAGTATGAGAACAGAATCCAGATGTGCCACACAAACAAAGGTCAGGTACAAGATGCCAACAAGCTCCAGAATCAGGTGAAAAACACAAAGCGCAGCAACTCAGCAAAAAAGCAGAAATTATCAACACTGACAGTGAAATCTGTGGCCAAAAATACAGTATACAAAGCCTTATTTAAAACCACATTCTGGATTTGAATAATCTGAACTGAAAACAGTCACATCAACCTTGTTTTTTCCAGTTCCAAACATACAGCAAGGTCTGTGAGGTCAGGGTTTACCACAGAGAGTTTCACACCTGCAAGCAAAGAAACTGAGCACACCCAGAAAAGCTGAAACCCCTCCTGTGACATCAACATTGCCCAAACCAGGCTGGCTCTGAGCCTCCCAGGTCATTCCAGCAGGAGTGGTTGGTTAAGTGCACACAGTCACCCATCCATTGCTGCTTTTTCATCATTTCACAGAAACTTGCACAGCTACAGCTGAAGAGAACTCTGGCTAAAGCTAATTTCATAAATAGGAGAGATTTCAAGCAAAGGCATTAAAGAAACTACCAGGAACTGCAAGTTTTGGATCACAGGAGCAGCCCCACTCAGTCCATTATCCCTTCCTATCCTCCCACCCCAAGCATTTGCTTTCCTTCTTTTTTTATGCATTTTCCTTGCCATGTAATCCTTTTATCACCACACAACTCCCAAACTATCAGGGTTTGTAACCACAGCAGTTATACCCAAAAGGTGTTAAAATTACCAAAATAAATTATAAACTGGCACATACACACACATTCTGATTTGTACAAAGTAACAGGTTTGCAAAAGTTCCTTTAGAGTAATTAACTGACAGCAACTTTCATGTACAAATGTCAGAATGCCCTGACATTCACAGGAAGAATCAGATGCTGTCCTTAATTATGTGACAAATGCTTAAGAAAGGTGCTGAAATATGGTCACTTGAGAAGAATCTACTTCATATATTCTTGGGCTACAAAAGCTATAAAACCTTTGGCCAGCAGTCAGTTCCTGCAAACTTCTTTCCTCTTGGTCCTCTTTTTCAATGACTTCTTTTGCAGAGAGATCTTCAGCAAAACTGCAAAGAATTAAATCAGTTTCTAATCCTCTTTAGTTAAATAACCATACATGTACAAACTTCTATTTCATCTCAGACAGACCTTTTCCAGCTTTGCCTAAAGGATCAGTCACAGTTATCAGAGATCAGCTGCTGTCCGGGGCAATGTAAATGTCCTGAGCAAGCTTAGTTTAAAAAAGATTTAATACAAATCAAGGTGATTAAGAGTAAAACAAACAAACAAAAAAACCCCACAACAAAACTAAAACCTCTTGTACAAAAAGGATCTGTTCCAGACTGAGTGGCTCAGTGAGCTCTAAGAAGGGGAGGGATGGAAGTGAGCCTGGCAGCTGCCCCAAAATCCAGCCCAGGTTGCAACTCAGAGCACTGGAAACAAACACTCCATGTGTCACATCTCCAGAGCAGGAAGGGGAAGGTCAGTACCTGGGCTGTGGTGTGGGAATGGATGTGGTTTGACTGCAAGGGAGGGAGCTGCACAGTGTACAGCCACCACTCCAGCCTCTCCAGGATGCAGAGCACAAGCCTCAGTGTGCTCTCATCAGAGATGCAGCCAGATGAGAAATTCAGGGGCTTCTGTGTATCCAAATGGCCACAGGACCAGGAGAGCAGCCCCACTACAAAGGAATCAAGTAAGTGGCATTTTCCCTCATGGCTATGGATGTGTTTGGCTCCATTCAGCTGAAGAGGTTTGGGAAGAAGCACAGCCTGGTGTCTTTCATCTCTCACTATTGCCCAGTGCACACTCCAGACAAAGCCAGCCCAGCCCTGCCCTCCTAACACCACCATCCCTCGAGTCTGGCCCCAAGTCATGCTGGCTGCTGGCTCAAAGTAACTCCCAACGTGAGCCATGAACTGAATTATTGTAAATACTGACACACACCAAACCCAACTAATAACTACTTTCACAGAAACTACTACAGAAACTTTCCATTTCTGTATGGAGCAGCATTTTACAGCTGAGCAAGGTCACAGCTGCTTCTGGTGGTGAGAGAGGTGTCTTTTAGAGATGCTGGCTCCCTCCAACTCCCCAGTGCTTTAAACTTGGCCTGTTGGCCCCTGGGCATGGTTTGGAGGTGGGGAGGAGGTTTGGTTGGGGATTTTTTTTTTTTTCCTTCTTCAGAGCCCTTCAGGTCTTGGAAAGGTTTTCCCAACACTGAACTTACTCTGGAAAATGCTACAATAGTCAGAATTTGTTGACAAGGGAATCATAATGATGAGAATTCTGCTGGAAGCTGTTTCTTCAGGAAGCACTGAGCACAACAGGGCAGGAGTGCTGCTGTTCACCAGTGACAGTGAGCAGCACCATCCAAACCTTTGCAAGGCTCCTCAGGCCCTTCCTGCTCCCAGGCCATCCTGCCAAACCCATTCACACACTCAGATCAGATGCCAACCCATATTAAGTCTCCCAGCAGCTACTAACAGGATGATTCTGCAGATGATGCTCAGGAACCTCCTGGAAAACTCCCTGTGGAGCTGGGAAGACACAGCCACTCCTCCCTTCCTCCAGCATGGAACCAATGACAGTGCTCAGTGCACTGCTCCTCCCAGTGCAGCTGGGAGAGCTGTTCCCTCTCAGGATTTAACAGCTGAGCACTCTCTTGGCATGAACTGACTTCATGTGGCCTCTCTTCAGACACCCCAAGCACCACAAACATGGACTTCCTACACCCCAGTTCACCCAGAATGACATATCCTTTACAAAGAGAGATGCAGAATAATGGCTATTTCTAGAGTCCTTTCAAAACCAAGAAAAAAGCCTTTTCATCATTAAAGGATCTTTGGCAGAAGATGATAACCACCCACAAAACCCTGTGCAAAAGAACCTGGAAGCACACAATGTAAAACAAGTTTAATCACTGGATAGCTGTTGTCTTGTTTTCTATGTTCTGTTAGGAGCCTGTAGACACCCATCAAGAAAAGGTTATTTAGGACTGTATGTAACTGGCAGAGTCTCATCCCATCAGCATGCCAGCATAAAATTAGAAACTCACAACTTTAACAATTCCATGGAGCAACAGAAACCCTGTGAGTCAACAGAAAGTAGTCCAGAGCCATTCCTGAGAGAAGATTTCCAAGCCAACATCATTTCCATTGCTGGTATATGAATCAGTGCCAGGTGATATAACAGACTCCACTGTTTCTCTGGAAGTGAAGATGTGAGCCATGTGGAGGCACTTGTCCTCAAATAATGGAGATGAAGTCTCTGCAGAAATGTGTGGGTTTTACATAGTACGGGAGCACGCCCGCTCTGTGCTAAACCATCATTTAGGGAAGGGGGAACAACAACTCACTAAGAGCTGGAGGTTTCATTAGGCCTTACCAATGAAAGTCAGAGCCTGCTGCAAGTTCTCCATTTTAGGTAAAGCTGCACACACCAAGTCAGCATGAAGTTATGTGGATCAATTTTTCCCTCTCTCTCCAGAGAGAGAAAACAGCAAGGCCCTGGAGGTTGCTACACATGCAAGTGTCACAGCTGGGATGACCATGACACCCCCAGGAACGTGGAGTAACAAAAGACAAGGAGAAAAGAGCACTGAAGAGCCTCCCCCAGGGACATTTCAAGTGGTAGTATTTCGAACTCTCTTGGACAGAGAACTGGAATCACAGGAAGTGTCACTGTATGATCCAAAGCAGCTTTTATAGGAAGGGGAAGTTTAACAGCCAAGCACCTCCTCTGACAGGGTTAATAAAAAAAGAAGTGGCTTGAGTCAGACAGGTTGGAGGGGAAAGAATGAGGCCTCCTGAGCAGGTGCAGCCTCAGACCTGAGTAAGCAGGGAGGATGAAGTGCCAGAGCAGTTCAAATGCCTGGCAGAGTTGTTGATGCACTGAGGGAAAAGCCCTCCCTCTCCTGAGTGTGCTGCCCCTCTGAGTGTTTACACAAAACACCCAAGCTCTCCCCTTCACCAAGAGATTTATTCTCCAGATAAGGAACAAATTCCAACCTTTCAAGGCTGTCACCCTATTCCAGGCCAGCACAGCAAAGGCAATCTGGAACACAAGGGCAGTTTATGGCAAGGGGACCAAAACTAAATGACATTCTGCTGTAAGACCAACTCCATCTTACCATTTGCCGATATTCCCGAATCATTTTTAATTTGTCTTCTCCACCTTTGTTTTCTTCTTTCTGTTCAATGCTGCTGATTATTCTCCAGGAAGCTCTCCTGGCTCCAATCACATTTTTATATGCAACAGAAAGCAGGTTTCTTTCTTCCACTGTCAACTCCACATCCATTCCAGCCACTTTCTTCATTGATTCAACCATTTCTAGGAGGAAAAGGTCAAGCAATTATTCTCACACCTGAAGTATCTTTCAAATCATTCAATACAAGCTGTACATTAATGAGAGCTCAGGAAATTAGGTTCCCTCCTCCTTTAATCCAGTTACTGCTCATTTTTACCCTGGAGTGTTCCAAACAAATCAATCAGCACATACACAAAGGAAGCATCTGATGTTCACCTGGTATTTTACAAGAGTTCCAAAAAATTCGTTAAAGGCAGTTCAGCTTTGGGGTTTTGTTTGTTTGTTAATTTTAACAGACAGACAAACAGGATGTAGCAAGAACATTCTTCCACAGTGGATAAGAGTTATCAGTACAATCCTACAGGAGTGCTTTGGAGAAGGCAGAGAACAGTGAGAAAAGATGAGCAAATGCGATCTTGCTCCTGGCACAGTCAGGATAGAAGTGAGGAATTACAGAATGCTCCACTAATTTGTCAACTGGAACAGAGTGTAATGTGGTAATTAACAAAAACATAAAATCCAGATTTGAATACATGTAGAGATGTAAGAGTACTGTTACTAGGAAAATGAGTCAAAGCTGCAAGATGAACCTCCAAAAGAAAAATCTGGTGCTTGGAGTGATAACAAAAAGTCATCCTGAGTGTACCCAGAGCACCCATATCTACCCATGCCAAGCAACCATTTACACTGAAAAGCAACACACAGAATATGAATTAATGTATATTTGTATTTTAAGCCTGCTGAAAAGTACTTCTAAACCTGAGGTTAGAACAATCATAACCAAATCCAGCTTCCCTACACTCCAGTGGAAGCAGAGACTGAACACCCTAAGGAAGGTTATAACCCTTTCATTACCTAACCACACTTGGATTCTTCAGGACACAGTAGAGGAACAGTGTTAAATATACACATGAAGCTTAACTCTCATTTTTCCCCCCCCAGATGCCAAAATCACAACCCAAACAGGGATAAGCTACTTCAGCAATGGGGAGTGCAGGCTCCCTGGCAGGAACAGTGTTATCAGTCTCCAACAGGTCTCCATATGTGGAGGACAAAATTTTATGGTGGCTCTATTTTTATCAGTAGATTTTTGCTTCTCCAATCACAGGAAGTAACAAAAAATCCACCAAGGATTTGATAAAACTTGCTGAAAACACCACCCTGCAATTGCAAAATGGTGAATTGCTTTGGCTGAAGAATTTTAGAGCTGCCCTAAAACACTCCACATTCACTTCAATTAACATAAACATAATTAAGTAATTTAAGCCAGCTAAGTTATAGGCAATATAATATAGTTACAATTTACTACTTAAATAAAGCAAGAACTGATTTATTTCCTGAAGGATGACCCTACCATCCCATTCATTGAAAAAATCTACTGTAAAGCTGTAAATTTTTAAAATTATACAAATTTAGCCATCTCATATTTTGAAATGTCATAAAACAATGGAGCTACACTCAAGATTCCTGACAGTTCTTGTGGACAAAAATGATGATCAGGAATTGAGATTTGCAATGTCCATGACCCGGGTATCTTTGTCAAGCTCTAGTAAAAAATGCAGATCTTGGTTTTAAGCCTAATATTTGATTGCCTTGAGACAAGCAACACAGAGGTTACAGAAGATGCTGCCTTTCTTTAAAACAATTTCTATTATTGTGCTTTATCCACTGGGATTAACTACAGAGCACTTCAGTCATACTCCTGAATGTACACAATGAAAACCTGCTTCTTAAAGACAACAAAAACCTATTCACACTTATCTCATATAACAATGATATACATGGAATAATTAGTCCAGAAGTGTGGAGGTTGAGGAACACGTTCAGCAACAGCTCCCAAGATCTTCTGCCCTGTATCAGGAAATTGCAACAACTGGGGCAAAAAGGGCACATTTTATCAACTGTTCTACAGGTTTCCTTCACAGTCTCTTCCCTAGAAGCACGTTTGTCTAGTGTGAAAATTTAAGAGAAAAAACTATACACAAGACTTGCTATTCCCTGTAAATGAGTATCTGTTTTCAGAGTATGTTCAAACACACCATTACCAATTTAATCAATTGCTTGGCTTCTGTAGGATTCTATACATCTATTACCAGCCTGAAGATCCACAAGCCCTTGAAACAGAGGTTTTAACACCTCTGTGCACTGGAGAATAAACCCAATTTAGCTGAGCAATAGCTGGCACAAAGCCAAATCCAAGACCCCACTCCATAAGGAGCTCCCCTGTCAGTATTTTAATCCTGCTGCATCTCTTCAGGCTGTTGGCAAAGGAGGTCATTGACCACCCTCCTGCAGAGCCACGAGCACAGAAACAGAGCCAAAGGAAAACAGGCACCTGCTCACAACTACTGCTATCAGTAAACAGCCCTTATCACCCCAACATTTTTATGACTGAGTTGTTAGTAAGTTAAATAGACTCCTTGACAAGTGACAGCCACTGGGAAGAGGACAATGGGGGATGGGGGAGCAACTGAGGCTCCTCCATTTGTTGTGAAGCACAAAATCCTCCAGTTTCAACACCCCTCATGCTGGGTACACAACCTCCCAACACCCTGACAACCGGAACTGAAAGGTCTCCACTTCAGTTTTAATCCTGTTACCAGGTAACCACATAACCACAGAACAGAATCCCACCCATACACAATTATCAGTCTACCCACAAAGCTGTTGGAGAAAAAGGTTTCTAGTGTAGTGGAGAGTCCAATTTACTCACAATACAAAAATCTGGGCTGATATTTCAACAAGACAAAATATTATGCACATACCTTGGTCTTCCATGGTAAAGCTATAATCCAGCCCTGAAAATTTAAGCCTGATGAAAAACTCATAAGAACACAGGCAGTACAAAAGTAAGGGAAAAACATATCTGTATCTCCTCCAACAGAAAACAGAAAGCCATCTATACCTGCCAACAGAACAACTATGTTTTATTTTAAGTGCAGTTTTACCTATCTGGAAGTTTCCACAAAGAGGTGGAAAGCTCAGTCAGAGACCATTCAAGACAAAATACAAGTCTGAGATTACATTTCATTACGAAGGATTATTGCAGTAATGACAACTCACTGCATACAAAATCCAGAGATGCTTACACTGCATTATGGAAAAAGTAGTGTTATGCAGATTCAGAGAGACAGAGGCTGTATTTAAGTGGTTAAATTCCAGCCTCTCAGGTGATTGTGGCTGTCACCTTATTATGCTACTGCCACATCATACCACCATCAGAGCAGGAAACCCCAAAAACGTAAACTGTGGATGGAGAGAGGAATATTCTGGAGAATGACATGGCTGTCCTAGATTTAGATCCTTCCCCAAGCACCTACTGCTGGTTAAGAAACCTGCTTTGATCAGGTTTGTGTATTTTTAGGGAAAAGCTAAGACTCCAAATTGCCTAAGATACTACAAAACTGTAATGATGCCCAGGCCATTTTTCAGGTTCCTATATTCTACTAATATCATTTAAATGCTGGCTCCCCACTGCAAACCCTGCTGAGTCACCTCCAGCCACCAGGAGGGACACAGGCACAACCTGGAAAGGACAAAGGGTTGGGACAGTGGTGGTCACCTAGAAAAGATTTGTGAAACAGCAAAAGGCATGGTTTGGGGTCGGGGTTTAAAGTGAAAGACAAAGAATAAGCCTTACTCTAAGCTAAAATGTCATGGGGAAGTTTACAAGTGTTGAGAAGCACATGCTTGATAACCATCCTTAGGGGCCAAGCCACGGAACAAAGGGCACAGCTGATAAGGACTCATAGTAGGTCACAAAGTAATGACTGCCTCTTGACCAGAGACAAATGAGAAACTAGGTATTATTGCTTCTTAAACACCAGAAATCTCAGGGGAACTGCAATATCCCTAGGTAAGGAAATACATGATGTACAGCAAATTCAGTTGGAAGACTAAAAGCCTTCCCAATATAGGATCCAAAACAAGAAACAGCAGACCCTATCAAGAGACTACCCAGTGTCTGGCAGTTTATCAAAATCTGTGCTGGTAACAGAAACCATTTGGCCCAAACAAAGGCTGGTGCACTAAAGATTTGTTAGGGCAAATGTACAGTGTTTCTAACTTCTAGCTCAGTGCCTGAGTTTCACTAACCAGGTCGCCACAGGCTCAGATTTTTTTGTTCACAACCAGGGCACTCCTGGTGACTTTAAGCCATACACAAAATCTACTTCAACCTTACTGCTGGAGTAACTCCCCCTTGCCTCCACACACTGGTTCAATATCACCACGGGAAAAAACAAGAGCTAGAAAATCTCTTAGTGGTGTGCCTCCCTTCCAAAAGAGGAACTACTTAAGTGAGAAAGCTTCTTAAAAATAAGAACAGAAAAAGAACTTGTTGAGTAAAGGTGGGATGGAGATGATGTAATGGTCATCATACTCAAATCAAACTGAACCTTCAGAGAACCCAGAAAGTAGAATTCTTACACATTATGTAATGAAGAGCAGCAGAAGCACTGTCTTAACTCTCCATTTAGTAGCAGCAGAATACCAGCAAAGGGAAGTTGTGTTTAAGTTTAATCTTTTCTATTGCCCTTATCTAAGGGCAATAAAACAAGATTTTTGAGCTTCTAAGCTGCTGCCCAGTACTTCAGCATTTCTGGAGCTAAAAGCTGCAAATGAGCATCCTATGAGTTGTGAGGAAATGGAGGACACAGTTGAACGAACAAGTCTTCCCTCATGTCCACTACAGATGATTACACACCATAAATAGTAATCAAAGACTCAGTACAAGTGTCAGCCTTGTACTTGATCACTCTTGCAATGAACAAAAGATGATCAGCAACAAGTCACAAGAACTCAAAGTGTCTGACCCTAAATTGTTGTGTGTAACCTCTCAGTCAGGGTTTTACTAGCAGCAGCAAACTCAAACTGGTTTTGCACTGTTCATTTGAGAAGGGTTCCAGCAAACATTCAAGGGGACCTACAAAACCATGAACCTAATACTCACTAGGGGTCAAGTTAATGGGAATTACAATTAAAAAAAAAACTGGAATGAGTGGGTATATGCATACACATCATATTGTAGAACATGGCCTTCCATTATGCCTCACAAATCTACTGGAATGCTTTGAACAAGTGAAGCACATGGACAAGGAAGACATAATTGGAACAGTCTACCTGGATTTCCCAAAGGCATTTGACAAGGTCCCTCACCCAAGGTTCTTTAAGGAACTCAACTGCCATGAGATAGGAAGGAAAGTCCTCACATGGATAAACACTTGGCTGAAAGACAGGAAACGGGGTATGAATATGAGACTCGAGTGTTGAGAACAGAGAAAGCCCACCAGTGGATCACAAGGGAAGCTTGCTAACACTTCTGAGTGAGCCACAAGAACAGAAGCAAGCAGTAGGTACTAACTTAGCAGCAAACTGCTAGGAACAAACACAAGGACTGAAGAAATGGGGGCCAGTGTATTTCCTTCAGTAAGAGATGAATGTAACTGTGCAGATTAATGTCCACAGACTGCATTTCCCAAAACTACAAACCCTCCACCTGACATCAGTGGGCACCACCCTAACCACTACTATGATGAGCTACAAATTCAACCAACTGGAAGTCCATCTCCTCTTTCTACCCATTAGAAACCCTTCTAAACACACCACTACACTGCCTGCATTAGGTTTTTCTGTTCTCTTAGGGAATGCTGTGTTTGGCAAGGAGGACTCCAGAGATGGCTGAACCCATCCCTATCGATTCTCTCCTGCCAGCTCAACACCCCTCTGACCTCTCAACTGGCTCATTCAGGTCACCAGCTCAGACAAGGACTCACAGGGAAAAAAATTAATCTTGTTCCTAATTTAGAACTGGCTCTAAGGGTCAGACCACAACCCAAGCACACAAGAAGTGTTCCACATTTATCACAATGGACAAGTTTTACACAAATGAGCCTAAAAGAACCTAACTGGCTAAGAACCTCCCAGTTAAGACAACCAACAGGCAGAGGGAGGAAAAAATACCAAATAATATCCAACCTGCAGTGGCTTGATGATGATTTTGTGGACAAAGCAGAGGGTTATACTGCTATTCCTTGTATAAGGTTTGTAACAGCTGGTGCAGTCAAAACCCTTCCAAACCTGACTGCATGACTCTGCAATAAACAGTCCTTTATCTTACACACTTGGAGAAATACAGGTTAGGGCAAAGTTATCCAAGCAACAGTGGGATTTTCTGCTTAATCCATTGTCTGGTCTACGACAAGTCGTTCTTGCAACAAGAACATTTATAAAACGTTCCTGTAATCTCTTCAAGTTGTGGACATTTACTTTTCTAAATCAAAAGGATTTCCCCACTATTTCTAACCAACATTTCAGTTTGAAAGGAAACATCTCAAGCCTAGGCCTCATCATACATGAATCCCCTTGACTGAGATCTGCTCCTGAGCAATCCTCTAATACAAGTACTGGGCACCAGTTCAGCTTCTGGGCTCCTTGCAGAGGACCCCACCATCCAATTGTAGAATTCTGTCTTCTTTGTTTGCTCCTGGTACCTCAGGAAATTCAAGAAGGCCATTACAGACAAAGGCTCTTTCTCACACAGTTCCTCATAATCACAAGTCAATTTATGTCCCAGCATGTACAACTCCCACTTAAAAAATGTACAGTCTTATTCCTTTAGCACTGTCTTACCCATACTTTAACTCTTGGATTCCTACAATTCTTAGGCATATGCTGAAATTTTTCTGCCTTTTAGCTCAGAGACAGCAGTCACACCCCACATCACTACACCAAGACCTTTAATATGGTAAGTGGTAACCATTAATGGGGAGAAGAACCCAAAAAACTGAAGTGTGCTTGACATCTGCTTGAAAAGGACCAATCCTCTGCAAACCAAAATTAATATGCAACTTGAATTTTAATTTGTGACTTATTGATTCTTCATTAAGCTCCAAGCTGAAGACCTGTTACTAGGAGACAGATTTTCCTAAAAAGGGTTCAAATCTTGAACTGAACCCACTGCTGCACACGTTCCTGCCTTCGTGATAAAGACACATTTTCCTGATAGACAATTTCTGAAGACAAAGGGAGCCAGCTGTGCTGGGAAGCAGGAGACCTGAATCTTTCCATGGGTGGGCTGGCTTTCTCCCTTACATGTACCTTGACCCATTCTCTGGTTTTGAGGGGGGAAAATCCCACCTATCTCACTTCACCCAAGTCACGTACTTCAAGACTTGTGGTACAAAGAAGCAGTTTGAAGTATCTGCTCACAGTCTACCTTGAGCCATAGCATGTTTCTCACCTAAAATAAAGATGTTCCCAGCCTCCACAAAGGGGAATTGGTTTCAAAATTCAGCAGCAATCTACAGGAATCCTTCACATCCTCTTGATATAAAGAGCTCCACAATATCACTTACTCCAATTGTTTTCCAAAAAAGGAGTCCATTTAGTTATGTATTATTCTACCAGTAAGGAACAGCAGTGAGTGAGACTTCTCACCAAGCTTCCTGTAGTACCAGTAAGCTTCCTGGCATTTTGTGATTTGCCATAACATGCCTAAGCATATCTGGGAAGATAGTCAGACACCCAAATCTCTTAATATCTCTGGAGATCAGGATTTAAGTGCTACTTACACTGCAAAAGTACCTAGAAAGCTGTCCTCTTAATCTGGGCCACCATCCTGAGGACAGTACAGACACAGGACTAGATTCCCAACCGTTCACAAATACAGCTCCCCAGACTTCAGAAATTCCTGAAGTGGGTCAGGTAAGTAACACTAAAGAAGCCACAGTTGGATGCCCACCATAAGTGCTGCTATAAATGCCATGAGCCATACATAAATAGCTACCCACCACTCTTCCAGTTTCCAGAAGAAAGATGGGACAGAACTTTACGTTTATCCTAATGTTAAACACAAAAAACCCCTGTCAAACTCATATTCAAATTACCCAAGGGACTTGTACTCCAATGTATCTCTAGCCAGTACTTACCATCACTCCATTTTATATGTGCCAATTAATAACTGTGGCCTTATAATTGTGCACCTCAAATATCAAACTGAGGAGCAAAATTAGGAGTAGCTTACACTTTCCTCATATTGCTTCTCAAATCACTTTGTTCACAGAATTACTCAGTAGTCTCAGCTATGATCTTGGCAGAACTGCATTATTTCACATAAACAAGAACAAATCATGCCAATCATTTTTAATTGTTTCAGCTGAACAAGAACACAGAATTAAATGATAAAACAGTATCTACAGTACATTTTCTTCCAGGCCATGGACACGAGAGATGTGAAGATGCATTTAGAGCAGCTGGCAGAATTACAGGGTACATCTTAAATAGGTTCACCCAAGTTGATTCCTAAAAACTCTGGAAGTCAAAAACCCACAGCACTGATTTAAACAAGACAACTTTAAGTTCAGTGCTCCCTCCTTAATTGTAACAAGTCTCATGCCCATTCAGAAGCAGTACAGCACAACAAGTCTTCTCCATTTTGCCCAGGGCAGCTTGTCTAGCCAACATTCATGGTGCTGGGAGAACCAAAAGTCCACCCAGGGAAATGCTGCACCAAGGCAATAATCCCTCCTAATCAATTTTTATTAGTTGACAGGAAGCTTGCATTGCAGATCTGTGTCATGGGGTAGGGTCCTATTACCTCCTAACGAAGTGATTTACTGCTGACTTCAGAAAAGCCCAGAAAGACAGTCATGCCTCAAGAGCTCCCAAGGATGATGATGATTCCTCCAGGATGTTGGGTTTCCACTCAAACCAAAGCCAACACTTTCAGTGGCACTGACTCATCCATACCAGGTGGAGAACCCTTCCCTCCACAGCAGAAGCTGCACCCTTACTGTGGAATATGAATGTGTCCCTCTGCCCAAGTTAATTATGTTGTATCCCAACACCTGGTTTCTGGGAGCATCTTCTTTCTCTACGCCCTTCAGTTATTATGGAGACTGCCTGACTGCCTTCCTTTAGTGGTACTATTAATTCTAAATTATTTTCCCCATCAGATCTCTAATTGAATGGAGTTTCATTTAAGCCTTCTTTTTGTTTTAGTTTCTCTTTTCCTCCCCAAAACGTGCATTTTTCAGATGTTCTGCAACGGTGCCATCAGATGTTTTTTATGCACAAGTCAATAAAAATTTGTCATTTGGTGAGAACTTGGTCATGGTGTCTATAAAAATTTATGAACAGAAAATATCTGGAGTGTCTTCTTAGCTCTCTGAATGAAGTGTTGCTGCAATTCATACATTCATTTCATTTCAAATGAATAATCACAGCTCTCAGGGCAAAGTAAGAGTCTCAGAAGAGTCGAGAAAATTAAAGGCCCTTTCTATTATATGCAGGGGAACCATGTTTAAAAGGAACAGTTGCAAGACAGACATTTTTGGGGCAAGAGACACCACCCAGGGTTGCCAGTTCCTCCCCTCTACCACTTTTCCCCCAGATATTAAATCATCACGGACATTAAATGATCAGGGATAGCACACAAACTTAAAGGGGAAAAAGAATGAAAAGAAGACGCTGGGAAAGTAAAACTACCTGTAATAATTTCTACCACATAATGAAAGCATATGCGTTTTCTTTAGGCAGTGAATCATGTACTCGCTCCCCGCAGGGTGAGAACTCGCTCTCTCTGGGTTTGCCAGGGGCACCAGGATCTCCAGCCGGGGGTAGAGGCAGAGAAAGAAGCGCAGCCCCGTCCCCGGGGACCCCCCACGAGCACGGCCGGCGAGGGGCCGACGGTCGGGCCCCCCCTCCGGAGCGCTCGGCATGGGCGTTGTCTGCGGCGAGCCGCCCTCACCCCGCGCCGCCCGGGAGAGCGCGGGGCCGGCCGGACCTCGCGGCGCCGGGGTCTCTTTGTGGGGCCCCCCGAGGCGGGGGCGGCTCC
>VZTZ01023239.1:130426-150158 GCA_013400955.1 Drymodes brunneopygia
CGCGGGATGAGGGCTGAGGCGGCCCGGCCATGGCGGGGATGGATCCGCCGCTCCCCCGCCCGGTTCTGGCGGGGCCGTGACCGGGACATGGCTGTAGGCGAGCGGAGGGGGCAGCGGGCCCGGACGCCGGTGGCTTTTCCCTCAGTGCGGCTCGTTGTGTCCGTGTTTGTGCTGCCCTCAGACGCCGACAGCACTGTTTGAATTACCCTCTCTCGGTATTTTGGTACAAATTACCGGATGTACTCCGCACAGAAAGCACAGAAAGGCTTTCTGTGACTGAAAGGCAGCCGGTCAGATACAGGTTTCTGCAACCTCTCCAGGGTGTTTGCTCAAAGTATCACCTCCGGTGCATAGCACGTGGCAATTTCTCAGTTTCAAGAGGCTAGGAAAACTAGAAATTAAAATTGAATGTTTCACGAGTTCCTCACAAAGTACTTCTGAAAAACAAAAGGAGCATACACTTAAATAACTGAGATAATGCCTCGATTTCTGAAATCAGAATGGGTTTAGAAAACTAAAAGGGATTATACACGGCTGGCATGCACTTGATCTTAAAGATCCCCATCCCTGGAAGTGTTCAAGGCCAGGTTGGATGAAGGTTGGAGAAACCTGGTGTCGTGGAAGAGGAATTGGAATGAGGTGAGCTTTAAGGTCCCTTCCAACCCAAACCATTCCACGATTCTGTGATTTGCTCAGGGTAGCTGTGAATGAAGTCTTCTGTCGTTTCCCAGTGTTTTCTTGGAAGTGCAGGCTATGAATGCTCAGCCCTTCTGATGGGAGAAGTGCACAGAGACCTTTGCAGGTTTTGACAGCAGAGACAGAGCTGGCCCTGGCACCTCCTGGACACAAAGTCAGGTATCCCCATTTATTGTCTTGTGCCCACTGAAATGGGCTCCTGATGGGTGACAATGGGCACACACCTTAAACACCATTCAAAGCACATTTTTTCAATAGTTTATTGCTGGCCTGACTTACTTTTTCAACTGATGAACAAGAGTTTTAGGGTCTGCAAGATCAACATAACCTTATGGTTTTCTTACAAATAAACCTAAAAATTTGACAGAATTGTTTTTATATCGCTGTTTGCCTGCTCAGAAAATCAGTGCTCTGTTTTCATGGGACATTTAGGCCCTCTTTTTCACAGATCAGGATCGCCTAATCAGGATTTCATGAACACAAGAAGACATCAGCATGTCTTGATTAAGGTGCAAATTAGGTTTCAACTCCAGAATAAAAATGGCACTTTTTTAATTAATTTGAAATATTATTAGAAAATGCTGATTTTGCTGAAATTTGGAATCATTATAGACCTTTACTTCTGAATTGTTGGTAAATAAATGATACCAAGTAAGGTACGCAAAAGATCCCAGCAGTGCACAGTCACTATCTCTCTGTAAATTTTTAAGACTTGCAAATCACTTCTGCACTTTATTGACCATAAAAGTCTATTTTTCAGCAGAGACTCAGGGAGCTGTGCACAATAAATTAGATTTGGATCAATTTAGGAATTTTCCTGTGATCCTCGTGTTCAGCAGGCACTCAGGTTGCAGAGAGTTCAATAGTATCAATAAATCAGGGCACTTCAAGCACATTTAATTGCCAGAAGTGAGGTGCATTCTTGGTGCCCTTGCTGAATAATAGCATATTGTCTAAATACTTTAAATTCTTTTGAATGCACTCATTACAGATGGCATTCAGATATTTGGAAATTGGTCAGGGATTTGGCAAAGCATGAGGAATAAACAGCCTAATCCAAGGAAATACAGCACAATTTGCTGATGCAATCCTTGCTTGCCCCTTGCCCCCTCAACTTTCACATGAATCAATTCAACCACTGCTGCAGCCAAAACCCATGGCTGAAAGGAGAGGGAATGGAAAAGGAAAAGCAGTTTTCTGTGCTTCATCAGCTCAGGGCAGCTCTGCAAACACCAGGGCAAGGTAAAGAAGGAGAAGATGGCTGGCAGGGCCCTGAAAAGGGCAGGCACAGCCTCTTCCTTTTGGCTGCAGGGAGCTCTGAAATTATAATCTCATTAAAACACACTCTTGGATTGCAGCTCTGCAGTGGGTGAGCACTGGAACAAAGCTGGGGGGTTCTGCTTATGAAAATTTAAGTTTTTTTCCATCTGGAGCTGAGAGAATAATCTCTACTGTTGGAGACACATGAAGATTCTTATCCTTGGGGCCTAAAGGTCACTGTCCCCTTGCAGTTTTTAAGGAATACCATGGCAAAAGTAGGATTAATGCAGATTGATGCTACAAATGTTGGCCCCCGTGGGATTCTGCTCTTGATTTTCTGTCCTTCAGCCCTTGACAGCACCTGCACACCTTAGCCCTTCACTGAAAGTGCTCTCACACCACCACATATAAAATCAGCTCTTCTGAACCATTTGTAGACTCCTGTGGGAGATTCTTGCTGGTGTTCATTTGTGTAATTTTGTTTTCACTGGTATTTCTAAGAATAGATAAACAGCTGTTTATCTTCTCAAACACACACACCTTATCCAAAGAATTCCCAAACTACTTGTGCAGGTAGAATTGAAACCAAGAACTACAAAATCTCAACATTCCTCAGAAGTTTGTTTTTTTTTAATGAGAATATACATTTCCCCCAACCCCCTGACTCATTTAATTACAGAAAGTCACCTTTCTGTAATTAAAAGCAGTATTGTATTGGTTGAAAAATTGACCTTGGTTTGTCTTCTGTAAGTGTTGATTGTTTCCATATTAATATAGCCAATTAAAAATGGCCTTACCCCCTCTGTTTTTAATTGCTAAATGCAAGTACTCCAAGAACTGATTGAGAATGACTCTGAGTCAAAGTTTTGGCTATACTTTTATTTACGTCACGTACTATGAACATATACATTACATGCTACAAAAAAATAAAAAAGGACTTTAACTGTCAAGAAAGTGGATAGTGTTATAATACAATGGCACATGTTCATATTTTTCTTCAAACAGGTTTGGTTAGAATCCTTCCCCAAAACCATTAACAAAAAGGAAGTGTTTTACTCTTAAAGATGATTAGAAATATTTGCATTATTAACAAATACAATTCAAACAGATTAACAAGATTTAACCAGGTCATATATTAGTAAAAAGGCTGGGGCTTACCAAAATGAAATATATATTAAAAAACCATAGCAGCCAGTTGTACTTTTTAGTGTGATATAACATGTAAATGCACCAGAAGAACACAGTGTAATTGAGCATTCTGCTTTCATGGTGTATTTCTAGAAATGATTATTCTAGTTCTAACACCTGCCTATGCACAAGAGACCAAAACCACAGCCAAGGAGAGACAAAGATTGTGACCAACATTCTGAGCAATGATTTTTTTGCACGCATCGGGGAGAAGGGAGGAACAAATAGAGGAGGATAAACAAAGGCCACAAAAGGATTTCATCTACATGTTCATGAACATAGGTTCTACCTATTCTCCTTTAAGAGCCTGACAAGTTGAAATGTCTATTTTGTCCAAATGCAAAGATACTCCTTCCTATCACCTATGAAACAAAATCACATTTCAGCTTAGAACTGAAGAGTGGAAAACAGTTGCATTAATGTATCAGCTAAAAAACTGCTTGACAAGAACTTGGGATTCTAGTGTAACAGCAGCTATTAAGACTCCTCTAGTTTCTTTATTTTGCTCTTTCAAAGTGTACAAATATTCACAATTTATACAGTCTTAACAAAACCACATCTACAAAGTTTGCAGGGTATTTGCTAGTTAATTCAATCATGTCTTCCATATTAAAAAGTCAAGGTTTGCATAATAAAATTTCCAGAAAAATGTTCTTTTGGTATCTTAATTCCTGATTGGAAAGGTACAAATATATGGCCTTCCATTAACTGCAGTTGGCAAAAATACTTCAGAACAGTGTTGCTCTAATGACACACTGTTCATGATGTTTCTTTTGCAATACCTGAAGAAAAATATAAGCATATACGGGCAACTGAAAAACTCAGTTTTAAGTTAACTCTGTTATTTAGAGTGCAGCTATTGAACAAAAACCCCCCAAACAGTTACAGTAAATATCAAGATCAGAGGAAAAAATACAAATCAGCCTTCAAGAACCTGATGAGTTACAGAACCTAGAGTTAGTTTCTCAATTCTTTTTCCCCTCAAAGTAAATTTTGCACTAAGCTAGAAGAGCTCCCACAATCACTGGCACGTCACCCTAACCAGAATAGCAATCCAAGGGAGAACAGAGCTGCAGTTCCTTGTTTCCATTCTTACCCCACTGTCCCTGCTGTCAGTTTCTGATCATAATCCTCAGTAGTGCTCATGAGACTGGTGATGGACAGGTGTGATTAACATTAATTAATGAGCGCCCATAACCTGAACATTACTCAGACTTGCTGATGGTTTAGTTTTGAAGTAAAACAACTAGTACTTAAATAGAACAGAAATATTATAATTTCCAGCATGTTACAGAGTTCTGAGGTAAAGTGTTACCAGTATTGTTGTAGGGTCGGTGCCTTGCAGCACAGGCCTTTGCAGCACGTGCAACCCGTGAGCCATTGGAGTCCCACGGGTTTGAAGCAACCAAACCCAACAGTTTCAGTTTGATACTATTTAGAAAAACCCTTCTGCATGGATTAGACTGTAGTCAAAGTTACAAAATTTAGTTTGGTCACCAGAGTGCTGTGCTTGGAAAACAACCCAGGGTACAGGCAAGGGAGAGTTACTTCAGTGTTTAATTTCAGTTTACAAAACTTACTAAATCCATTCTGATTTATATTAGAGAAAACCAGATAATTAGAAGAACAGACTAAAAAACAACCATCAAGCAGTGCATAATACTGCCTACTCAATGCACTGATTTTCATCATGAGCTAGGAAGCCATATTTACTCTATTATGCCTTTTGAGAATCAATCCAGAAGCACACAATTATTTTCCATTAGTTTATTAAAAATAAAATCCTCATGAATTCACTATCAAATATTTTACAGATGGGAATTTAACCAGAAGAGTCCCCAGAGTGTCTTTAAAATAAAAGTAATATTTGGTTTGTCAGTTCACCGTGTTTGACACTGATTTGTACTGTAACAGTATTGTACAATATTGAAGAATTCTAGAAAAATTAAACTAGCCCTACACAATTAAATTTCATTGGAAAGCAGTGTCAATATTTTAGTATATTTAGTGAATCAAACACTGCTTTAAAGCTACGTATTAAAGTGCTATGCACGTATTTTTCAGCACTGATATGGAGGTTTACACTTCCATAAGCCTTGTATTTGTGGATAAAAGGAGATACTGTGTGTTAATAAAAATCTTAAAATCAGCTGCTATGTTTGAAGCATCAACAGTACTGAAGAATCAATCTAGTGTCCACAAGCTTCTAGAATTCTGAGGTTGATTGGATGTGTCATTTACCATGACCATGGTAAGGATCTGTAAATCATAAGGCTGTCCCCAACGGGCCCTACATCAGTCTGTGCTGTGCACAGCTACCAGAGCACTGCGGAGCCTTGCTAGGACAGAGAACCCAGGATGGAAAAAAAACATGGAGAGAGCTCCAGGATAAATTTTTTAAATTTCTGTCAAGGTATTGAATTGTCTACGGTTGATGTTCATTGCCTGAGGAAGAAGCAACATAAGCAATGGGCCCGGAGAGAGCTATAAATGTTCTCTGAACATCCACAGCACTGCTTTCTCCAGCTGCTGCTGCTGGCCAGGTCCAGGCTGCCGTGCACGCGGACATAAGCAGGCATTACAACCTATAATCATGGCCTAGTTCTGCCACTGGACACACGAGTTATCTACTGTCGTACCCTGAATTACATGACCCTTGCTTAAGGAATGGTGGTGTTGAGTCCCAGGGGTTTGCAGGTTATCAGAATGCTTATCCAAGCAATACCGCGTTCAGCGTCGGTCCGAGCTTAGTCTTGATGGCATCTGCAATAAAAACAAGTTGAGATTGTTCCCATCTGTAAGAGAAGCTGTTGAGCCACACTCAGCTGAAGTCCTCGTCAGGATTCTGTTGATCCAGCAGACGGACGTGTGTGAATGGAAAGTGACCGCGTCTGCCGTTACATTCTCCTTCCCACTGACCACTCACGTTAATCTTTGTGACCTTTACCAGCTCACCGACCTGTGGGGTAAGAAATGCACACGTTACAATCCAGAAACACAGGGGGGATGAGCTCCACCCCTCCCTTGGTGTGCTGTCAAATGCACACGTTACAATCCAGAAATGAGCTGCCACCCCTTCCCTGGTGTGCTGTCACCCAAGTGCACCAGATACACATCTATAAAAAGCAGCTTTAGTCCCGACAGTTCCTGAGACAGCAGCCTGCCCCCAATGCCATTCACTCCAAGAAAAGATATAAAGAAATGTACCTAGAGCAGGTGAGAGCTACCTGAACTGAAGAGCCAGCAATCCAATAGCAATCTTTCCAAGTGCTCTTGGGACCTGCCGTCAGGTGCTATCCTGATAAATGTGCCTTGCTGTGCTGACAGAGGCCTGCACACTGCTGGGACTCCATCCACAGCCTCATAAAGCAAGGAAGGCTTGCACCTGGACCAAGTGGACACTAATCTGCAAGCTCAGCTGCTCCTTAGTTTTAAAATTCCACTTTTCAAGCTCTGGAAAGTGGAGGATCTCTCTCCACAGATTTTAACAGGTTATAAGTAGTAGTGCCATAAGGTTGCTCTGTTCTTACTCTGGGCATCCACAGTCAGCCACTACCAAAGGCAAAGCCAGAAGGCATTTCAGTCCTACCAAGCATGGATTTCTCCCAGAAATAAATCCCATTCAATCATAGAATTGTTTAGGTTGGAAAAGATCTTTAGGGTCATTAAGTCCAACCATTAACTCAGCACTGCCAAGTCCAGCACTCATGGGAATAGTAAAGACAACTGATGGCCTCTCCCTCTTGCCCAGAAATACATCTCCTATTCTAATCTCCACCCTGATATTCCCAGCACCAATTCCAAGGGCATCATCTATCATCTCCCTGTGACACAGGGACAAACTGCACAGCAGGCACTTCCCCAGGGCTGTGCAGGTAGTTCAAGTCGGGACACAAGTCTAGGTCTGATCAGACCCCAACTCTGTTTCATCTTTAAGGGTACTTTAATTAAGTAGCACTTACACAACCTGAGGAAGCACAATTTACATTGTAAAGACACTGGAGAGTTAATGAATGCACCACTGGCAAGCTGTCTACCCATTTCTACTCCTCTGTACAATTTTATCAATAATCTGATTTACAAGTAACGTACAACGGTTTTTAAATTCTTCCCACATCACAGATGGAGGATGCTTTGGGGACAGATGCACTCTATTTTCTTTCACTAATTCTGTAAATAAACTCTGAAGGTGTGGCCAAAGGCCTCACTGCATTTCATCCAGAAATTCACTGAATGTAGAGTTGTAGTTTACACAGATGCTCATCACTGTGTTCCAAATCCATCCAAAACACAACCTTGTTATTTGCACTTTCCAGATAGCCAACAAAGAACAAGGAAAACAATTTCAGATGTTACCAATATCCATTAACTTTACAGGTTTTAATCACTTGCAATCTTTTGCCAGAACAGCTTTTAACAGTTCATAAATTCAACGCCTTTCATGGATATTTAATTAAGTTTCCCATACCTCTCATGATTACTTATCTGGTAATGAGAGGCCCATTGGGACTCTAGCTTTAGCTTTATTTTTTCCTTTTGTAGTCATTAGTATAGACATTTTAATGAATCATATTTTGAAGAAAATCCTCTTATGTATTTGCTACAGGCAAAAAGGAAGCCTTCCTCCAGTACTGAATGCAAGCTTCAGCTCTTCAGGAATTTAATCATGCAGTTTGTGTAATTTTGCTACTGCTAATAACCACTGGGGGGTTGTACCAACAAAAATACTCTGCTGACCAAAACAATACATCAGCTATAATTTAACAAGGATAAGATTCAATGTGACAATACTAGAAGTGGAAAATCTGATTTCCTAATCACAGCCATTACCAGAACAATGTCCCAGATAACTTTAAACTGCTTCAGACCTGCATATAATCTACAGATCAGCCTTTACCACAACAGTGTTAACCTCCAACCCACTGGGAAGGGAAAAGCACAACTTGCACTCAAGTTTGCTGTCTGCAAGGGATTTTTCTTAGACTGCTGGCCTCTGGTCTGCTATCACACCCTAATCAGCGTTCATTAGGGTTTATCTTGGATGCCTTACAATAAACTCACCTACAAAAGGTGGATTCAACAGAGCAATGACACTGAGTTACAATATGAGATGCTTGTGACACTTCTGGAGCATCCTGTAGCTGGTTTTTGGTTTCCAGGGGTGTTTCAGGGCCATTGTAGCCAAGGGACACCCATTTATGAATTCCCTTTACTATAAGGAGCTACACTTGAAAGCTCCATTTCAGTCCTTGTTAAATGAGGAGAGACCTCTGAGATTAAATACTCCTTTTTACCAGTACAGTAATTTCATTTAGCAGACACTGATACAATTTTTCATTCCCATTTTGTTTATATACATAAACTTTCTCATTCATTCTTATATAATCTGTATTATTTTTACACCTGTCAAAGCAGGGCTAACTTTAAGCAAGCATGGACCATTTCACAAATGCTGCCTTACTAAATTGGCTCCATGAGATCCTGACTAACTGACAGATCTTTCTAGATCTGCTCCAAACCTCTGCCTAGTAAGCTATAGTTCAACCACTCTCCTGAAGACAACACAGAGAGCCTTTCCAAAAGTTACTTATTATTACAAGTGCTGAAATTTTAAAACCTTTAGGCTAGAAGTGGATGCTGTCTCTGAATTCTCCTCACTTTTAGCATTGACTTATGGCAACATTAGTCCACAGTGCATCATCCCACCAAGCACAGCACCTCAGGAACAACACTGTACCCTGCCAGAAAGCCAGGTTTGTCTCAGTCTTCATCAGGAGTTTTAAAACTAAATATACCCCATATGCTTCAAAGCAAAACTGAAGGTTCAAGTGAAGACTTCTGTATGCTGTGGTTTTATTCCAAGTACTCCTCTTTGGTGAGGTCAAGGTGGCAGAGTTCTGCTACTGTTACAAAGAAAAAAAATAAATCGATCGATCTCAGAGTCATTCACCACACAGAACTTCCCTTCTTCTCCTCTATTTTCTCTTAAAATAGACTGAAAACTCCTGGCATAGGTCCAGTCACATGCAAAATAAATGTTAACTTCTCCTGCTGAAGCTTTTTTCCATAATAGAGCACAGACTTTATTAGAACATCGCCTGCTCTGATCCTCCTTCCTTGAGCTCTTCAAAAGCATGTCAAGCTTAAAATAACAGAACAGCAAAGATATTCTGTTTGCAGTTTGGGCAAAAACTGTTTGATGTTAAGAATCTATTTTTCTAAGAGAAACAGTGGGATCCGCCCCCTCCCATGAATATTGCCAGATTTAAGGATAAGAGTTTTCATTTGGAAAGAATCCCACTTGCTGTATTTATAAAGAGGTCTGGGCAAAAATGGTCTGATAAGATTTACATAATGCTCTCTACTAAGTTATCCAAGAAAGAGATCTCTAAATAAACAGAGAAGGAACACCATGAAGTGAAAGAGAATGTAGAAAAGGGAGACAACAAGAAACAGCACTTTGATAGACAGGATGGAGAAAAACTTGGGAGAAAATGAAGTGCATATTGCTTTTTTCCTGTACAGACATTGAAAGCAACTCAGTAACATTGTGACTGGAAGTGATAAAAACTGCAAAGCTCTGAAGGCCACTAGAAGCAGTGATAAATGGCTCACTTTTTAAAACTAAATGCTTGCAATATTACATACAGAATAAAGAACCACCACTGCTATTGCATTTCTTAAATGGAGAGCAAGACAGGAATATAACATCCTAACCAAGAGGGCCAAGGTGTCAACTGATAAATATTTAACCAGTTTTAAGAGGCCCACAAAGGCCATTTCTGGACACCAGAAATCACACAGCCAAGCTGAGCTGACACTTCTCAGCTGCCCATCCCAAACACTTCAGCTACTCAGCCTTTACCATCAGTTAGTAAAAGACACTAAAGGTGTAAGATGTAAGCTCAGAAAAGAGAGGTGTTACCCACAAAACTGCTCTTCCTACAGTACAGTACTCTTGCCAGATCATGTGAGTTTTGGTGAAGAGGATTGAACTAACCCAAGATCAGCTCCTGCACTCACAAGCTGTTCTCCAGCGTGGAAAGCACTTCCTTTCACTCTAAGTTGCTTATGGTCTGGATTAGCAGCATTTCCTCACTCTCCCTATTTCACTCCATGCTCCCAAATCCTGCACTGGGCAGCAGTCTGGGGTTCTTTACTGAAATAAAGTGTCAAGTTAAGGCTTAAGAGAATGCAAAATGCAGAAAGAAAACCAAAAGGTTTTGCTGCATATGCCACAACAGTATCCAGAGGCTCAAAACGAATCTAACATCTGGTAATTACAACAGTCTGCATTAAGGAGTATTCCCAAGCTCCAGGAGATAACTGGGTGGAAAGAGTGAGAAAAAGAGGGAAAGAGACAGCATTTTAGCCATTATGAGAGTTTGAAGCGTAAAAATCCTCACATTTCCCCAAAATCTGATGAGCTGACATAAATTTCTATACCTGCTTCTCAACCCAAAAATACTCAGATATATAAAAAAGAATGTGTAGCAACTCAAGAGTATATTTACTACCTACAATGAGAAAGATCTCACATCTGCCAGGTTGTACATCCATTATCCATCTGCAGCGTGTGCTGCAGCTCCCAGTTCTGTACCAGACACACACCTACAGCTGCCAGATCACCCTGGAGTGCCCTTTGTGCTATGCACAATAACACAAAGTATTTGAGAGTGGAGAGGAGATGCTCTGACTCAGCACAGAAACTGTTTTTTCCCAAGTGCTTAAAATGTTATATAAACAGGAAGTCAATTAGGTATCAGGAAATTCCAGAGCCTCTAGCTCAAAGAAAGCCTAGATTAAAGGATACAATTTACATATCCTAAGGCAAAGGTCTGCCACAGGGAATACCTTAGTCTCAATTTCCTCAAATGTAACTTGGGGGAGAACCATGTGATGTGGAGAGATAGAGCACTCCAGTCACCTTTTTAAGAGGAAAAAAGACAAATCAAAAAGGGCCCGTGCAAGTACTTGATCCTATCAGGAAGTGAATCAACCTGGGGGAAACTCAGTGCTTTACTACAAACCCTACTCCATCAATCACTGCTTTATACCAGGCCTCCCCAACAAAGTGTGGTGTAAACTGTAAAATGCTCCTGCTTCAAACCTAAACCCAGAGTAATCTGCTTGAGGTGATGTTATTACAATTAAATCCTATTTGTGATCATCATCATCCCAGTCCAGGTAATTTCAAAGTGTATCAATGTTTCTACTGATTGCTTTAAAACTGCTGACAGATTGGGGAGGAAAAAAACCCAACACAACACAAACCAACAAACAACCCAGCACACCTTGTAAGATTGTGGTGAGGCACACAACAGCAAACACAGGTTCAGACACATGATTCATGAGCTGCTCCCTCTCCCTCCCCCCCAAAATAAACATTTCAGAACTGAAAACATGGATGGGGAAACACTTAGGTTAGTGATGGTCGACAATAGACAAGATACTGGTTCAGTAACCTAATAATAATCAACATTAATCTAATTTACAAGAGACTCAAGTCACTCATTTTATCCATAACTTATTAATCATGACGTAAAACCAGTATTACAAAGCTTTTCCCTTTCTCATTTCCTCCAAAACTACCACGTGATTGAAAGGGAAATCCCTTGAACAGATCTCTTCCTTCTAAATTTTGCCCATTATGTACCTCCAAAGCCAAGGCTGTCTTGTCGTAGGCATTAGGGACTCGCTTCTGGATAACCCGGGCATAAATAGGGCCATTCTGAAGGTTAGGGAGCGGAGTGTTGATGCTGGGCTGGGCATAGGGCCCTGGCTCCGGCCCACCCAGTGGTTGTGGGTGGGAACTATCCTGGTTACCTCCAATCAGAGTGGGGACTGAAGCAGAGGAAGGTCTATACTTCTCGACGTAAGGAACGGGTATCATTCCCCTCTTCCCTTCGCTGTCTTCTGCGTTCCACCACTGCTCTTCAGGTTTATCCCGGATTCTCAGTATGTCTCCTTTCTTAAAGGGGAGGTCTTCCTCATCATTGCCATTAAAGTCAAAGAGGGCTCGCACATACTCGGCCTCCTCCTGCCTGAGGATAACCCCGCTATTCTGCCTCGAGCGCGAAACCGGCTCTATCAAGGTTGTAGTGTCCAAATAGTGTATTTTGTAGAATTCCAGTAAAGATGGCAAAGAATCAAACTCTTGGTCACCTATTCGAAATCTGGTGGGATTCGACCCTGAAAAGAGAAGGCAAAATGTCAAAGAGAGCATTAAAACTGTAAATCAAACATGTGAGAACCCAAATACGTTTAGACAGAAGTATTTCAACACCAAATTTGGTCATCTTTACATCATATTTAGCTTTTCTGAGCATTTTCAACCAAAGAAAGCACTATCACGATCATGAGTGCAGGTTTTTTCTCATGATCATGAGTACGGGTTTTTTTAAAAAGTTTTGTCAAGGAAGGAAAAGAGAAATTCTTTGCCACCATCAAATTTCCCAGATTAGGATAAAAATATCTTTGTTTCTTTCAATGTTATATGGACCCAACAGATGAAAATGTTCGCTACATCAGGGTTTCTCAGGAGCCTGTACAATGTTCCTGTTTTATACTCTAAATATAGGAAGAAGTAAATTAAATTTTGGTACCATTTCAAGGAAATAATTTTTTTAAACTCTCTTCTGCTGTTCAGCTCTATTTCCAAAGAACAACATTGCATTAATGGTTATTTACCTGTTGTAACATCTTGGGTTACAGGCATGGACACTACAGAAAACTGCTTTGCACAGCAGCAAACAAGCAATGTCAATGAGCAAATGAAGTTATTTTTCATTTTGATAAAAGGCACCAATAAAGAAAATGATATACATCCTATGTAATGCAAAGCAAGAACATATATTTTCATAACAGGTATGACTCAGCCTTTTAATCTCTTGTCGCCTCTTTGCCACGTTTGTCAGATGAAGCCTAAGCTATAAATCCAAACCTCCGATACACTGGAATACAGATGATGTTCACATCAAGCCATTACAAGCATCAAAGTGCAGAATATCCATTTCCATTCCCAATCTGTATGCTGGGCTTTTTTTTCCATTTTATGTTCTTCAGGCTCAGCTGGGGAAAAACACACACATGATGTTCTATTTCCACCATGCCCCGTGCAATCCGTTATGGAAAGAACTGGGGAAGGCTGGGGGAGGGGAGTGCAGATGAAAAAATTTATGCTTTAATGAGTAACTCTTTTAGCAAGAAAGAGATGCTTACTTTGCAAGTCTGTTTTCTCTGCAGGGAATATCTAACAGTCCCAAGCCTTAGCTCTGGAGTACAAAGCTAGCAGAATCCTTCAAGCTGTCACTGATCCAAAACTCCCTGCAAAGTAGCGCTGTCAGCATGGAAAGCTAATGTTACAACAAGTTCTTTCAGGAGAGCAAAAAGGGGTTCTGACACAGAAAAGGGCAGATTCAATAAGATCAACACAGACAAACACCCGAGAAATGAGTTCTGAAGTATCCTGAAGGAACGGGAGCATTAGTGGAGCTGGTTAAAGGAAATTCAAAGGAGCAGAACTAAGTCATTGGAAAATGCACGTTTGCATGCTTTAACAGCCCTGAAAAGCTCTCAAAAGAAATGAATACAAACACAGTGAGCCAAAACACAAAAGCAATAGCCTCGAAAAACTGCAAAAAACCAAACACAAATCGGCATCACCAAGAGATATGGAAGTTAATGTAATTATCAGTGAGAAAGATGAGCCCAGCATGGGAAGAGAATTAAGAGTCCATCATATTCTCCTAAAGTGTAGTGCTGAGAAGAAGCAAAACTCCCTCAACTTTTATTGCTGAGATGTAACTTACAGCTCTAGACTTGGCCAGAACCCTGGAATTTCATCCCAGTGGCATTGGCAGCTCTGTGGGCTCACAGGAGATGAGTTCTGGCTGGACAGGCAGCCTCCCCACACCACTTCAGAAAAGCTGACATTCATTACTCGGTGTAGAACAGATCTTGGGAATGCTGCACTTCCACCAGCACTGAAGTAGGAAACCAAGTGGGAAAGACATCAGGTATCACACCAACCTGGTGACAGAAAGATGAGCAAATATCTACCACTGTTTTAGCTGTGAACCTGTAAGGATCAAGGCTTGACACTTGAATCAAAAGAGAAAGTCACGGGAACTTTGGGAGTAGGGCAGCAAAGCTCTTTGCAGACGTATGGAAAAGACTGAATCTCAGGGAAGTTCACTGACCTGGAACTTATTTCACATGACAGAAATAGAGAGCCTCAAACACCAATTTACCTCAGTAAAACCTGCTCTGAGCTGACTCAGCCAGGGGGCTGAGGGATTCACAGAAAAATCTTCACAGGTCACAGGGAATGAGCAGTTCAACAGTAACATTCACCAGCCTGGTCAATCTTCAGCAGGATGAACAAGGCATTTTGGATTGTCTTTTTTTCTCTTTGGAACAGGTTCACCCTCTTGAATTAATGCACAACAGCCTGAGAGAGCTGCCAAGTGTACCTGAGTACAAGTTGGGCATTAAGAAGAAAAGTCCTCTGGAACATTATGTACAGGGAAAGAGTGACAGAAATCACTGTACTGTATCCTGGAAAATCAGATCCTAAGAGGTGTTTTGCACAGCTGAAGAACAGCCAGAGGACACAGACCCTCCAAAGGCTGGGATCAGAAAGATCAATGCACTCCTTGAAGGGACAGAGAGAAAAGCATCAGAAAAGAGAGATGTTACCCCTACAAAGACCACACTGCCAGAAAGCCACATGCACTTCTGATGCTTTTCTATTAAAAAAAGTAAGGCAGCTACAGAAATCTGAGAAGACCTAGAACAAGAAATCTACAAGCTTAATCCAAATTAATCACCGATTAATATAAAGGCAGTGACCTCATAATAGTCTGGAGAACTTAAATAGGAGACTCCTAAAATATAGCCGAAATAGGCATAAAAAGGACAACATAGTTCAAAGTCACAGTTGGTAAAATACAGATTGGAAATAAAATACTCCATCTTCAAAGCAAGTGGAAAACTTTCTTTTGTGGATACACTTGTTCAGCTACAATGAGCTAAATGATGTTCACATGTAGTGGGGAAATTATTCCACTCACTACAGGCTCCCAAGTTTTGTCATTTGTACAATGAAATTCAAAGACAAGCAGATTGCAGGTTCAGATGAATTCTTCAGCCTCCTGTTTGAACTGCAACACTGCTCATACCTGCAATAATCATACATGGAATAATTCAGGCAAGATCTAACACATGAAAAAGTGACCGCAACAAGGTGAGTGGGTTTTTTTGGGAATAAGAGCAGCTTTTCTTCATGATGCTGGGATTTCTCTTGAAGGCCCAAGTCTGAGCAGCACAGTGTGCACATCTTGTGAGGGCTCCCAGGAACGCACAAGCATTGAGATGTGAGTCCAGCTCCTGGAGGAACTTCAGTCACTTCCTGTGAAAGTTGGACACTTGAGTACCAGAAATGCTCTTCTCTTCCCTCCTCTGCAGCCTGGCACAGCTGAAGATGAAAAGCTGCTCAGCTCCACCACCAGCACTGCTCAGCTGAGCAAGCTCACTCTTTGAATGGGAAGCACAAAGGGCTGAGTATCCTCTTTCTTCCTTATTCCATTCTCCACTAACCTGACTCCAGCC
This sequence comes from Drymodes brunneopygia, assembly GCA_013400955.1. Classification (NCBI taxonomy): domain Eukaryota; kingdom Metazoa; phylum Chordata; class Aves; order Passeriformes; family Petroicidae; genus Drymodes; species Drymodes brunneopygia. The sequence goes on from VZTZ01023239.1 coordinate 146,183, forward strand.
ATCTCAGGATGCCACAAAACCCCTGCTCCCAGAAAGGTGAGGAAAGAGTTAAAATCCAAAGGGTGCCAGAATTGAAGAACGTTTCAAACCTGGCTCATGTCAGCACTCTGTTTAGGATGCACATTCCCTCCTGACACAACCCTCTGACACTGTGCTGCCTTTGTGTCAGCCTGGGAAAAACTGCTCAGATGTGTTTTAAATATTGTACAGATACTGGGGAATTAGGGCTATAAACCACCCAATATTCTGCTGCTTCAGGGTGGGCAGGTGGTGAAACCACAGAGCAACTTCTCATTTTCTCAGACATCTCAGGGGGCTTGCATTGCTCTCTTCACTCCAATGGTTAGTGTCACTAGGGAGTCTTCTCTTTATTCCAAAGCTTTGGAAAGCTTTTCCTTCACAGAAATACAGGTTTTTTTCATTTTTGCATCTAGTTTTAGTCTGTAAGGGTGGCTCCCTTTCCCAATTTCGAGTGTGTTTAAGGCCAGAGAAGCTGTTCTTATCACACAAGTGAGATATCCCAGTGATGTAAGCCAGTTCCTCCTGGAGCATATGGGAACTGGGCTCTGAAGGCAGCACATTCCAGCCCTGTGCTTCCCCACCCCCACGGGGACACCTTTCTTCCTCATTCTCAAGCACCTTCCTACTCATGCTGAGCAGAACAAATAAGTCCCATAAACGCCCTATAAAAACATAAAACTCCAGTGAGTGGGAGAACTCTGAGGAAACCAGGACATTACTCAGGAGTTACAGACTCATTTCTGCAGATCATCAGAGGACAAGAGCAGATATCTAATACAGGCACTTTCTAAAGTTGCAATTAGTTTGCATTTAAATATGTTTTGATTTCAATATAAAAATGAAAAAAAAAAAAAGAAAAGCCAAGCATCAGAGTTAAACCACTCTGCTCAGACATCCCTAAAGCCACTTCATCCAGAGCTGAGTGTGGATGTCATTCTGGAAGGATTCTGTGATTCCAGAAAGTTCACTCACAATGGAAGCGATTTAGAAGCATTAAATTAAGAATCATGTTCTTTAAACTCATAAAACATCAATTTCTGCATTTTATCTGTCCTATTTCCCTACTTCAGACAGACAAATTTAGTAACACTGTAAGGCTTCTCTCTTTATAATGCTGCACTCTCAACAGAGAGCATTTCCATCTTTAGGTATTTCAGGCATTTTTTAGTGCATATCCCACATTTTTACCCCAAGCCCCCATGTCAAATTGCAAACACATGATACATTTAATATTTCCTTTACTGTCCATCATCATGCTAATGCCTGCATGGAGCACTTTGTCTTGTTTGGGATTTCTTGAGCCATAACCATGATATTTTATCACAAATGATCCATTTCCACTGAAAACAGTGTTTTTCTTTCCCATAATTCAGTGATTTATCCTATTTTTTTAACTTCCTTAAAACATTCCAGGAAAACATAAGTTCTGTTCAATTCTTTTTTCTTTGTTATGCTGAAAAATCACCTGCAAGAAGTTAAAAACTGCAGCATCAGTCAAAAGTCAATTTAATGAAGAGCTTCCAAGCTATTTTTATACTTTAGAAATCAAAGAATGTATCATGTTTTTGTGACATTATGTTTTTAGGGAAGCCAAAGCTCCTCGTCTCATTCATGTGCTGAGGTTTCCCTAACCCTGAGAGCAGTGTTAGGCCAGTCAGGAATTTCACAGACACTCCAACAAAAATCATCCCAAAAACCCCTCCTAGAATATTCAGATTTCCCAGAGAGCCCTGTGCATTTGCCAAACAATAAATTGCTAAAAAAATTGTACCATACTAAAATATAGTGAATTTATTTTTCCTAATGTTTTAGCTTGGCCATAATAAACAAGCAGGACAATTTGCAAACATTTAACTCTTTTTCCTGCATTAGCTTGCCTACCCAAACACGAAATCATCTTCAATCTTCTACCAATGTTTTCATCTCCCTTCCACTGCAGAACAACCTCCCATTTATTTTTTTCTGAAAGAACACCTTAATTACACTTGAAGTATAATTTAATACACACCTCCCCAGCACCTGCTTTGGTTGGAGTGTGCAGACAGCATTATCAGCATGGAGGCATGATTTAATTAAAATTACTAAAATCAGCGTGGGAGTGTCTGGAGTGCAGGAGAGATGCTTCACCCCTCCCCAGAACATCCAGGGGACAAATAAAAAGGAGACCAACCAAAACATAATTATACTTTTCAGATATATTAAGCCTACTGTGCCACCAGCTTACACAGCTACTCTTTTAAAACAAGATAATCATTTAAAACAGAAGAGAATTACAAGGTACTTCATGATTTTAAGCAAAGCCAGACCACAGAATGCCACAAAATGTTTCTGAGCTTAAGGATGTAACACAGGAAAAAAGTCAGGATGGCTGGACTGAAGTGATGCCACTGGTTTTCCAGAGATGAGCTCTTCCAAAAAAAACCAACTGCCCAGAAGTGACAGACACTCATGATCCAGCGTTTTTTACTGTCTTTAAAATCCTATTAGGCTGGATTCCACAACAAACCACCCTGGTGACTGCCTCTGCTCTACACAACACCAGCCATCCCTGTCAGCAGTTACTGCACCAAACGTGAAACAGGGAACCCACTAAACTCTGACCCCCCCCAGCAGCAATGACCTCCACTTCAGCTGAATTCAGCCACCTTTAACTTCTACCTGTGCAGCTCTGTGGTTTCAGTGCACTCTGCAGCTCCAGCAGCTTCCTGGGATAAGCAGGATGAGCTAAGACTTCTCCAATATTTCCAATCTGAAATGCTTCCCCTGTATGACACTGCAAACCTACTGGCACTAATCCTGGTTTCTCTCAGATTATCTCTTTCTTAGTCAAGCACTCTGTGCAGAGACTGAAAAATGAACCAAGTCTTGTTACACCTTTCCAATATTGCTCTCTTATTCCACCCACAGACCTACACCAGTGTGTCTCTGTAGCAATTCACACACTGCTTACTTTCTGGCAAATAAGTTCACCAAATCTCTCATTAGACGGGTTTACTAGACTTAAAGATTATCTAGTGGCTCCTTGGTGAGATGCCAACCACACATCCACATCAGTTTGCAAGGATTAATATCCAAACTTGAGCGGTTCCAGCATCAACTTCACTAATTCCCCCAGGAGGGACAGCACTGCCTTTGGACTGCACGTTCTGACACATCCAGGGATTCTGCACTGCTGGGGTTTAGTCGGACTAAACAGCAAAAATGCTGCTTCTCACAGAGCTTCTCCCTCTGGCACAATCAGCACCTTCTGCTCTTCAAGTGTTACACTTAAATGTGTTGTTTTCATATTACATGTTTAGTTGATCAGAAATAATACCAAACTGCTCCTTTCAAGGGGAAAGAAACTGAACTTCACATCTGATTTAAAGAAACCACTGCCTTTACATCCTGAAGAGTTCCCACTACTCAAACTCCCCACTCGAGTTCAGCCTCCCTGATAATGCAAAGCTGCCTTGTCAGAAGTCAGACTTTGGGGATGACACTTCCACAGAACCATCTCCCGGCTCAGATGACACGGAAAACCTACGAATTATCGCTAAGGGGGTTAGGAAAACAAAGAGGTGCAAGGCTGGAGCTGCAGGACGCTGAGTTTCATGTGGCACAGGACGGCAGGTGCGGACAGAGGGCTGCGCTCGGGCAGCGGCCCCAGCTCCGGAACACGGCTTAATTCCACCACAAAGCGCTCCGCGCCTGCAAACACCGCCCGGGCACCGAGCGGAGCCGCCCCGGCTGCCCTGCCCGGGGCTGCGGGCACCGCCAGCCCTGGGATCACTCACCCGGGGCCCCCGGGCCCTCGCCGCCGGCCCGCCGGGCTCCCGCCGGCCCCAGGCTGTTGACGATGTAGTGCGAGACGCGAGAGCTCTCGGACACCGACAGCACGAAGTCGCCGGGGATGGTGCCCGAGTCGCGCACCAGGAAGGTGCCGTGGCGCTGGCCCTGCAGCAGCGACACGGCC
>VZTZ01023239.1:150649-171786 GCA_013400955.1 Drymodes brunneopygia
TGGGGGGGAGGCGGGAGCCGCTGCCGGGACTGGGAACGGCGGGACAGCGGGTGAGTCCCGGCAAACAGCGGGTGAGTCCCGGCAGCGATCGGCTGGAAAACACCGCTGAGATCATCGGCTCCGCCCGTGACCGAGCACTGCCTTGTTAACCAGATCAGAGTGCCGTGTCCGCTCGTTTCTTGAACACCTCCGGGCACGGTGACTCCGCAGCATCCCTGGGCAGCCCGTTCCAATGTCNTGGGATTGTTGGGGTGTCTATGCAGGGCCAGGAGTTGCCCTGGATGATCCTTGTGGGTCCCTTCCAACTCAGGATATTCTGTGATTCTGCACATTAAAGGCTGCAGCTCCCTTTGTTTTCCTTCAGGGCTGTGCCAACAGCTTCTGTCCTCATCCTCCCTGCCAGCCACATATTCCCACCCCATGGCTGTGCCAGCACAGCTGCTTTTCATGGGACTACACACTGAATTGGGCCAATGAGCTGTGCTGGGTTAAAAATAGCTCTGTGAAAGAAAAAGTTTAGTTTTATTCAGGGCAGTTCACTGAGTGCATTACCACAGAGCTCTGCAACAGGGAAGAGCTTAAGTTGCACTGGAGCCACAGAGGAACCATGTGTGTGTGGGCATGCACAAATTAAGAATTATACCTATAAGAAACAAAGCAATATTTACCACTTTTAGATCGTTCTCCAAGATCTCCTAAATCCCAGAGTAGTATCTATCAGTGTGTGTAGAATTCTGCTCCAGCTCTGCTCAGTTCTTTGAGCTTTTTTTTCCTGAAAGGAATGTGCTTTTTCAACTGTATGGTCTCCCTGTGGCAGCACTTGCATAAACAATGTTAGAGCACAGCTGTCCCTGACTGTGAGGGTGCTGTGCTCTTCCCTGCTTCCCAATATCCTGCTTTTCTATAGGGCCCTGTAGCTGTCTCTTGGATGGGACTCTGGCATTGTGTCAGATAACCAGGGTTGTATTAACCTTCACAATAGCCCAGTGAGAAAATACTCTGTCTTACAGGTGTGGAGCCTGTGGTTCTTCAAATCCATAAGAAAACACCAGGTGCTTGATTTCAGCCTCACAAATGAACATCCTTCCTCTGCTGATGCTGTTCTCCCTCCAGATGGGCTGGAGGTAGGAGCGAGCCGTAATCCATTTGGAAGGCAGTCCCAGTTTCCGTGGTGATGTGAGGGGTTTGCTGGCCAGCTGCAGGAATAGCACACACACTTCCATGGGCTTTTCACAGGTTTGAAAAGCTGCAGGTCCTTGTTGAGAACCCAGGAGGGCAGGAGAGTTAAGTCATATCCGCAGGAACACGTGTCCGTTCTGTTCAGTGTTCACAGACCTCAAACAAACAAACAAACAAACAAATCAACCAAGACTTTATTAGGGCAAAATTCACCATTTTTCTGACTCCTGCCAGACCACTGCAAAAAGCCTTCTTTTTTGAGGGCCCACAGGCTGTTCTTTTCCCCCCTCCCTTCCCAGTCCCCGTCTTCTGTTTTCAGCTGAACCCCAAAACTGCAGGAATTGGTGTTTTCCATCAGGTTTTGGTTTGGTTTTTCGCTCACGTTGGGCATTCTGTTGCACGAGCTCTCTCTGGTGGTCAAAACCGGGAAACCAAAACGCTCCCGCCCTAAATCGCTCCTGGGGGTGTTTTTGTGCTGGAATGATTTCACAGGATCATGGAATGGTTTGGTTTGGAAGGGACCTCGTAGATCATCCAGTTCCAACCCCCAGCCGTGCACAGGGACACCTTCCACTAGGCCAGGTTGTTGAGAACTCCATCCAACCTGGCCTTGATCACTTCCAGGCTGTCCACAGCTTCTATTCTACAGTCAGGTTCCCACCTTCATTATTTGTGAAAGCCTTTCCTTACTTAACGTTTCTGATAATAACTGGTAGCCTTTCCCAAATTCCTTTTTCCTCCCCTATTTAAACACTGAACCCCTCAGTAGTTTATTTCCCTTGATCCATCCCTGCTGCACAAAGGCTACATCAAGGCAGAGCCCTTCTGCCCAAATCTGCTTCCTACAAGTTTGGAAACAATTAACATTTCAAGAGTTCAGGTGATCTTTTACAGGCAGAGGGATTGCAGACAGAGGGGAATGTGAAAGAAAACCAAAGCTCTGGGGCACAATCTCAGAAGAATAAAACTAAATCAGCTTGTAATGCTGAAGAATTCACTGTTAATTACAAGATTCTGAAAGAAGTAGTAAAATATTGTGAAAACATTCTATTCCCCCACCTGGCAGTAAAAGCCCCAATGGTACCCAGGTTTGGTTTCCCTCTCCTGATTTTATTGTCCCTACCAGTTGGCCAGAGATTGTTTTTTCCTAAGAAACTCTGAAATTTTGGCAATGAGTCTGAAGCCACAGTCAATCAGTAAAAGCTTCTTGCTGAGTTCAATGAGTCTTGAAAAGGTTCCAAGCATGGAGGGCTGTGGCACAGCAATGTTCTGCCTGAGGTGACATTCAGGGATGTTAAAACAAAATAAGGAAACACCTGGTTTAGCCCAAGGTTCATCTGCTCTCTGCTGACAGCAGAGCAAGGTGACCTGGTGTCACATAACCCTGTCCCAACTGTTACTTGAAGGGTTTGGCTTTGTCAAGCTGGTCTAGATCACATGGCAATACTCTGTGTCCTACTTAGAAAATTAAAACTAAAGGAGTTCCATCTCTTATTTTCTTTTCCCTGTGACCTGAAGAAACAGCATTTCTGCCACAGAAAACCTTTTCCTCTTGTAGTTGGTTCAGACTCAGCTGCTCACAGGAGGTGCCTGTGTCCTGTTTATTCCTTTTCTTCACCTCATGTGGCTTGAAACCTGGCTTCACACCTGGCTTGGAAGTGTCACCTGTGTCTGAAGTTCCTGCCAGGTGCTGCTGTGGGATGTCAGCACCAAATGCAGCACTTTTGGTGAACGGTGACATGAGCCATTGTGTAACAAACACTGTGTGGACACTTGAGAGTAAATGATCTTGGAGTGAGTGATGATGCCGCTGGATTTTGTGTAAGGGGAGGAGCCTTTATGCTGCCAGCTGGGAAATGTCTTTGTGACCAAGTCTAAATTTGAATTTTCCTGGAAAGTACCATCAGCTCAGAGGGAAAGTGACGTATCACAGGGGATGGACTGGAGTGAGTTTATTTGTAAAATGTGTAGAAATGAGGAGTGGAGCCTGAGCTGGAGGGAAGGGTCCTACAGCTGGAGAAGTATTAGGAATTCTTAGTGGAATTGGCTGGGTGTGATGATAACTCCCAATGACAATGGGATGTGGCTGTGTAGCCTGGCAATGGTGGTGTGAAATAACGATGCCAGGGCAGGAGCAACTCCTCAGCTAGAACAGGGCTCTGGTCTGCCGTGTGTGCAGGAATGGAACTCAGTGTAATTAGGGGAATGAAGAACCTGTCTCATGGGGACTGGTGAAACCATGTGGTTTATTCAGGCCAAGAGGAGCCAGTGCTGCTCTCCTGGGAGAGCCTGAACACCTTGGGATAAGGCAACAAAGAGAATAACTGAGCCGCAGAACAATAGGACACTACACCGTGGAGAACTGCGAGCTGAGAATTTGTCTGATTTATCAGAAGTGTAACATTCCGCTAGTATGGAGGGGAGGGGGAAATTGAACATTAGAGTTCAGACAGTGTTCGCTCCCCGTGTGCCTTTCCCCGGGTCGGGGGTACGCGGGGACACGGCGGGGCCGCCCTCGGCCCGGTCTGTGGGGATCGTTCTCCAACCTGGACGCTTAACCGGCTCCGTCCGGCCCGGGATGTGCTGGGCTCGGGGATGTGCTGGGCTCNGCGCTCGTCTCGCTGGCCGCGCTGGGCGGGCCTGGCGGAGCCATGGCGGCCGTGCGGGGCCTGCGGATCTCGGTGAAGGCGGAGGCGAGCACGACCACGGCGGAGCCGCGCGGCCCCGAGCCCGAGCCCATGGAGGTGGAAGAGGGCGAGCTGGAGACCATCCCTGTGAGGCGCTCGCTGCGGGAGCTCATCCCGGTGAGGGCCGAGAGATGTGGGCGAGGAGGGGCTGGGTCCGGCTTTTGGGGGTGTCTGAGCGCTCTGTGAGGGCTTTTGGGGGGGATTCTTGGGGAAAGCGGGGATGTGGGAGCGGGGTCATGAAGGGACTGAGGGGGCGAGTCCGAAGGAAGCGGGCGGGATGTGCTTGGGAAGGAATGGAATAAAGGAGGCGGTGGAGGACAGGATTTGGGGTGCAGTGTTGGGGTGTCGAGAGGAGGCTGTGGGTGGGAGAGTGTCCAGGGGATGTTTGATGCCGGGAACACAGGGAATAGCTGGAGCAGGGACTGACCGCGGGAGAGCAGAGCTGCGAGTGTGGGCTCTGCTGAGCGGGGTTTGACGGTTTCCTTCCCGATGTTTTTCTGCCCTTTTTCACCCTCGCGGATTGTTTCTGTACGAGTTTTAGTAGGATTAGGTGTAACAACTAAAAATGGGTCAGCGTTCTAAAATCCTAAGTAGTCTTTTGCTTTAAAAACTTGGGTGAAAACTGCTTTGGAAGCTAATCTTTAATTAGCTGCTCTACCAACGTGCTTGTGCTTCTGCCCAACATGTGGCCTGAGAGACAGCACCGTGCTGTACTTCCTTGTGCTCCGTGAGTCAACCTCAGACACTGGGGGTTTTCAACTTTAAAACTCATGTTTATTTTCCTTTCCTTTTTCTAGTAACTCGGAACATTTGGCAGCATTAGAGGAACTTTGGTGCTGTTACTAAGAAAAGCAGTGGGATTGTGTGTGTTCTTCGGTCTTTTCTAAACTGAGACTAAGCTACTTCTAGAAATGGTCCTTTAGCCAAAGTCATTATTGCAGCACAAGTGTAAAGAACACATTTGCTCCCAAAGAAAGCAAGAGGTGTTCTTCCAGCTCCAGACTTTTGCCAGCTGAGGGTGTCAGAATGAAGAGCTGCCATTTCAGACATGCAAAAAATGAAGGGCACAGAATTGGGTCATTGGTCCAGGGGCTGTGGGGTTTAGTCCCTCTCTGAATTCAGCAGTCCTGATGGATGGACAGGAAACTTGTAGTTTTTTTCCCCCCCTCATTCTCCATTTTTACAATCTATCAGTATCAAAAGAGTAATGTTTCACCTTGGTGTTTGGAATTTGGGGTTGAAATAATAATAGGAATAAAAAGTTACTTGTTGCATTGTGGATGTGGCTTGGTGTTCTCACTTTCTGAGATTAAAAACTGCAAACTGATATTTCAGTAGTCAGCTATCACTGTTATATCTGCTCATGTTTTACAAGGAAATTATACCCAAACCCAGAATTTTGGAAGTCTTACTTGGGAAAGATATTTAATGACTTTCCCTGTGTTGCTGAGAGAGTAAAAAGCTTGGCAGCAGCTGACATAGAAACTAAATCCTGTCAGAGGAAAGAATTCTTGCAGTAAGGGAACTTTGGTTCAGTTCATGTGCTTTTACTTTCGCTGACATCAGAGAACATTACTGCTTGTGTGCCTGTCTGTCTGGGGATGTAGTTTAGATCAAAGAAAGGGGGATCTATTTCTTGTAGAAATGACCACAGGGGTTGTTTTTTTTCAGTGTCACAAGTATGTTTCTTTCAGTGCTCATGGAGATTTCATTCATCACCATTTTGCTTTGTTTCAGGACACCAGTAGGAGATACGAAAACAAAGCTGGAAGTTTCATTACTGGTATAGATGTAACCTCCAAGGTAATTTTTGTGCTGTGGCTCTTCAACATTTTGTCATTTTTGCCACTGGAGAGGTGGAACCATTTCATTTCTTTTTTCCCCAGCATGCACAAAGGTTTAGCCTGGTTTTCAGACAGCTGGAGTGAATCACAGTGTGTGTTTCAAAGATCCAAAAACCTACAATGCTTCCTAATAAACAAGGAACTTCTCAGTCAGTTTCCAAAATTGCTCAAGTTCCAGGCAGGCTGTTGCTCATGAGCTACGTAAGAGGAGCCTGAGGCAGTCTAAAAAGTTCTCTGGAGCCAACTCTCCAGTGTTAAATTCATGGTCAGAGAAACAAATTCACACTTCCATATATATTTAAAAAACAGGGGAAAAACTCTAAAATCTTCAAAGATGAATTTTGCCTGTGGTAGAAATGCTCCTTTTAAAAGAGGGATTTTTAAAAATATTTGTTAGTAAGGATTAGATAATGTTCCTGTTCCATCATGGAGTGTGTGTTGTCCAAGACACCTTGTTTTCCATGCATCTTGATTCCCACTGCTGGACCTACACAGGAACTTCCGTGGCACAGAAATATTTTGGTGAATTGCTTCTACATTCTGATACTTCTAGATCTCTCCAGAATCAATAGAATTATTAACAAAAATTGTTGCTGTCTGGTAGGTTTGAAGTATCCTCAGTGCAGTTTGCTGAGGGTGTTCCTGATGGCTGTTTTGAGTGCATTGTTCTGCATTTGCAGGAAGCAATTGAGAAGAAGGAACAGAGAGCCAAACGCTTTCATTTTCGGGCTGAGGTGAATCTGGCCCAGAGGAACGTGGCCCTGGACCGGGACATGATGAAGAAAGGTACGAGTTCCTCCAGCAGCCAGGAGAAAGGATCCCTTTGGGTACTTCCTCCAGTGTCTTGACTTGATTTATCCTGCAATATTTTCTGCATTCTCAGAGGTTTTGCCAAAAGGAATCACTTTGGGGTTTTTTTACCTTTTCTTCTGCAAATAATTATTCTTTAATCTATTTGTCACTTGCCAGTTCACTCCTTGTTTTACCAAAGACAACATTTTCTGTTTGCCTTATTTACTAGAGCTGCATGCCCAAGATTCACCTTCTGGATCAGTGCTGCTTTAAGAATCTTTCAATGCTTTGTAAAAACGCTGGAGCACTGTGTGGGTACAGTGGAGGACTCTGTGTCCTGTGCACAGGGAGATCAGGCTCTGTGCTGTACACACAGTGAAGCTGGAACAGGAGCCAGGAGATGTGTGCCCAACAGATTGGTGCTTTTGGCACTCAGTTAATTCTCGAGACTTTTTTTTCCAACTGGCAGCTTGGACCTGCTAAGCTGTGGCCTGGAACAGCTCCCCATCAGGTGATACAAGTGGGAGTGCTTTGTGCAGGGCCTTGCTTTGTTCTGCCTCTTTAGTACTTAATGATAGCACTTTGGCAGTGTTCATAGAGGAAAAAAAAATGCTTTTCAGGCTTTTTGCTTGCTGTGCAGTCTCTGTACCTACCAGTGCTTGTAACCTCTTTTAGTTCTCAATTTACTGAAGTTTTTCATTGTGGAAAAATAAATTAAGGTATGGTCGATGTCATGCTTCACTTCAACTAGTTCCTCTTTAGTTTATTTCAAGTATTTGCTTTATAAACCCATATGGTACTAACCTGAAAGCTTGCAGTAAGTACCATTTCTGTCTTTTCCTCTTTATAGCAATTCCTAAAGTAAGGCTGGACACCATTTACATTTGTGGAGTGGATGAGATGAGTACCCAGGACATCTTTGCCTATTTCAAGGAGTATCCTCCTGCTCATATCGAGTGGCTGGATGACACCTCATGTAAGTAAACAGGGTATTTGTAATTCTTACTCTTTTTTTTTTTTTTTTAAATACTGTCCACAACTGTACCTCTAAGGGGAAAAAGAAAAACATCCAAAATGTGCTGCTCCCATCTTGACATAAATAGATTATCTGAGAGCAGGTGATTGAGCCCTGCAGTTGGGCAGGTTGGGATGGTTTTATGTGGGGGAGGAGATTTGTTGCCAAATTTGTGTAGTGCATGCTCCAGGAGAAGTGGGTGGGTGGAAGGAGGTGGAGCTGGGTGTGATTTCCATAGATTGGAGAAGGAATGTGGGTGCACATGGCAAGGGCTGTTTTGGGGAGTGAGATCAGAGAGATCAAAGGTGGTGCAGAGTTGTGCTCTCCTCACTGGTACTGGAGGCTGCAGAAAAGATTTTTGCTACAGTTGGGTGCTGGATCATGGAACTGGAATACTTTGAGATTGTCAAGTGCCTGAAATCACAGAAAAAGAAAGAGGAGCCAGTGCAGGTTTTCCAAATTGCTGGAAACTTACTAACAAGCGTGGCTAAAAGCTGAGAGTCAGTAGCTTCATTCTCTGGAGTGACCCTGAAGAAATTCTGTTCCAGTGCAAGACAAAGTAGATGATGTTCCACAAAATGCTGGTAACCTTGAAGGCACTGGATGTGACAGCTTGATGTACTGGCACAAGCTGATAGAAAATGTGAAACCCAATGAGCCCTGGCTGGATAATTGCAGTGCAGAGCTGCTGGATGGACCTGTGCTGATGCATGAGCTTGGAAATGCACAGCTTAACTCTGTCTGAGGCTTCATTTCTAAGATTGTTTGTTTCCTTAAATGCTACAAGAGTGAATTTATGTGAAAATTAGGGCTTCAGGCTCATTACAATACCCAGTTATAGTTATTACACATCTTTTTTTATGGTGAATTTTCATGCTGTGTCTGAGTTACCATCTCAGCTGCACTTGATGAAAATGTCAAGAAGAAGCTTCCTCTTTTCAGCATAGATTTGCATCATGGCAAAAACTTTAATGTTCCCAACTGAATTACATCTTAAGTTGACTTAGTGCAAAGGTGGATTTAGTGTTCTGTGTTTCAAACTGATGAACATGAAATGATAAAGGTTTTGGAAATTCGGAGGTGGGAAGACAAGGCAGACTGAAAAAGCTGTAAATTTATTAAGCAATCATTGAAGTGAATATCTGGATGGTATTCACTTTGTAATTCTTGTTTGTTTGAGTAATTTAAGAGAGAATCTCTTACTTTGGGTCACTGTACAGTTTCCTTGATATCTGAATCCACTCTGCTTAACAGCAGAACAAGGACATTTGTTGCTGTACTTGCACCAACTGCAGAAACCTTTCGTTCAAATCCTGTTCCTAAGCAATTTTAGCTCTTTCAACATCTATGCAATGCTTTTAATTGGCCTAATAAGTTATATTTTAGTACCATCTGCTGATACTTAAGGCACATCCTGAATGATATTGTTAACCTGTGCCCACTATAATCTGTGCAAAGGGCTTGAGCAGGCTCCTATTTCCCCCTATTTTCCTGCTTTTTGGAAAAGATTAACAGAATTCTGCAGTAAAGTCCAAGGTTCTGTTCAGTTGCTAAAGGGGAAAAAAATCCAGCCTTCATTCCTGCCCCCTGCTGCTCTCTTAATCACATTTGTGTGGGAACACATGGATCCACTGACCCCGATCCACTGCCCTGATTTGCTGTTTTCAGGAAGCCTTTCAAATCTATGGTTGTGCATTTCAGTGATTTTGGGGGTTTGATCAGCTCTTGAGTTTTGTAAAAAGCTGAAAATTGTGTGTCCTCCAGCTTACCAGGTGTGTTAAAGAATGACTTTCCCTGCAAGAGATCTGATGACTTTTCTGTCATTTCTGAATTTTTGTCACTGATTTCCCTCCAGCAAGGCAGGGGAGATGTGACTGCTCTGTGACACCAACTGCATTTGGGTTTTTTTGTGTGTTTCTCTCTGTCACAGGCAATGTGGTCTGGCTTGATGAAGTGACAGCAACACGGGCTCTAATAAATATGAGCTCCCTGCCTGATCAGGAGAAAACAAAGAGCAGAGAAAACAACGAAGAGAAGACAGCTGAAAAAAGCAAGAAAGGTAGATTGAGATATGCAAATACAGCCATCATCTCATTAAATCAATGAAACTTGAAACTTGTGCTGGGGTATTGCATAACCTAAATTACTGAAGGAGCTTCTATCATATAGTTGCAGGTAAATGTATTCTGCCACTTTAAAAAAGGCTTTCATCTTGGAAACCTTTTGAAGAAGCTGCTTCTTAAAAGGTGGGTTGGAGCTAGACCAAAAGCAGTAATTCAGTCGATACTAAACGTGTTAGATGAGGCTGATACTGGTATTTATAGTGGGACATGTGCACAGAAATAGCTCTGTGTGATGTGCCTACAAAGGCAGGGAAGGCAGGCAAAAAGCAGGTGTGAGAAAATGGCCTATTTTTGAAATGCCACAGCTAATTCCCTTCTTGATGCACCAGCAGCCTTCAAGAGTATCCCTCACACCAGCGTGACAGTGCATCACTTCACCAGGGTGTGCATCAGCTCTAAATTTGGCTGTTACCCTTTTAAAAAAAGAAGTCATTAAAAGGTTGGTTGTAAAAGAGCAGAGCAGCAAAAGTACATCTCAGTGTCGTGATCAGTCTGCTACCTGCCTGCCTTGGGTGTAAATTTATTTTCCTTTTATGTGGGGAAGTTTAAAAGCAGCATTTTGCTGCCTGAGGACAGTTTTGCTCTTAGGCTGCTGTGAGTGCTGTGGTTGCTGGAGCTCTTTCACATGATACAGAGAAAAAAAATGTTGTATTTGTTAACTTTTCCATGGATTTTGCTAAAAGATGCTGTGTATGACCTAAATGCCAGTAACCAATCTCTCTGTTAGGTATCTGCAGTGCTTCCAAAAGCCTTTCTGGGAAATTTGGTGTTTAAGGCTTTGTTCAACTTATGGATTCTTCTAATTCACCCCCTTTTCCTGCTGCTTTTCTCCACTAAGCAGTGGCTCCTCAACCATCCCCATGACTTTTAATTTTGGCCAAATGTTGATAAAGCTTCAAGTAAGACCTGATACGAAATTTTTGGAGATTAGGGACATTGCTGAAATGGAGCATAAATGTATGTATTTAATCCTGCTTGCCATGAATTGCATATTATATTATCATTGCACCACATCTGAAAATAAGAGCTGTCATCTGAATTACTCCTGTTCCTCTGGAAAAGTGGGATATTAGAGAAAGTACAGACTGTTCAATTACATCTTAAGGTGTGAGATGCATACAGATACTCTGGAGTCACCTGGCTTGGTTACATTCCTTTTTTTAGACAGGAATTTCAGGGCTATTTAGACATTTTGGGAACAAAAGATTGGGCTTTGCTATGAGAAGATTCTAATTTGTGAGGGAGAAAAATGCATGAATACTCTCCCTGATGGAACTTAATTATTCTGGTTTGAATTTGGGTAATTTGTTTACTTAAATTCTCCCTTTGGTTTCAGTTTGGTTAATTGTGCTTTATTGTTTTCACTCAGGAATATTTTCAGGCTCTTTTGAACAGCTGCCACTCTCTATTTTAAGTTTTTAAGTCTGTTGTTGGGTGAGATTTAAGATAAGGAATTCTGAAATACAAAAGAAAGGGGGTTTTTAATCTTAGGCTTCTGAAGTATTTTGAGATTTTTGCAAATGGTATTGGCATATCCCACTTCGTACCTGTCCATAGTCATTACTTTTTTAACAATATTTTATTTCTTGAGGGCTTTGGAAAAAAAAAAATCTGCATGAATTTTCTTACACTGAGCTAAAAAGAACTGAAAAATCAAAGCAGCTCACAATTTTAGCAGTTCTGGAAGCATACACTTCTTTATTAGTTATTTCACAGCAAAATTAAGGCACTAAGGTTGTTTTTTCATTTTTACTGCTCTCTCTCTCTAAGCATTTGATTAATAACCTGTTTTACACTGTTGGTATTGGATATTTTAAGAGGAGATGAAAGGAAAGGCTTTTATGTGCCTTTAGTGTCTTGGCCTTGCTGATCTCTGATTTTGAGCAGCCTAAACACTGACAGGCAGTGCAGTTTCATTTGCTTTCAAAGAATTCAATTAATGGTGCACATGTGCTGCTGCAGGCACAGGGCTCTGAATTTCACTGTGCTCCACTTTTCCACAGGCATTCACTGCTTTGATTATTCCCTAGGCTGCACAGGGGAAAGGAAAACACCTTCAGGCTGATCTCAGACAATGTAGGTAATCATCAATCAAATGAGTCTGACACACTAAAATGGAGCTTGGTTTTGTTTTTTTTTTCCCAATTATTTTCCTTAGAAAAACATGAGGAAAGCTCTGATGATGAGACAGAAGAAGGAGAGGTTGAGGATGACAATCCCAGTGATGTGGAGGTCAGTACAGAGGGGAAGTGGAAACTCTGCTCTGGCTGGTGTGAAGTTTTCACAGCATTTTAGGTTGCTATTTGCAATTCACAATTTAATTACCAAAATAAATCAGGTGGGGAGTGAGAGGAAGTGCAGGTGGTGATAATCCCAGTGTAAAGTGCTTTGTGAAAATAGATTTGGGAGAGTTTCAGAGTGAGCCTGGCTTCTCTTTTCTGCTGAGAGGAGGCAATGAAAGAACAATAATGGAAGGCAACGACCTTTCAGCAGGGAAAGTGCTTAGAGCCCAGTGGGATTTAGGATCTTTGGGAATCAGCACACACAGTGATGGCCTGGGAGCAATTTAATCTTCACTGGCTGAGTGTATAATAGGTGTGATTAGGGTTTCCTTTAGGAATGGCTCAGTGAACACTCTTACAGCATGGCAGTCTGAATTTTTGTTTCTATAAAGCAGCTATAAATGAAAAAGAAAGGTTTTTAATCATTGTGTGAAGGCATGAGAACCTGCTAATAAAATATTTAGATATGAAACAGGAAAAAAGAATTTGTGCATTTCAGTCAGTAATATAGAGTCATTTGACAACTACTGGATTTAATAACCTGACACGATTTTATAGATCAAGAGAAGGAAATACTTTACATTTTCAGGGCAATGTACATTAAAATTTAACATTCCCTCGTCAAGGAAAAAAGCAGAGTTCATTTAAACATCATTCGCAAAGTGCCTTTCTTAATAACCACTTGATTGCTTCTCTCTAAGCAATCCATTTTTGTTCAACAGTCATTTGATTTTTGAGTCCAAAATACCTTTTTTGCCCCCAAAGTTGGATGCCCTCTCCCAAGTAGAAGAGGATTCTCTCCTGCGTAACGACCTTCGCCCTGCCAATAAACTGGCTAAAGGAAACAAGCTGTTCATGAGATTTGCTACTAAAGGTACACTGAATTCATTGCTTGTTGTAGTTTTATTTCTTGACTAATGAATGACTCAAAGTACCTATTTCTTACTTTAAAGTGTTACTTTTTTGCTAATTGTTAGGTGTTAAGATTTTGCCATAAATCCATGTTTCTTGTGTGAATTAAATCCACTTGGAGTTGTTTGAAAATTAAAATTATGTACCTGGAAATGGTATCTTGGGCTCAGGGCATTCTTCCAGTACCATGGAATAGGTGTGATGATGCCTTTTTCCAGAAGTAAATTCCACATTTTATAAATGTGGATATAACTTGAGAAGCCAGTGAGGTACTAGTAAAAATTATTGCTAAATACTCACTTTATTTATGAGTGAAATGAAAATCCATATAACTTCTGGAAGTGGCACATTCATAAAGAAAAGAAAGGTGATGAGGAAGGTGAGTGGAGCCTCCAGTAGTGACAGGGGGATGTAATGCCCTGTTAAGCTGATCTGTAGAAACTCAGTCTCCCTGGAATTAAGTTTCTAGACACAAATAAAACTGTGGGGGTCGGAGAAATTCCAGAGGTGTCAGCAAAATTGAATCCTTCATGGGGGAGGGTGAATTAATGCTGATTTTAAGGCACACTCAGTGTCACTCTCTGTGTCTTTCGATGGTTATTTATTTTTATGCTGTGCTGGAAGTTATGTTCTGAGAGGGAGAAATGCTTGTAATTTGTTTTTTGCAGATGACAAAAAGGAGCTGGGAGCTGCAAGGAGAAGCCAGTATTACATGAAATATGGCAATCCAAATTATGGGGGCATGAAAGGAATTCTTAGCAATTCTTGGTGAGTGTTGGACAGAGGAATTGGAACACTGCAGGTAATTGGACAAGAGAAAATAAAACTGTTTTAATTTGTGGATTTTCTATTCAGTTTAGGTAGATGTTTCAGTGTGGTTATAAACAATAAAATAATGGTTTTGCAATGTGAGTGTGAATTACAAGGAGAGAATTTTCTCATGAAAATAAAGTTTAAATTAAAACCATTCAGACCAGCTCTGCCATAAACGTGTCTGCTGTTGAAGCAGCTGATAC
Source organism: Drymodes brunneopygia (assembly GCA_013400955.1). NCBI lineage: Eukaryota > Metazoa > Chordata > Aves > Passeriformes > Petroicidae > Drymodes > Drymodes brunneopygia. The sequence goes on from VZTZ01023239.1 coordinate 164,500, forward strand.
TTGCACATCCTTAATCCAGGATTTAAGGTTTAATGAACGAGCCACAATTCCTGTGACAGGAATGTCACCCTGTCTGTGGTTTTTCAGGAAGAGGAGGTACCATTCCCGTCGGATCCATCGGGATGTGATCAAGAAGAGGACCCTGATTGGGGACGATGTGGGCTTGACTCCCCCCTATAAACATCGGCACTCAGGTACTGGGGACACTGGGACAGCCCTGGGGGGACACTGGGACATGGAGAGCTGGGCAGGATCTCGAGCCTCACCAATCCCCTGGGATGTGTGGAAGTTTTCTTAAAAAAATGAATCTGAATCCCGTTTTTAAAAGTTTGCAGGAAATTCCTGAGGCAAAAGCTCCACGCTGCTCATTGCTTCCCAAAATAACTGCTGCTTTTTGTGTGACATTTCTCTTTTACAAATTTAGGGCATGGGGACTGTGGCATCAAAGGCCAAAAGAAGGGGATGAATGACTTCTTCAGCCTTCTTGGCAATTTGTCATAATTGCTAAGTCAATTCTCCCAGTCTATAAAAAGCGATCTCTAGATGTAGAACAACAGAGATGAGAAAATTCTATTAATTAGGCTTGAAGATCTTCGTCTGCTGCCTAAGGTAGAAAAATAATAGGTGTAAAAATCTGACATGAGACAAGTAGAGTGTGATTGGCCTGATAACAATCCAGCCATGAATGTGTCAAATCTCTTGGAAGATTTTCCATGCTGGTCATGTCATGCTGTCTGAAGAGATGTCTGAGTGCTGGTGCTGCCTAAATTGAAGTTGTTTCTATTTAAATCAGTGTCTGTGATGAATTCATAATAATGACACCTGTGTTCTTTTTGGCATTGCTGCTTGCAGGACTTGAAAGGATTTTTGCAGAGGCAGCAGCTGGCACGTTAAGCCCTGTAAGATCCTGGGAATTGTGCTTAGCTCAGGAAGAAAGAACTGCACCTTCTACAAGAGGCAGTTGTACTTTAATTACTCTGTCCAGCTTCCTGCTTGGCCAGGCCTCTGAGGGAGTGAACACCAGGGACATTTTGTCCTGTGGCAGTTTTATTCCACTTAAAATATTTGGCAAAATATTCTCTCTTAAAGAATTACAGACTCATTTGTAGGAGATAATTAATTAGAATGAGGTGACTTCCTTTTCGGTTTAGTTTTCAAACACTTTATAGCGACGCTAAAATTCAGTTGATCAGAGCAAGTTTGTTTTGCTGCAGGCTTGGTAAATGTTCCTGAAGAGCCCATTGAGGAGGAAGAGGAGGAGGAGGAGGATCAGGACATGGATGAAGATGACAGGGTGGTGGTGGAGTACCGGGATGAGCTGCAGGCTTTCAGGCAGTCGCGGGAGCGCAGCGCCGCCAGGAGATCCAGCGCCAGCACCTCCGACTCGGATGAGATGGACTATGACCTGGAGCTGAAAATGATCTCCACCCCCTCGCCCAAAAAAAGCATGAAGATGACCATGTATGCAGATGAGGTGGAGTCACAGCTGAAAAATATTAGGTAAAAGTTCCTTAGTCTTTAAAAGCAGCAGTGAAAAGGCATTTCCTCTTTCAGTGGCAGAGCTGTTGAAGCTTGAAGACGAACTTGAAACTATTTTTCAGTTCTTAATATAATTTTGTAGTAGATATTCTAACAAGGAATACAGAAACCAGGCTTTTAAAAGAATGAGCATTTTTTTAATACATCTTCTTGTGCAGCTCTCTCTATCCTTGCTTATTAATAATAATAAAGCTCAAACTAGAATCAAGAGAAATTTATGCAAACAACCACAATTAACAAGGAGAAATAACTCCTTTTTCTGTTTTCTCTTTGCCCTGTGCTCTTTATCTCAGAAAAAAAAGCAGCCCTTAATTGTTGATAACAGAAAGAAATTTATGTTCATCATGGGCTTACTAACCAAAGTTGTTTATATTGTAGATTAATAAAATAACTTTAACATGTGTCCCTTCAGTGGGGTTATTATTCTCATTGTAATGTCAACAGTTTTGAGGCTTTTTATCTGCTCTGAGTTTTGACACAGAGCCACAGCCTCAAGGAGGCAAACCTGCCTTGAAATGGATACTGAGGTCTTCATGGGATTATTGGTAAATACAAGATTCTGACTGAAACAGCTTCTCAACAATATTTTTACTTCTTTTTCTCAGCAGAGAAATTCTGATATTATTATTTTCTCTCATGTAATTTTCCACACAAGAAGACTTAAGAACTATACTAGCCTTAATTTTATTTAGGGGACATCAAATCTATGATATTTTTTAGGAATTCCATGCGAGCAGACAGCATAGCCACCAGCAACATCAAAAACAGGATTGGCAGCAAAGGATCCTTGGAGAAAGTTGCAGATGTGAGGCTCCTGTTGGAAGAGAAACGTCAGAATAACACAGGCCCACGGCAGCCAAACAGCACTGTCAAATCAGGTGACTTTATCACTCATTGCTGGGCAGAATTGTCACTAAAATAAATTCATTTCACACCTGTGCTCCACTGCAGAGAAACTCTGCATTCACACAGTTTGTCCTCACTGAGAGATTGAGCTGGGGATTGCTTTGGGGAAAAATCAAACATACTTCAGTGAAAGCCTTTATAGTGATGTTTATTTCCATCCACTTTCTCTGCCTGTGCCTATTTTCCCCCCACTTGGTCCTTTTTGATTTGCTCCCTCCTTGAGGCAGAGATTCTGTGCATGAGAAACTGCACATAGGGAAGGTCATGCACAAAATCTAACATGAAACACTGCCTACACTTAAATAAATACACATAAAAATGTGTATTACATGAATATGGGTGTTTTTGCAATTGGCAGAGTTTATTTCTGAGCTTAAATAACTTGTTTCTTTGACTTAAATGTGTATAATATCAGCTAGTTCTATATTATATATTGGATATTATATTATTATTGTTATTATTATTCTATATTATCTGACTGATAAGTGAAAAATACCTTTTTGTATCAATGAAATGTCAATTATATATTTTACCCCTCCTGCCCATTCTGGGCCTCTGGCAGTTGCCACATGGTCCTAAAATTTCCTTTGTATTTTTATCTGGACCCTCTGTAAGATTGGGAACATCCAGCTAAGCCAGGCAAACTACAGAATACAAGATTCACATCAAGGGTTAAGTATCAATATATTTAGGATTATTTTTATTTTATTGTGCCAAATACCAAGTAGTGTTAGAATTCTAAATCAAGGTATCTGTTATCTGAAAAGAATCATTGAAGGCAGACCAATTTTCATGTAATTTTACCTCCTGCTGGGTATTTACACACTCTGCTGCTGAGCCAGAAATGCAGCAAGCCATAGGAGAACTCAGGTTTTTGATCTTTTGGACAGAGAACAACATGAAATATTAAATGTCAAATTTATTGCCAGAAATTAAATGAAACCTGGATAAATTGTATTGCAGAAATTGCCAGGAAATCTGAGTATGAAAGACTTAAATAAAAAGACTAAAGAAAAGGTAAAAACTGAGAATCTGTCTAGTTTCAATAGTGAATGAGCATAAACTGAGCTGGCAGAGGTAGAATAAATGCAACAAGATTTTTTTGTCATTTTAATCACTGAAAATATCCCCAGATGTGAGGCAAAGGCTGGGAAAAAGGCCACACTCTCCAGAAATCAAAGCTCCAAGCAGTACCTGTGCTCCTCGTCGAGAACCCATCTCAGATGTGCACAGCAGGCTGGGAATCCCCAAACAAGATGTAAAAGGCCTCTACTCTGACAGCAGAGAGAAGAAGTCAGGTTAGTTCTGTGCAGAAAATGTTCTGCTGCAATTCCTTGGGTTTTGGAGTCTTAGAGAAATTCCAGCAGAAGGCCACGAAGGGGTGAAGCTGAATGAAATTCAGGATAAATGAGCAAATATTTATTCATAGCTTTGAAATCTTAAATACGTGTAGGAAGGAGCTGGGGGTTTTTATGGAGCAGTATTTTTATGGAAGTGTGTTGAAAATCAAGGACTGCTTTAAAACTGTGGGCACCAAAACAAGTGTGAGGAATGCAGGTGTGAATTAAACATCCTCTGCAGATGGGGAACAGTGAACCAGAGATCCCTGAGCCTCCTGCAGCTTAATTTCAATTACTCTTCAAAGCATAATCAGTTCCATGCCAAATATTAAGGTGGGAGGGTTATGAAGGGTTTGAAGAGGTTCAGTGAATTTAAGAATTGGTTCCTTGACTTCTTTCTCTCAGTCCTGTCTAGTTAAATGTTTGTTTTTCATCTGCTCAGGTAATTTATGGACCAGATTGGGGTCTGCTCCGAAGACACAGGAAAAGACTCCAGAGAAAGCTGAAAACTCTGTGGCGTCTCCAGAGGAAGATGACTCTGAGCTGCAGAGGGTTTGGGGTGCTCTCATTAAGGAGAAAGAACAGTCCAGGCAAAAAAAGAGTCGCTTGGATCATTTACCCTCCCTACAGATCGAGATCAGCCGGGAAAGCAGCTCTGGCTCGGACTCTGAATCATGACTGGGTTCACAGCCTGGCCCTCCAGGTGTGACTCTGCAGCGTGGCAGGATCCCCTTTGCCCAAAAGCTGGACACTGGCAAAGACTCTGCAGTGAAGGCTCCACAAGTGTCTCTGCTCCTTTTCTACAAAAAACAGAAGCATAAACCACTTGAAACCTAAAGCAAAGACGTTTGTCTGGAGTCTGTGGCTGGCCCTGTGCTCTGTAGGGCATTGTCATCTCTGTTCATGACAGCAAACCTGTAGTGAATTGTAGCAAAATGTTTTCCCCCACCGAGCTTTGAACTTAAAAGATGAGGCAGAAATGCTCTGGATTTTTAAGACCTTTCTTGTTTTAATATTTTCATCATGGAGGCTTTTGACAAAATGTTTTACACACCTCATCCAAAGAACAGGGCATTTCATGATCCAGATCATTGCCTTGCCCTTCTGGCTCTCACCAGCACTTTCCCTTTCCTCTTGAAGTAATAACAATAAAGCTTCCTGGGTGGGCAGCCAGCAAGGATAAAGCATGAAGGGATTGATCATCACCTTCCCTTCCTCCAACATACTGAATGTAAACCCAGGTTACACATTTTATACAATTATATTCCGTGTAGTTATCCCAGTGGCACCACCAGAATCCAAGGAATCACTTATTTTGGTGATGCCACATTCTGCTGTAGCAGGGATTGAAATATTCAAGACTGCCAAGTTGGATGTTTGACAATTGTGTAAATCCCTGAGGGTTTGGGGTGTTTTTGTTTGGTTTTTTTTTTGCTGTTGTTCCATGAGGAGAGATTATATTCCTGTCATTCCACCTGGATTATATCCTGAAGCAATCCAACAGCTGGAAAGCATTTTTATATTTGTGAGAATTACTGTTGGCCACGGTGAAAGCTCTGGTGGTGTTCTCCTCTGTGCTGTTCTCTGTCTATATATAAGTGAAAGAGAAAAGGAAAACATTAGGATCACTGTCTCCTGTCAATATTTTGGATGTTCTTCCTGTATAGTACACGTGGATGTGGACATGGGTGACTTGTTCCATTCAGCTTTTTTACCTGCACATTTTCACCCCTCCCCGGGTAGGACAAGGGTTTGATCAGTGTGCAACTGCAATTTTTTGTTTTTTTTTTTTCATGTTGCCAGTAATTCTGAATGAGGAATAATGCAGCACATCACATTCAGGTAAACAACAGGTAGCAAAAACATTTTAACAGTCTGAAATCTGTTTGCAATTGTCCTTGGTTCTGTCAATCCAAAATACCTGTGAACCTCTCTTCCCATTTCTGATTTTTAACAAGCAAATGTTTCTTTTTTTTTTGTTCCCCCCCTCTATTTTTGTACTAAGTTGAAGTAAGTTTGAGGTTTCAGCAAGGAATCTGCAGAATTACCTTTTCTTCTGTTTTATGATGTGTGAGAATAGCTTCATGTAAAATGAAAGGTCAAATGACAGGCACAGTGACTGGAGGGGCAATCTGGGAGCTGACCAGGCTTCAAGCCTTACTCTTTCCTTGTTTTGTGACACTTCATCCTTGATTTTATATTTAATTATTGAATATATAAATGTCTCATAAAAGTACTGTTGAGAGAAACGCCTGCCATGTCTGATCACTGTAAGAACTCATTTGAAACGTGTGCTTTCATTAACATCCCCTCCCCAGGCTTTCCCACAGCATCACCCCATCTCTCCAGACCCTGATAAAATTGATTTAACCCGTATCTTTTTGCCAGTAAACCTTTATGTTGTGTCACTGCTTTGAATCCATTGTGACCTTTCCTTTTCCCAAAAGGATGGGGCAGATGGGAATCCATCACATCCACAAAAACTCTTGGATTATTGGGAGTTGTTTCCATGTCAATATTCCTAATTTAAGCCTGGTGAAGGATCAGCTCATGGGAACAGAGGATCTCTTTAGCTGATCTAAGAGATCTGAGCTGATGGATGTGTGAAATCAAGCACAGGCACCCTTAACTCTGCTTCTGCCTTCCAGGTTGTCATAAACACACCTTTAAAATGCCCCCACGCTGGTCAGGACTGGGATTTCCATGGTTTTTGGGGGGGTTATGTGTGACACTGAGCCCACAGAGGCTTAGCTGCAAGAAAAATCGAGGTTTGTTGGTGAAGGGAGCTGTAGAGAGGGTTTTGTAACTGAGTGTTTGATGTACAGAGAAGCCTTGAAGAGTGCTGGTATCAGGAATTCTTTCCAGCTTTGGGCTTCCTTAGTTACCTGAGCAAGAGCTCCTGGGATTTGGTAATTAAAAACGAGCTCTGAATTTTCGGTGAGTGCTTTTTCCTCAACATTTTAACTTCCATCCATTTGAGAGATTGCAAAGAGAATTTTGTCCCTGAGTCCCCTTCTCTTTGTGCTCAGCTGTTCAGTCCTTAGCTAATGTCTTCTTGATTTTATTTTTAACTGACCTTCAACAATTCGATGCAGAAATTGATGTTTGATAGTGAGACACACGGCCTGGCAATTTCACTAAAATGTTTCTGTATTGAAAATTGCAAAAAAGGAAAATGTTTGCTTTGGCTTTTGCTGGAGGGTCTGTTCCTCAGAGGAAAAACTGAATTTTAGGTGACTAAGTCTTCTTGTAGGAAGTTTTTGCTGTTTGGGTTTTTGATAAATGGTTCTTCAGGCTGACTAAACACGTGGTGTTGAGTGTGAGATTTTAAAGCAAAGGTGCTTTTGTGTTTCTTTTTAAAACGATGGCTGATGCATTTAGGAGGGCAAAGAAAACCAAAACACCCCTATTTTCAGTTCAAGATGACACAACGTGAAAAGAACGGAACTTTTATTTTAAAACAGCTGTTCTGTTCTAAATAAAAGTGGCCTGAAATCACTCC
>VZTZ01023239.1:172600-216254 GCA_013400955.1 Drymodes brunneopygia
GGGGGGGCGCGGCCTAGCGGTGTGTGGCGCCTCACGGCCCGTGTCCCTCAGACCGCCATGGAGGCGGCACCGCCACCCCGCACCGGCACCGCCACCCCCCACCGGCACCGCCGGGACCCCGCCGGGGCTTCGGACACACCTCCCCGGTAAGTCGGGAGGGGCTCGGCCGGGCCGGGGCTGTGGGTGTGAGGCACCGCCGGGCATCGCTGCTGTGGGTGGGGGATCACACGCTGCTGGCACAGCCTTGCCCGGGGCTCCATGAGGGCCGTGCGGGTAACGCTGCTGTGGGGAGTGCTCGGCATCCAGCTCCCTCCGTCGGTTTTTATGGAGTTGTTTGCAGCCGTGAGGTCCCTTTTTTTGATTTTTCCATGTGCCAGACCGTTTCTATGTAATTAAAAATTATACCCACAGCATTGGAGTGATTGCGATTTAAATCTGAAAATTGCCCTGTCGGTACATGCAGTCTTGCAAGCTGCATCCTTATACATCTCTAAATTTAGATAGTTATAAATTTTCTGATTAGAAATCAGTTAGAGAAGATTGTATAGACTTACAGACTACTATAAGCTATATTTTATTTATATTTCAGTGATTCATATCCACACAGATTGAGGTGGAAATACAGGTAGAGGAGTGGTCATGAGGCTCTCATTTTGTTCTTGTTTTTTCCTGTATAAACTTAAATTATACTCCAGAAAAGCATTCTAATAACACTTTTCTTGCTTTTACTCCCACAGCAGAAAGATGTCTTGAAGTGAAGGGTAAGTCAAAGGTGTTTTTCTATATATTAAGGTGTGCACAGTTGTTAAAAGAGGTTCCAGGCCTTTATAAGTCAAAAATAACCTGTAAAAATCACATTGTAAGTTAAGTAAGAATTCACAAAAACTGATTTTGTGTACACACAAGTTAAGAGTTGTGGAGAGCAAACACAGAGGGGAGCTTGTACAACTGTTTGGGATAAAAGCTAGTGTTTCAAGTGATTAATTAGAGGGGTTAATTACTGGCTGTTGATGATGATAACCCTGAATAGGAAGTGCCGTCAGATGCGAGAACTGACGATACCCTGGTTCTGGTCTGAAATGCAGCTACACACAGGAGCTTAAACCTAAAACTCACCCTCTAGAACCCACCAGGCTCTCCATGAAAACATCTCACCTTCGTCTCTCTCTGTCCCACTTCTTCTGCAGAGCCTGGGCTGTGTAGAGGGATGTGACACAACAGGACTGGGAGCAGCTGGGGAGCTGGCCCTGATGTGAAGGTGAGTGATGGTTTCAATGACTATCAAATTTTATACCAGGTGAAATGGAAATTTAGAAAGTCTTGTAGGATATAAAGAGTTTGAGATGTGTGTCTTCACTTAAGAATTTTAAGCCTGATATTTATTTCCTGATCTATTTAGGTAGAGCCTGCAGGTCTCTGCTGCCACGTGCTGGTTGTTGATGTGCACTCACTGATGTGAGAGCTGTTCAGAAGTCCTGTGGAAGGCACTGAGACAGCAGAGCAGGGGAGAGTCTTCTGGGTGAGTTTAATGTTTATTGTGCTCTTAGCTGAATGTGGTGGGTGGCTGCAGTCTCAAAAGTGTTTCTGCTCTAAATGTGGAATTAAAGAAGTTCTAGGCTACAAAAAAAAACTCCTTAGACTAAAATACAAGCAGTAAATGTGTCTCCTGAACTTCAGACAAAGAGATGAAGGTCTTGCTTCTGCCACAAATGTGTCAATTCCCCTGTGATATCATGTGATGAAACTAACCCAAACTTGCTGGAATTACCGGCAGATTGTCTGGTGGTGAGCAAAAGGTTTTCTGATGATATCTCACTCATTAACAAATCCATTAATGATTATTAAGGCTGGTTACCTGACCCTGCTCCTGTGTTCCAGGTGGTGCTGCTGGAAACATCTCTGAGGGACAAGGACTCCAACAAAACACCTCAGCTTGAAGGTTTTGTGTAGCCACAACATTTTTTTCTGCCTGTTACAGAGTGGTAACAGTTAGTGTTTTATTACATGTACATTAAAATCATTTATTAAAAAAGATAATACTGTGTTTTGTCACTTTACTGCATTAAGGAATGACTTTGCATTCTGCAAGAGTTTTAATAAACACAGTGGGCAGTTCTAGAATTTCCTGTAAAATGGTGAAAAGATGTACACAGATGACTGTGTGTTCACTGCAGAGAATGTCAGTGGGGTTTAGTGTGGTAGAGTTTAAACAAAATACCAAGAGTGTAATTACTGCAGAGATCAGCCCTTCAATACTCTGACAGCCACAGCAGCAAATGCAGCTGTAGCTGTTTCCAGGCTTGCTATTTGTCATTTTGATCTTGAATTTAAAGTCTGCTGCAGAGGCAGAGTTTGGGGGGGGTCTTGGGAATTTATAGATGCTTAAATGAGTTAAAAACCAGCGTTTGAGGCCAAAACTCCCAATTAGCTTAATGATGTCAGTATGACTGGCAGGTTATCTGATGGTTCTGAGCCTTCTGCCCACTTGGTGTCAGGAAGTGGAGGATTTTAGGGTGGTTTTTGGGATGTGCTTTTTGCCAAAGGTGAATGTCATAATTAACTCCTCATGTGTACGTGGTCCTTGTGTGCCAAAGGGGATCACAGTGTTCACTGTACAGCTCCAAGTTGGCAGAGTTTGGGATTGGTTTTGGCTTCTCTGTGGAATTCAGGTGAAGATCTGAATCTTAATTTTTTTATTTCCTGACTGAAAGAGGCTGCTGGGAGTTGGTGCTGCCCACGTGGCATCCCAGGGTAGTGTCCCTGTCCCCCAAAAAGCACAGGTGGCCGTGCTCAGATTTCTATCTGTGCTATAAGTAGCATGAAATGTAACATTTCAGGAATTTCTCTTGGAGTTAGTATTCAGACAAACAGGCTTAGTGTTTTTCAGAGAAATCTGGTGCTATAAAGTGCAGGTAAATTAATCTGGATTTTTTTTTTCCCCAGAATAAATTTTTACAACAGTGTAATACATTCAGGGCTTAATAAAAACATTGAGCCTGGGTAATGGAGTGAAACATGTTTGGAATTAATTAGTTGCTTTTTATCTGAGAGGATTTGAGCCATGTGCACAACAGGTCATTCCACTGTTTAATTAAATGTTAAAGTTGCATTCTGCTCCCAGTGTTTCAAGAAACAAAACTGTTTTTGCCTGATTTTAAGAGCTTTTGTGTCAGAACATGTTGACTTTTCTTACAACATGCACTGGGAATAAAAATGGGTTTAAAGCTCTCAGAAAACACAAGTTCACCTTTTTAAAATGTGAATCTGCAGACCATGGAGGTAAAAACAGCCTCATGCCCTCAGCAAACAGAAATTATCAGCAAATTGTTTGACTGTTTAATGAGCTGTTTAATTTGCTCAAGGAAGGTTTGGTGCAACTTGTTTTGTAATCTTGCTTTCTAGTGTTAGAATTTTCATTAAAACAGCAAAGTTGATCAGGGAAAACTGAAACAGTTTATCTGCGTTTATTGAGGGTGCAGTTGGTGGTATCTGCTGGAGTTAACTATTGATGAGTTTCATTTTAGCATCTCTTGTTTATTGTTCTAATCAAAACCAAAGTTCCTCAGCAGGGAGCCACTGACAGGCTGGGTTTGTGCTGAGATTAATGAATGGAAAAATGTTATTTCTGTCAGAAAATGGTGCCTTTCAAACAAAACAAGTGTCCTCAACATTTTCCTGTGATCTTCCAGGGGAGCACAGATAATTTCATAGTGGTTGAGGGGAGGGGAAATAAAACCATTCTGTTTTGATTACATTTGGAACACTTAAAACTTAGTGTTGGGGAATAAACAGCAGACAAAAATCTGGTTCTAAAACACAATTATTTTGGTTTTTTCTAAAGGTTTGAAAGGAACAGTTGGCAGGAATCCCTTGGCACTCTAAAGCAGCCAACAAGCACGGATAAATCTAAAATAGATGAAAAGATTAAAGCAGAAAGAAAGAAAATATGCAGCAAAGCAAAGAATGGCTGAGTGCCAGCTTTCAGCAGTAAGAGAGATGGCAGTGCCATGCAGTGCTTTGAGAGAAAACATGGAAATTAACCTCAAAATCTGTGCTGGAGCTGATGGAGAGGGGCTGGAATTGAGGAGAGGGATTGACAGGGGCAGAGCTGCCTGGCTGCTCCCTCAGAGCAAATCACAAGCTTCACATTTCACATAAATGCTGGTTATCATCCTCAGTTCTTGATTAGCACTGTGAGGCAATCAAATCTACATCAGCATGAGACTAATCACTCATGCACAGCCATAAATTACTATAATTAATATATCCCAGCTATTAATGGAAATGTAAAGAGGAGCCCTCTCTTGGCTTGGTGGTTGCTGTTTGAGCTGTATCTACTCAATCAGAAGGGAGGGAGGGATACCCTGTGTATCTGAGCTTTTCAGAATGCAATAAATCCTAAATATTGACACTTCACTCCTTTTCCCCTCAGAGCAGGAGGAAGAGCAGTTGATTTTCCAACTCTCCATTTCAGAGAAGCGAGGCACAAAGGAGCTGCTGTTTTTCAGCAAGGAGTAACGTTGTTGTCGTGCAAGGAAAGTGTCACAGGTTTGTTTTCTCCCAGCTAAAGAATGGCAATTGCTTTGTCACAATTTGTCAGATGCCACAGGCAGCAACTCTTGAGCTGCTCGGAGCAAAAACTCAAAATAACCAGGGGGTCTTTGGCCTTTGTCAGGCTCGGGATGTCTCTGGCACCCCACTGACCTTGTGCTGCCAGAGCCTGAGCACATTTCACTGTTCCTGCAAAGAAGGACAAGGTTAATGCATCATTTAATGGTCTGCTAGGACAAACATTCCCCTCCTTTGTCACTTCATGTCATTTAGTGCCTTCATTTTACGCTTGAAATCAGTTTCAGCCCTGCTGTTATGAGCCGATCCTAAAACTGCTGCATGTGGTGAGGATTGAACAGGTGGGATTTGATTTAGGGCTTGTTTAAAGAACATTGAGCATTTTATGCTCCTGTGCTCTAATTCAAAGAGTAACGTCTGTCCTGCTGTTCCTCCTGACACTTGAGCCCACAAGATGGGGCAGTGACCAAGCTCAGAGCTTTGTAATAAAGGGATTTTTGCAGCCTGGAAGATGCTTCTTTGGGGAAACTTGGGTTTGCTGCTGGTTCCCTTCCTGTTGTCTAATAAGATTTGCAACTTTCATTACCATGTAAGGAATCCCCCACACCGTGAAAACTCTTTAATTAGCTGCTAATTAATGGTTCTTTGTGTTGGACCAGCAAAGGCTCTGTTTTTGATGCTGTGCAAACTTGCAGTGATGGTCCCAGCCCCGAAGTGTTCCTGGGCTGAGTGTGATGAGGAGCCAAAGGAGTTAAAACTTGTTTTTATTTAATAAAAATAAAGGATTATTTGTTGGTCATTACCTTTCCCTCCCTGCAGCTCAGGACCTGCCAGGCTGTGCCTGCTCCAGGTGGGTTTGGAGTCAATAAACACCTGAACAAAATGCAAATAAGAAAATCACTTAGTGGAGACTGATTTAACATCCCTGCTGTTTTAATCAAGTAGAGATGTTAAAAGTTTAATCTCCCATAATTAAGACTTTTGTTTGTTAGACTCCTGTTAGTTTTTGCAAGTCAATACTTGAATTTTTTTTCCATAACAGTTTTTTGTTTGTTTGTGATGGTTTGTGATAAAATCATTGCACAGCACAGCTGCAACACAAACTCTAAACAAATAATGATGGATGTTTCTGAAGCTGCTTTCTGCTGGGCTCTCCTTGGTTTTCTTTATCATTTTGATTTATTTCCCTGATTTTTAAATTGCTCTCTTGCTTGTGCTTTCCCAGATCCTGTAGGATAGTTACTCTGATTTTCTTGGTTTTTCTTTTATTCTGTGCACTTGCAAACTGTCCCTGATGATTTGTTAGTGCTGGCTTTGGGTTTGGTGGGTGCTGCTATCACTGAACAGTGCAATAGGCTTGAGGTTTAACAGCACAGTAAAGACAAATTTCCAGCTAAGCCTGAGGTTATCAGCCATAATAAAAAATAATAAATTTTCCTGGAAAGCTTAAACTTTATTAATCAACACCTGAGTCAAGATAATCGTGGTACCAATGGTAATTTGGTTATCAGAGCCCTTCTCAGACAGCAAGAGCAGTGCTGGTGCTCAGGTGATCTGTGAGCTGTTTAATGCAGCTTACAACAGCAGCAGCAGCTGAAATATCCGATATAAATGTTTTACATCTGTGCTTCCATCTGATAATCCTGCAGTGTTCCACATCACCTCATTACAGATAAGAAACTGGAGCTTGGAGCCGTGCTGGGAGCAGCCAGAGGATTTGGTCAGTCACTGGATAAAGCAATTTTCCTGAACTGTGTCAGATCAGGTATTTTGTTCCTTTCAAGCATGGCAGTAAATAATAAACTCTTTGTGCTGAGTGAAATCCAGGGGACACCTGCTGGGAAGATGATGGGAATTGTTTCAAAGCAGGGAACGAGGTGGGAGCTTTGAAATGCAGCCCCTGCACCAAGGTACCTGCACTTTGAACTAAATTTAATTTAAATTAATTTACTCTGCATCCAGTCACCTCCCAGCAGCCTGCTTGCTGCTGTGCTGGGGAGGAAGATGCTCTGTGCTTGCAGGAGGTGAAATAAAGCTTCAGTGTCAGGGGCAGGCTGTTTGGAAATGCAAAACAGGAGCTGCATCAAGGGCTGGGGGTTTCAAAGGTGCTCCTTTTATGCTTCAAAAAGGTCTTTGGAGATGACAGCAACAACGTGGTGGCACTTGGCAACAGGTCAAGGGCTAAAGCTCAGGAAAAAGAAGGGTTTCAGGGAGGAGAAGAGGGCTGAGGAATCACCAACACCACCAAAATGGTTTGAAGAATGGATGTGACACCGGGGTGAGGGGACAGCTCTGGGCTGGTGGCTGCCCCTGCCCTGGGTGGCTCTTGGTGAAGTTCAGCCCAGACTGGGGGTTGGTACAGAAAAAAGATAATATTTGCATTTCAGCAAACTCTGCTGTTTCAGTGCCTGTGGTGGAGGGGAGCTCTGAGCCTTCAGGAAAAGCACAGCTTGGGAAAACCCTGGGCCTTGGAATTCATGATTTAACAAGCAGGTGGGTACAGTGAAGATGAAACAACACAAAAAAAGGAATGGTGAAGTTCTCCTGTTGAACAGTGATGTGTGAAGGCACACAGCCCCAAGCAGAGCCCTTTTATTTTGAATGTTTGAAGCCTGCCCACCTCTGGGATTTTCTATTTCTCTGCATGCAGGATTCCCCAGGAGTGGAATCTTGTAGGATCAGAGCCCTGGGGCAGCAGGTACCAGAGTGTGATTGATTCTTTTCTGCCTTATTTTTCATTTCTAGAAGAACTGGAATTGCAGCTCTTCCCTGGAGTGAGTTACAAGGAGCAGCTGCCCAAGGGAAGCTCATTCCTGTGCTGATGCAGCTGGATTTGCCACATCTCTTTTAGCCAATATCCCATAGTTTGCCATCCATCCCTGAGTCTCTGTATGTCTATTCCAGGAATTTGGGCCTGTAGTAAGAAGCTTTGAGGTTTTAATGACACAGATTGTGTTTAGGATGGCTGTGAGTGCTGCCTGCACAATCCTAATCACAAAGCACCTCCCCAGAGCCTTGCCCAGAGCCAGAGGAGCCCTGGTTTTCCCTGGGGAAGCACAGAGCTGACAGGGAGAGCCAGGAGCAAAGTGCTTTTACAGCACACATCTTGAAAATCCAGTGATAAACGCCCAGGCCAAACCTTCAGTGAGTTATACATTGATGTTTCTCTCCTCTTTTGCAGACCTCAAATTTATTTGTCCTTCCAGTAACAGCTCCCTGAGAGCCTCCAAGTGCACCAGGCTCACTGAAGGCTGGGATTTCTCATCCCAAACCACTGGATACAAACCACCCCTCCCTGAAGGAGGCCCTACAGGTTTATTTTCTCCTCAGACTGAGTTAATAAAACAGCAAAGAAAGATGGCCCAGAAGCCGCAGGATCAATAAGCAATTAGGAGCCAAGAAAACTCAGCAAACTGCACACATAATTAAGGGCTGTGGTGAACAGGTTGCATCTTTTCTGACTCTATTAAATCAGGTCTTCAATTTTTATGTAAAACCATCAGTTGAGCTGAAGGTAAAGGCAGCTGTGTCTCTGCCTGTTTACAGAGGGGAAGATAAAAAATGCACACCCAGAGCTGCCAGAAGGGACTGGAAACAAAGCACCTCCAGTTCCCCATCCATCAGGGGTAATTGAGCCAGGGGCTGATGGAGCTGTCATGGAAAAAGATGACAATTTATTCCTAAATACCTTTCCTGCAGTGCCAGCTTGGGATCCAGGATTTCTCCAGTGAGCAAAGCTCTTGTGTTCATTCTTGGGATCAAACCCTCTGCTAACTATTTATAGAAACACAGATCCCAGAATGGTTTGGGTTGGAGGGGACCTTAAAGCCCATTCCCACTTGTCCAGGTTGTTCCAAGCCCCATCCAGCCTGGGAATATCCATCCATTTATTCATGATAATTAATTAATGTTGATGTTAATGTTCCTGGAGCTGGGCCCCCGCTAGGAAGTGAGACTGGAGCCTGGCTGGGGGCAGTCAGAGCATTGTGAGGGATGGATCTGTCCCTCAGAATTTCCTCTTAAAGACATTTAATAGAGCTGGAAAGCTCCTCTCCTTTTGCTCTGCTGGTGGAAATCATCCTCCAGGCAGAGAAAAACTCCAGTGTCCCTGGAGTGGAGGAAAAGTGGGATCACAGGATAACATCCCTGTCCCAGAGAGG
Organism: Drymodes brunneopygia; assembly: GCA_013400955.1. NCBI lineage: Eukaryota > Metazoa > Chordata > Aves > Passeriformes > Petroicidae > Drymodes > Drymodes brunneopygia. Next base: position 181,330 of record VZTZ01023239.1, read on the forward strand.
TCAGGAGGAGATTTAATCTGCTGCTCACCAAGGAACATTTCACTGCAGAGCTGGGTCAGTTGTTTTTACCCCCTTCTCCTAAGCTTTGCTACATGAATTCTGCTAATAAGGTCAATCAGTTTCCTTGGCAATAGCAGATCCCAGCTGATGGAGCAGAGGAGTCTCTGTGTTTCCAGGACATTCGTGCTCCTGAGCACTCACAAACTTCCTCCTGCTGCTGGAACCAGGGCTGATGAACCCCAGGGGAGCCCTGCAAGGTCTTTCCCCTCTCCAAAGGCAGTTTCAGTGGGATAACCCAGTGTGGTGGGGCAGCCCCTGCCTGATGCTGCCTCCCCCAGTGTCCCTTTAGTCCTTTTTTGGCTTTTCCTCTGGGAAAGGCTGCTACTTGGGCAATTTGGGGTTGACATTTGCTGTCTTCTGCCCCTGAGCAGCTGCAGTTCTTTTGGCCCAAGTATTTTGGAGCTTCTGGACATCCCCAGCAGCGTTTTTGTGGCTCCCTCTGCTCTCCCACACTCTCCCTGCTTGGGGGTGACTTCTCCCAGCCCAAACCATCCTCTAGGAATGTAACACTCATTTTAAATCAATAATCACCTTCAAAACTCAGACAGGCTTTGGGCAAACTCTTCCCAGATAACCCAGCTGGAAGGAGCTCTCTGGAGCGTGGCTCCAGCCCTTTCCTGCCTCTCTCACTCCTCTCATTCCTCTCTCATTCCCTGCCTGCTGTTTTCATTCCCCTCGCTGTGGGCTCCTCAGTCTGCACAGAATGATTTCCAATTACATTTTTCTTGCTGAGGGCATCAATCTCCTCCCCAGACTGGTTTGCTTCATGCCCGGGCAGAGCTGTGGTGCTGGTGGAGAGAGAACCAACCCAGCCAGGCTGAGGCGTTTTATGCTTTGTTTATTTTATGGTGGCCCTTTCCTCCCCTCCTTGACAAGAAATGACCTCATTCTGCTTTAATATTCTAACAGCAGTGATTTTCAGTCCTTGAATCCTTCATCTCAGGCCAGTTAAAAGCCTCTGACCCGAAGCAGCAGCCCAGGGAACATTGATTATATGTGGAGTGAGCCCTGAGCTTGTTTTGATGTTGATGAGCTGGGAAGGGAAGCGTCTCACTCTGCTTTCTTTAAAAAAAAACAACCCAACCAAGCCCCACTCTGTGCTGAGCCCACAGGATCATCATTATCCTGAAGTGCACTAAGTGGATAATTGAACTAATCCACACTGAGCAAGGCACTGATGAGCCAAAGCTTTTATAACCAACTCCTACTACAGCTCTGCTTTTTTTTTTTTTTCTCCTTTTTCTATGAAATTAATTTGGTGCATCCTCCAGCATGCACGGATAGATTGATAAAAAGCCCTTTCTAGTTCTTTCTCTGCCTCAGGAGGGCTAAATCCTCACTGGGCACAGGGATATTGGCAGGACCAGTGGAGGTGGCTCGAGTGGTGCAACACCTGCACAGAGCAAAGGCTGTGGGATGTGGAGTCTCCCTTTGGAGATATTTAAATTATTTCTCCGTTGCCTGATGTGTTTCCCAGCAGGTGGAAGCTGAGCTGGAGGGGAAATGTGGCAGGAGCAGCCTCCTGGGTGGTTTTTGTCTGTGAGGGAATGGAGCAAAGCAGGAATAGAGGATGCAGAGCTCACTCGAAATGCAAAGTGCCTCTGGTTTGTGAATTTGTGAACTGGGGGGTCCAGGCAGCTCCTCAGGCCCTGAGTCCTGTGCAAATACTTAGCAGGGAATAAAAAACTTGCAGCAAGGAGCTTGTGATTTAAATAATTTAAACAGGCAGAGGGGATTGAGCTGGGCATGAGCAGGAAGGGAGCCCAGTACGGAGGTACCTGAGTAGAAAGAAGAAATGGCTGCAGTTTCTTTTTTTTTTTCTGCAAAGAGAAATCTTGTTCTTGATTAAATCCCCCTGTGTTCCCCCAACTCCTTGGCCCCCATTGTTTGTTGCTGGGACAGAGCCCTTGCTGCAAATAAACAGCTTTTTTTTCCTTCAGTGCACTAATATTGGAGATAAACACCCTGTGGAGCTCTACCCCACTCTCAGCATTCCTTTCTCCCATGTTATTTTACACACTGGCAATATCTAAAATTTAAAAGATTCTTTTATGGTGCTTCTGAGTCCACCTTGAACCCAGACCAGCAGCTTTCAGCACTGCTTTGTCCCCTGTTTTTTTCCTGGACATTCAACCTGCACAGAGGAAAAATTCAATGCTGGGTCTTTATTAAACATTATCATTTATTTTGTTTATGGATGGCTCCTTTTTTTCAAACAGAAATATTCCATATTCACTGGAAAGTTGGTTTGGGTTTTTTTTTTCATGCCTGTTGGAAAGCATTAGAATTGAAAAAAAAAATAAGGAAAAAAGGCTTGGATACATGCAAATCATACTGAGTGTTGCCAAATGTATTAAAAGTAGCAGAGTTTTTTCTAAGTTACCTTCTTGCAGATGGAGGACAAACAACCACTGGCAGCCTCTGGAAAAATGGACAGGGCCAATGGGACCAAAAGTCTGTTTGCACCCAAAAAAGAAAAAGCCAGGCAGGAGTCACTGCTGGGAGCTGCTCAGGGGAAGGACTTGGGACAGAAAGGGGCTCCCTCTGCTCCTTGGAACACAAAGTTTTCCCACTTTCCTGCCCTCCCCCAGGTTTGGGATCCAATGAAATTCTGATTCCAAAAAGCCCAAGTGCACATTCCAGCGCTGCTGCTCAGGGGTGATCCATTTCTATCAGAAATACAATAAAAACAAACCCCTGCCTTGGGAAAAAAAAATGGAACATTTTAGAAACAAAGCACTTCTGGTCCAGGGGGCAACAACCACAGCCAAGTGACCCAGAGGCTTTCTGAGGCTTTAAATCCCAGCTGGCTGTGTGGCTGTGAGAGAGGGGATGAACCCCAGGGTTGTTTTTCCTTTCATAACCCTTCAGTACCGTGGTTTCTTTGTGCCAGTGATGCTCCTGAGCCCTGACTCCAGGATTTGTGTGTTCCCTCCCAGAATGGATCAGATGCTCCCATTAAAACCTCAGGAGTTTTTACAGCTGGGGAGGGGGTGGGTAATGGATTTTACTGAATAAATCCTGGGCAGGCCCAGGTGCCAGCCTGGTTTGGGTAAGGCTGGAGGGTGAGGGTGGTGTCCAGGCACGCTGCAGGCTGGGATTTATCCCTGCTCCAGGGAAACAAAGCTCTCCCTCCAGGCTGGGCTCACAATATTGACAGAACACCCCTGGTTAGTGTGTGAGCAGATTTTTAACCCCTGGTTAGTGTGTGAGCAGATTTTTAACCCCTGGTTTGTGTGTGAGCAGATTTTTGACCCCTGGTTAGTGTGTGAGCAGATCTTTGACCCCTGGTTTGTGTGTGAGCAGGTGTTTGACCCCTGGTTTGTGTGTGAGCAGATCTTTAACCCCTGGTTTGTGTGTGAGCAGGTTTTTGACCCTGGGTTTGTGTGTGAGCAGGTTTTTGTTGTGTCTCAGCAGCCAAGGCCTCTCACCAGTGATTGCTGAAGTCGGGAGTGGGAAGGGTTGCAGGTCCATCCCAGGCAGGTCCCTGTGGGGTGGCTGCTGTCTGTCCATCACATGTGGAGATCCAGGGAGCCCTTCCCTGCACAGCCTGGGCACCTCCCTGCTCCCTTTTCCTGCCCCTCTGAGCTTTTGCAGCCCCTTGGGGGATGCATTTCTGAGGGAGCCAAAAGCACAGCACACCACGAACGCTTCGGAACACCTGGCCAGCTCTTATAAAATACAAACACTCCACGTGATCGCTTTGATGTTGTTCTTCGAGAAGAAAATCACTGACATTCATGGCACAGGGGGAAGGCAGCAGCTGGGACTCCTGGAGCACCCAGGAGTGGGAACAGACCCGCCCAACTCGGAGGTTTTTAAGTCATCCTTGCTCGAGGTGCCCACCCAAGTGTGGGCATCATCATGTCTGTGCTGTGGCAGCACCTCGCCCTGAGCCGGGCAGCTCCTCGGCCGTTCTGTCCGTCTGCTCCGAGTCCGTGCTGCCATCCCGGCCCGGGCCAGCCCTCAGCTCCTCCCGGCTGTCCCCCAGCCCCTCCTGCCCCTCCAGATCGCTCAGCTGCCCCTCCCCAAACTCCAGGATGGTCGGCAAATTCCCCTGCTTGGGGCAGCGCCTCTTCAGGCTGACCAGGAAAGGCTGGGGCAGGGAGAAAATATCCACGTTGTTGCCCAGGTCGATCCAGGTGACGCTGGGGAACTTGCTGGGGTCCTTGAGGGTGTCGGTGAGGTCCCTCAGGATGGCCTTGGTGAGGCGGTTGCCGTTGAGGGCCAGCGTGGTGAGGCGGGGCAGGCGGCCGAGCGCGGGCAGCAGCTGCAGCAGCAGCTCGTCCGTCAGCTCGGTGAAGCACAGCTCCACCGTGCCGATGTGCTCCGAGCTGTGCTCCAGGTACGCCGTCAGCCTCTCCACGTCCTTCGGGCTCAGCGGGATGCCCGACAAGTCCACCGTGTTGTCCTGGGGCTTGCCCATCAGCACGGCCTTCAGGCTGCGGGGGGGGGAGAGGCAAGGACAACGCGGTTAATGAAGGTGGGGGTGTAATGGGTGAATAAGTGATAAATGCTGGCGTTGTGGAAATAGTGTTGTGGTAAAATAGAGTTAAGTAGAGGCAAGATTGTGGTAAAATTATAACCTCGAGGTAAGTGTCATATATTGGGAAATGCAGTCATAAATACATAGCTGTAAATCTTCTGAGCTGATTGCTTGCAGTGCTGAGGAATTTCAAGGGAAACAAGAGAAGATAAGGCCAATTCACAGCTCTCTGCCGACGCTGCCCAGGCACCTGAAGGGACATTCTGGTGAGAAGGAGTGGGGCAGAGACCAGGGGGAAAGGGTTGTTTGAAATGTAAACTTTCTCCTGAGATTAATGAATATGTAACAGTAAAGGGCACTTAACCCATTGTAAAAGGAACGAAGGGGTGCCTCTAGCAGATATTGCTCTGCACCCAGCGCTGCTTTTGCCCTTGTTCTACGAATAAATGTTCGATATAATTTTATTAACATTTTTGTTCCTGGACTAACAGGGGGGAGGCGAGGACAGGGGGTTAACATGCCGGGCTGGCTCTGTTTGGGCTCCTGAGAGGGCAAGAACAGGAGCTCTGGAGAGATTTCATGCAGGATTTCAGCTGGGATTCATGGAGGGTGTCTGTGCTGCTGGGGGGCACAGGGACATTGCAAGGCTCTTTCACCACGTTCAAACCCCATCATTCACCAGTGCAAAGTTCATTTTTACAACCCCTGGGATAAACAGGTTATCCTGGCTTTTCACAGCCTATCCTGCTGATTTTAAAGGTGCAAAAAAGGGTGAGGGAACCCTCGATTAGACAGGCAGGAATGGCTGGTGTGACATTTCTCATTAGGAAGCTCTTTGAGCAGGAGGACAGGTTTTTTTGTCCTCTCAGCTGCACAGGTGGGAAACTGAGACCCCAAGCCTGGCAAATGAAGAGCAGACATCCCCAGGGTGGTTTGGTCTCACTGTCAGTGTGTTGGACCTGCTGTCTCTTCAGTCTCACCACAGAGGAGATGAGCCCTACCAGAAACCCTCAGGTAAATGCATTCATTCTCACAATGGCCCTACAGAGATTTAATAGCACCAGCCAGGCTGGGGTTTCACAGGTCAATTTATCTCCAGCAAGGCCCTGTCAGCAAACCTGGTGCAGAGGGTGTTTTGTTAATGAATTATCCTGGATACCTGAGGAGGTGGAAGGAGCCCTGTGACTGCTGTGTGAGCCTGGTGGCCTCAGGTGTCTCCTGAGCTGGCCAGGGATTGGGATGCTGTGGAGAATTCTGTGATGCTGCTGCTCTGGGAGTGCTTTTTCCAAGCTGCCCGTGAGGGATGACTGCCCTGAGGTTCCAAAAAAGGGGAGGAATGGGAGTTTTACCCCAAAAAGCCATGCCTGTAAGTTGTGTGCCAGTTAAATCCAGAGCTACTCCAAATCCAGAGCTGTAATTTGGTGTTGGCAGCTCCTTCTCTTGGATATCTACAGTCACAGCATCTTTTGGGAGCAGCCCCGTGTGGGACCAAGGTGATTCCACTTAAAAAACCCCAAATTGCTCTTGTCTTGCAGTCTTTGAGCACCAAAGCATCATCTCACTGTTAAATAAAGCACAGAATGCCCCTGTGAATGAGTAGTAACCATTTAACAGCACAGCTAAAAGCAGCCAGGGGTTGATCCTGGTTTTATCCATTTATTCCTGTAACTTCTTGTGGGATGTCTGCAGTGGCTTTAAATAAGCAAAGTTAAGGAGATAACAAAGGGGGAATGGGGACAACTTTAGGACAGCCCTTTTTTTTCTTGTTTTGGCCTTTTTTTTCTAGTTTTCAGCTGCTTTCAGTATTGCTTCACTTTTATTTTTTTTACCCTTGGAGCATGCACGGGATTTCTGCCAGCCAGGAAAAGGGAATTTCCCACTGGGTTTCTATCCTTTCCTCCCTGGGAGGGATTTAGCTGATACCCACTGGAACAGATTGATTCTCTTGTACAAACTGCCTTTTCACCCTGCTGATGAACAAAAAAAAAAAATCTGAATCCCTGGGTCAGGGTGGCCCTGGGCTTTTTCTGGGGGAGGCTTTGCTCTCTCCTGCCCCTGCAAACAAACCCCAAACAGGATTTCAGCCAAACAGTCCCGTGGCCATTCTGAGCCAGCTCGTGGAAATAAGGGGGGGATTGATGTGAACAAACAGCTGGGAAACCTCCGAGCCCTGCCACAAAAGTTGGCCACAGAACGGCCCCAAATCCCAGGAGGAAAATCATAACCATTAAACAAATCCCTTTGAGCTTTAGTGGGGGATCAGTTACACCCACTTGGTTTCATCCTCACGTTTTACAAGGCTGTTCCATAGGGGAAAACATTGATTTTTTTCCCCTCCCCAAGCTGGGGTTTTGCCCAATGTAACACCAGGATTGGGAACAGAGCCCTTCCCTAAGCTCCCACGTTGGCAGGATGCTGATTTATCCACGCTCACGCTGAGCTAAAAGCTCTCTCCAGTGGAATCAGATCACAAAACGTTGTCAGAAACAGGAATATTGATGTTTAGATCAAAGGCAATTAAAGGAAAGGGGGTTTCCTCCTTGTTTAAATTCCTGGCACTGCTCTCAAGCACTGCACAATTCGTGACATGAGGTGCTGATGTGTCGTGTGCTGAAGGGAAATTGGGATGCTCAGCCCAATTCCTTGCAGGGCAAAGGAAAATGAATTTCTCCTCCAGAGACTGAGGAATTACAGCAAGAAATTTATAAAGACACCTGGTGAGAAAACTATTTATGAAAATGTCAGTGAAACATTATTGGACATAATGAGTCACCCAAAAAAAAAGAACTCCAACAACAAAGAAAAGGTAAAATCCTGAGATAAAAGATTTGTCCTGAAATAACGGTGGGGGCAAGGATCACTTTTAAAGTGCTTTCTCAAAATCCCTGCTCCAAATGATGGCAGTCAAACACACTGGGGAGTAACTGAATTTGGGGAATAATCAAAATTCTGCAATTCACTCAAATGGAGTGACCAGAATTGGAGTTACCAAATTCTCCAAAATTTAGAGACAGGAAATTCCTCCTTTAGGTTCATCCTCATTTTTTTTAATGAATTTTTCACACACCCAGCTGTGATTGCAGCTCCAGCTCCTTGGTCAGTGCCACACAAAGCTTTGGAGCTTTACAAACAGCACCGTTTAAAGTTCCCTCACAGCTTGGAAAGATTTCCCTCCTTAGAGATTCCCAGGGTAAAGAGGATTTTTCAAAACACATAAATATCAAAATATGGAACTTTAAAGCCCCTTTTAGCTCACCAATAAATTCATTAAAAATTCCTAAGTCTCTGCTGTTAAGAAAGCACCAGTGGGGATTAATTATTGTGCTCTCTTCTTGTTCCAAGAGCCTTCCCAGTTTTGCCAAGGTTTGCACTTTTCATGCCATGAACTCCAGACATCCCTGCTGTAACATCATTCCCTTGCCACCCAAATTCCAGCCCATTCCTCCTGCAAAATGTTGGATTTTGGAGGGTAGGAAGGGCAGGTTGCTCAGCCTGCAGCTCCTCACCCTGGCCCTGAAATGTGACATCAAAATTAACTTCATTATAAAATAATTGTGCCTGCTGGGAATGCTCTCTGGGAATCACATCCCTAAACAGCATCTCCCCCCCCAAAAAAACCAAAAAACCCCAAACACTTGGGCTGTTCCTTGGATTCAGCACAGGAATTTTTAAGCTTCTTAAGAGCAAAGCTGGAGGGAATGTTAAAATTGTGCCTGTGGCAGCAGGATCCCCACAGTGACCTCGTGTGCTGCTCCAGGAACAGCTCTGTGCTCTCACAGCTTCCCAAATTCCCAAATCCCTGTGTTTTCCTTGGCTCCACACCAAGCTCTGGGCCTGCCCCACCTCCATCCCAGGCAAAAGCTGGGAAAAAGGATGGAAAAAGGGAATTCTCTGCTCCAGGAGAACTGGCAGGGCTCGTGGAAGGATCGCTGGCATCAGGAAGGTCTCGATCCATAAATCCTTCCCCTCAGAAGGATAAAAGTCAGGAGTTTGATTTTTTTATCCTTTACTAAATCCATGGATTCATGGAATGGTTTGGGCTGGGACAGAGCTCCTCATTCCAGCCCCTCCATGGGGTGGCACACATGGACTGGATCCTAAAAGCTCAGGGCAAACAGCATGGAAAAGGAATTTTGATCCCTGGGTGAGGGTTGGCCACTCCCAGCAGCCCCAACACCCTCACCTGGGCCTGTGGGACAAAGGGACAGACACTGAGGAGCAGGGACACCTCATAGGGCAGGGACATCCCACAGGGCAGGGACACCCCACAGAGCAGGGACACCCACAGAGCAGTGCCACCTCACAATGTCACCCAGAGCCACACTGTCACCCCAGTGCTGGGTTCATGCTGGGACTCCCTGACCTGGGAGGGCTTTCCCAGCCTTTGGATGATCCCATGGAAATGCCACCCACCCTGACGCCACTGTCCCCTCACAGTGACACCCCACAGAGCAGTGTCACCTCTCGGTGTCCCCCCTCACTGCCAGCTGTGCCACAGCCCCTCAGTGTCCCCGTGCCACTCGCCAAAAGGACCCAACTAAACCTTCCAACACCACGAGCTGCTCAGAAAAAGATTTCAATGATGGATTTCTGTTATCCTGATCGATATCTCCAGCAGGGCCAATTAAGCAATTAAGCAGCTCATTTGCATACAGCCTCAGCTCCAGGAGCCTGGATTTGGATGTGGAGGGAAAGGAAAGGTCCCTGCTCTGTTTCAGAACCATCATTTTCTTCCCCCCCTCCCCTCAACTTGTTTTTAATTTCCTGCTAAACAAAATGCTAAAAAAAAAAAAAGCACTTGGGAGCCATCAAAATGCTTTGCTATAATTATAATTCTGTTTAATTTAGTGCAAAGAAAAAAAAAAAGTAAATCTCCTGCTGTTGGAAAACTCCATTTTCCTGTCCCATCCTCCCCAAAATAAAATGTATTTATATCACCCTCCCAACCATACAATTTGCTCCCAAACCTCTGTTTTTATAGAGAAAATGCTGGAATTTTTACAACATAAAAAGGAGCTGCAGCTGATGCCCCATTAAAAACCTGCATTTGCAGGAGAGGAAAGTTGCACAAATTCTCAGAGAAAAACAACCAAGAGTTCAAAAAAAACCCAACATATTGGGCTCGTTGCTTCTGGAAATGAATCCCTGAAACACAATTGGCCCAAAATGAGGATTTGTGTTACAATAAATGAGAGTTTGCCATAAAACAAACAGCATTTTCCTCAAATTCTGACACAGGAGGGGGAAAAAAAAAAGCTGGAAAGACTCTTGGAAAGGGACTTTTATGATTGGGTAGATACAAAAATACCCAAATCGTGTTGGATTTACATGAGAAAGTCCCCACGAGGGAGAGAGGGAGCAGGGCTGGTCAGGAAAAGGACCTTTAAATCCATTTGCAGCCCTCAGTGTCCAAAGGGGAGAGGCCACAGGAAAAGAAATTCCAAACAATTTGCTCATAAAAACACACAACTGGCTGCCAATGTGGTTAGAAAAAGTGAAAGAAGAGGAGGAAAAAGAACAGGGAGAGGGATGGGATGGAGAACAGCAGTGCTGGCCAGGGCTCCAGCCCTTTTCTGCAAAAGCAGGATGGAGATTTCCCTGAAATCCCTAATTCCAGCCTCTCCCTTTGCTTTTGTCACTGCTTTGTTTGATTTTTGGAAGGAATGACCCTGTTAAGGGGCTGGATGTGACCCCAAAAGTGAGGGGGAGAGTGTGGCTGCTCCTGCTCTGCCCCCTCACCACAAACAGGGTCCCTCAGGACCCTTTTTACCCTTTCAAGACCCCATTTACCCCTCAGGACCCCATTTACCTTTCCAGCACTCCATTTATCTCCTGAAAGCCACATTTCCCCTTCCAGGATTCAATTTACCCTTTGAGGACCAATCCAATTCAATTATCTATGTGCAGATGGAAATTAGGGCTGGTGCTAATTATCCCCATCCCATTCCAGAGCCAGAGGAGTTTTGGGATGGGGGGAACACCCAGAAAACAGCAAAGCTTGAGATGCCACAGCTCCAATTCACAAAAATCCTTTTCCAGGCCTCAAATCTGCCCCTGGTGGTGTCAAACAACACAAAAAATATTAAAAAAAAAATAGGAAAAAAATGTAGAGAATTCCCTGAATCCAGGCCCTTGCTGAAGGTTTGAGGTTCACACTTAGCAGAGGCTGTTTGTGTTTCCTGTTCCTTGAAATAAATTGAATTCCATTAATACAAATGGGAAAAAAACCCAGGATTTTTTGGGGGGTGGGGAGAGAAGTTTCAACTCTGATCCTCCAGCCCAGTTTTCTCATCAGAAACCAGCCCGAAGAAATGAGAGAAAAAAAACCCAAAGAAATTTTTAAAAACCCAAAAAAACCCCTCTCCCAACTGCTCTTCCTGCAATTAGGGAGTGCTCAGCTGCCAAAATGTGAGCCTGGGGCTTGGCTTTCCCTAAACTGTTTATTTTATTGGAGCACAGATCACATTTGGAAGAGTTTAGGCAGCCTGAGCTCCCCTCTCGCTCTGATGAGAGCCAGAGCACGAGAGGCAGCCGCCAGCCCGGCTCCCAGGGCCCTGCTCGTCCCTCTCCCTCCTTGGGAAGGGATTTTTTCCCAGAAAAAAATCTGCCTTCACCCTCGAGTTTTCCCTTTTCCCCTCCCTGAACCTTGGCAGGTCCCTATTCCAAGCCAAATCCTGCCCAAACCCCAACATTTCTGGTGCTCAAAGTGAAGCCCAGCACGGATCCTGCTACGCTCAGGGATGGATCAAAGGGAAAATTTGGAATCAAAGGGAAATTTCCAGCTCCTGACCCTGGGCATGGCTGGTTTGGGGGGAGCAGGGACCCGTGGGATGGGTCTGGGATGTCCCATATGGGGATGCTGGGAATGCTCTGTAGGAATCACATCCCTAAACAGCACCTCCAAAAAAAAAAAAAAAACACAAAAAACCAAACACTTGGACTCTTCCTTGGATTCAGCACAGGAATTTTGAAGCATCTTCAGAGCAAACCTGGAGGGAATTGGAGGGAATGGTAAAATTGAAAGCCTGGATTTCCCTAAAATCTGGTTGGTAGCCTCCAATCACATCCAGGGGGTCAGGGAGCACAGAACATCCCAAAAAACACCCAGGGATTTGTGCTGGAGGAGCTGCACAGTGAGGGAGTCTTGGATTTCTGGAGAAAGAGGAGATGGACACAGTGAGGCAGCCAAGAGCCTCTCACCTGATATTTGGCCAGTTCAAAATCACAATTTCCACATGCATTGAGCCCAAAAAGCTTTTGTTTCACCTGCTTTTTAATGCACAGATGCAATGTTGGCCACAAAAACCCTGCTCCTGTGGCCATCCTGCTGCCCTGCAGGGGCCCAGGGAGCTCCCAGAGGTCGGGATGGGATCCCTGGGATTGGGCAGCTTTGGGATAATGATCCCTGAGCAGCGTGGGGCTGCCCCTCACACCCTCCCTGCCCTGCTGCTGGAAATCCCAGCCCTGGGATGCATCTGCTTCACATTAACACCAAATGCTGGGTCCCCCTCAGCCCAGCAGAACAGAGCCACCATTGTCCCTTCCAGTGAGGAATAACAGGAGGGGGATAACCTGGCCCACTGCTACTTCCCTGCCCTGGCTTCAAAGGAAAAAGGGATTTTTGGGTGGCTTTTTCATCTTCTGTTCCAACAAGAGGATTCCTCAGCACCCCTCTCCTCCTCTGGAACTGTAGCAGGGGTGAACCTGAACTTTTGGCACCCTGTGGGTTGCTTTTCCTGCCAGGCACAGTTTTTGGTGCAGTTATTTAATTTTGAGATCCCCTTTCCCTGAGCTCAGGGGCAGCAGAAAGTGGCTGCAGCTATTCCTGCAAAGCCAAACAAAGGGAAAAATCCAGGAACAGCTCAGGCTGCCCAAAGCAAACTCCCTGTTGCCCCAGCACTCCATTGCTCTTGGCAGGTTATTTCCCTGCTGCTGGGGGGATTTCAGCCTCCAGATGCCCCCAAAGATGAAAACAGAGCAGGGAGCAGAGGTGGAGCTGGGTGTAACAGAGCAGGGATGTGACAGGAATGAGGAATTTGTCCTTAGAGACAAACTGTGGGTCTGCTGGTAGATAAAACTGAACACTTGGAGATGAAAGAAACAACGGGAAGAACCAGAAATTCCATAGGAATTCCACTGATTGACACAAGGAAAAGAAAAGGGGGGGCACACATTAGAAGGGGTCTGTATCAGGTGATTTGGGAAATCTGTACCTCTCGGGTACCTCAGCCCATGGGGAAAGAGAGAGGGAAATGCTGCTGGGAAATTGGGATAAAAAAGAGGCTGAATTCTTCAAAAATTTGAGAGACCCCACGGGAAATGCCCCATGGCCTCTCCCTTTATTCCAATAAAGGTACAACACTCCTCTGTCTCCTTTTTGGACATCAACCTCTGGTGTTTGTGGGTTCATTTTCCTGACAAATGTGATCCTGTGCTCTGAGCAGCCAAACACTGCCCAGCTCCCCCCATCCCCAGGGCACGGCAAATTCTGCTGGACAAGCAGGAAAACCACAAAAACCCTCCCTGGATTTTCCCCCTTTGGCTTCTCTGCTCCAACACAGGCCCTTCAAATGCAAATATTTTGCCTTTTTCTCTGCTCTCTGTCCCTGTCAGTGCTGAGGGTTTGTGTCACTGTGCTCTGAGCTGGCTGTTCAAGGAATGGTGCTGGAGACATCCAAATCTTCCCAAGTGATTTGTCCACATTATGTCAACACACACTTTTTTTTTCCCCCCCCCAAGTCTCCAGCTCATCATTTTTGGAATAATGAGCCCCATTTGAGGGCCCAGCGTGACCCAGCAGCTGATTAAAGCCGGAGAGGATTGGCTCCAGATGGGCATTTCTGCCAGGCCAGGAGCTGCCAAGGAATAATCCTCACTCCCCAGAGCACGGAGAGGAGTGACCTGCTGCACACAAGGGTGGATTCATCCCAAAAAAAAACCTCCCCCAGCTCCCCAGTCTGGCACTAATCCTGGACAAGGGGAGAGTAAAACACCTGGAGGAACATATTGCCAGCCTGGGCTGGACAAAAGGGATCAGCCTCGTTTGTCAGGGACCGGGATGTGTCAAAACACAGGCTGGAAAAATGGAGAGCTGAATGTGGCCAGGGCCTTTGGACATTTTCCTGGAGGTGCCAAAAGCCCCTTTTGAGATGCAAAAGAACCTTCTGTGCTTCAGATGTTCCAGAGGGGTTTTATTTTCCCATCCCAGCTCCCAGGAGCCAAGGGAGGTGTGATGATGAAGGGGTAGAGCCCAATTTGTGTCACCCATGGGGACTCTCAGAAATCCCTGGTGGTGACACAGCCACCCCCTGTCACCGTCCCCATTTGCAGCGTTATTTTAAAATTTTTTTTCCATTCAAAGAGAGCAGCAGCAGCAGCAGTGGGAGGTGGGAATTCACCACCGAGTCAAAGTGATGGATGAGCTCACTAAACACCTTCATTCACTGCCTGAAAGGGCTGGGGAAATGAAATAAATGTAAAGAGCGCCTATCAAAGCTTCATCATCGAGCTTGATTGTCTTAATTGGGAAATATAGCCCGGGGTGACAGCCAGGCTGGGCTGGCTGGGGATTAAACGGGCAGGCTGCTGGGGAGTGATGCTTTCCCCTCATGGAGCAGCATCCAGGACCCAAATTGTCCCTCACCACCTGAAAAAAAGGAGTCAGTGGCTGTTTGAGACAAGGCAAATCATCCCAGAGTGTCTGGACGCCTTCCAAAGTGGGGAGATGAATGATTTTCCCAGCTGATTCCCTCGTTTAGTAACAATTTTTACCGGTTGGTTCCCCTGCTCTGCAGCCCGAGTGGCTGGGATGGATTTAAATAATCCCCGCCATGTGCCCACAGAAAAATCTCATTTCCACTCTGCCCAGGAGCAGACGAGTAATTATTACAAAAAGAAAAAAAAAAATTAAACACCCCACACTTTTCACAGTCAAAGGCCTTTTCTAATCAGGCACAGGACTGAAAAACACATTTAAGGGAGCACCAGCACCCAAGCACAAGGAGGTGGGAGGGGAGGGATGTTCCCTCTGAGGGGAGGAAAACCACCACGTAATTCCTTGGTTCAGCTGCAGGAGGGGAGAGGAAAGAGGAAGATGAGGGAGGCTTGAAATCGAGGTTTTAAACCCCAGGTAGTGCCTGTGACCACCCGAAGTTTTTAAGGCTGCAGCAAAAATGTGAGGGAAAAGTCAGTGGGGAAGGGTGTCCTGCTGCTCCGAATCACCTCATCCCAGCCTCGGGCTCTTTCTGCTTTATTTTCCAGCATTTCTGGCTGGCAAGAAGAGCAAAAACAATCCAAGCCTTTGTCAGGGTCAATATCCATCAGTGTGGGGGGAAATGGTGCTTTGCAGTTTGGGTTAATTGGTTTCAAATCCAGCTAAAGAGCAGGGGAAGGGCTCATTCTACACACGAAGCCAGCAGAAAACCTCAAATCCCTTGGATGTGTCAGTCCTGTGCCACCAGCCCGGGTGGCATTTCAGTGCCCATGAATTATTCACAGTTCAGCTCCAGCAGCAGGTCCTGCTTAATGCCAGCTCCTGGCTGGGCAAGGTGTGCCAGGAGCTGCAGCCTCTCCCTTTGTGGCACCCTCTGTCCCCTCTGCCCTGTGGGACAGCTGCGGAATGTCCATGGAATGACATCCCATGGACACAGGGAGGGGGGATCACCCACACACAGCCCAAAGGCTCCAACTCCCACACTCCCTGGCTCTCCAGCACACACACACACACACAGAAATGGGATTTTCATGGCCAGGAGACCCTGCAGAGCCCTGCTGCAGCCTCCTCCCACCGCCTGGGTTTGTGCTGATGCTCTGAAGGGAGCGTTTGTTGCAGCAGCTCCCACTTCTCTCGCTCGCCCACCAGCTGCCACAGCAGAGGAGGATTTCCAGCCACAAACATTCCCTTTCTCTTTTCAGAACTGCTTCTCCCCTCATGAAAACTCCTTTTTTTAATCATTTTTTTTCCTTTGTAAAGCAATGCAAGCAGGCACTGCCAGCACGAAAGCCCAGCACCCAGCATTCCTGCAGGACAGAAATGTTTTCTGCCCCCAGTGAAATCAGGAGTGGGATGCTCAAAGATCATTCCTGCCATCAAAATGAGGCTGCTCAACCTCTGTAAATCCATCACTAAATCCAAACACCCTCTCTTCTAACAGGTCTCTGCACCTGGATGCCAAATGCCATGAGAATCCAACCCTCAGGTAACCAGGGGTTAAATCTGCCACAGCCTCATGGAGCCTCCACATTTCCAAAAGCTGTCCCAAATTATTCATTTTCCTGCTGTTTTCAAGGTGATTTGTCATGATTTCACATCAGAGGGTGAAAGGAGTTCAGGCTGAGTCCCAAGTGCCACCAGCAGAAAGGACAAGTGGCAGAGAAAAGAGAGTGGGCTGGAGCTAAGGAAAACCACCTGGAAAACTCAGGAGAAGTGACAAAAGAATCAGCTCCTGGTTCTTTCCCTGTGCCAGCACTGGGGGATTTGCCTGAGCGAGGGCTGGGAGTTGTGAAACAAAAAATTGGGGTTAGAAGGTGCCACATTGGCTCACCCCAGCATGGGCATTTAGGGGTTTCTCTGCTTATTGCAGAGCAGCAGTAGAGTCAAAAAAATTCCACGAATTTAGGTCCAGATTGACCCCATTTAATTCCATTTAAACTGAGCTGCTTCATCCTAAATGCTTCCCCCGCTTCGTGCAGGGGCACCAACGGGAATTGCCTGCCAAAAGAAAAGGGTTTATCTGATGCAAATTTGGAGTTACAACGTGAACATTTGATATTCCTTCAGCTGGTGCCCACTGCTCCATCCTGCCTGCTGCATTCCTGGCTCGTTCCTACCACAACCGGGAAAGGATCGGGATATCCCCGAGGGATTGGGAAGCCACGGAGGGCGTTTCCCCTGGGGAACACCTCCTCCCTCCGCAGCAATTCTGGGAGCTTTGATTCCCGGTTTCTCCTTTGTGATGCTGCCGGCGAGCGCTTGGCAGCAGCAGGAGCAGGGAGATTCCAGGAGCAGGGAGATTCCAGGATCTAATTCCACACTCGCTGCTCCAACCACGGGCTGCAATTGTGTCCCCAGGCAGGGAAATGACTTTAGCAGGTTGGCTTCACCCTGCTGCTCTCGGCTTTCCCTGATTTCCATCCCTGGATGTTTAATGTATTCCGAGGGAGGCGCGGAGACAGCGAGGGAGAGCCAGACAGATTTATAACGTGCCAAAAAAATAAGGTCATTTGGCAGAGGATTGGGTGCTGCGGTGCCAGGCAGCAGAGCCAGGGCTGGGAGTGTCTCCCTGGATTTTGGGAGCCTGGGAGGAGCTGGGATTGGCAAGCACAGCCTCCCCCTCTGCCCACCTTCAGGCCAAAAAATCAACTCCATCATCTGTCCCCATCCTCCTCCTCCCGCTGCTCTGCTTCCCATCCTCACCTGCGATGGATTCGGTGGGTGTGGCATGAAGAAAAGCGATTTTCCCTGGAATAGACACCCAAAAAAGGAGGGGATCCCTGATATTGGGGAGTTCCTGCAACATCTGGCAGCAGGGCTGAATCAGGGCAATGCCAACATCTGGATTCCCTTGGGCACTTGGAAACCCCAGCCCAGAGCAGGATGCTCTCAATAAAATCCCTGGTTTACGGCATTCAGACCTCAGCAAAAGGCTGATTTCAACTTCCAGCAAAGGATTCAACTCACAGCCACCTCCCAAAAGAAATCTGAAGCAGACATCCAGGAAAATTCCACCCTCCAAAGCCTGGCTGGGGCAGAACCGGCAGCCACAGTCCCACCTTGGCAGCCCTGAGGTCACTTCCATGTGGTCAGGGCTCGCTGACAGCCGAAACCTCATCCCAAAACCTCATCCCTGCTCTTAAAGCCCCGGAAAACCTCAGCTATTTCCCGGCTGTCTGAGAAGAAGTTGCAGATAAAGCCCTGCAAATCTCGGGCACGAGGCTGTGCTCACACCGCTGCCCATCCCATCCCATCCCAGGGGATTAAGGATGATTGGTAATTAAAGACAGAGGGGCACGAAGCAGGGCTCGGAATGTTTCCATTTTCAAGGATTCCGTGTGGTTTTGGGGCTGTGAAGAGCTCCCCGGTGCAGCATCAGTGTGGCTTGAACAATGCCCTGATGGGGTGATAAGGGGTGAGCATTTCCTATTCCAATTAAGAGAAAACCCCTGAGGGTAATGAGCTGCTGGGTCATTACCAGCTCCGGGAGCTCCAACATTCCCCCGATTTCTGCTGCTTTAATGGAAACAGCAAATTTTAGCCATCAGCACACCTTAAAAACCACCAAAAATGTGGGTAACGCTGCTAATTAAATTCATTTCTCCACGTTTTGGTCTCTCAGGACAGCACTTCGTAAGGATGCTGAGCCAGATCCCTGGGATATGTGCTCCTAATCCTATTTGGCAACTCAATCCTTTATTTTCTTGTGTTTGTTTTCCTCCTGTGAGCACGTTCCTCCCCTCTCCTTATCTACTGCAGTTTTTTTTAATTGGATTAGCTCCCACTACAGCTCCATTACAACCAAAACTCTCCCGGGACCATGAGCCAGCACCTGGATACAAATCCTGACTCTCCCAGAATGCGGCTTCCTTTCTATTTCTCGCTTCCTTAAGCAAAAATAATAAATATATAATGCCCAAACATGAGGAAAACAAGCAGCCCTTTCCATTCCCATCAGCCTCATCCCCAGGTTTCTCAGCTCTGTGGATCCAGGATGACACCAGCTGGGAATGCTTTGCTGAGGAGCTGCGTGAGGAGGGGATTTGGGTTATTATTTTTTTTCTATTTTTAATAACAAAATTCCTGCTGTGTAAACTGCAAAACACGGTGTGCATGGTGACACGTGGCTGTACGTTAATTACCAGCTAATTAGGAGCTCTTGGAGCACTTTGGGAGACAAGGGATGTTTGGAGGATGGATGGCACCGGTTTTCCAGACCATTTTTCCTCCCTGGGCACTGCAATGCTGCTCTCCTCTCCAGCAGAAGATGGAAATAGAGGAAAACACCTCTGGGGGAGCGTGAAGGAACCATAAATGGGGGAAATTCTGGTGAGATTGGAGAGGAAGGAGGGTTTTGGAAGTTGTGACACCCCAGCTCTCTCCAAGCTTCAAGCGCTCCCCCTCATCCCGGTGGATTTGTCCCTCCTGCAGGGATCAACAGGCAGCTCCCACATTTACCAAAACTACCATGGAAAACCCCCTTTCCCACTCTCCCCAGCCCCGTGGTGGCCCTGAGGGGTGGCAATGGCAGCTCGGGGACAGTGACCCTGCAGGGACTCACCAGGACTGTGGCTTCCTCTTCACGATGCCCTGGCGTCTCCACTGCGAGTGGGGGCTCAGGTGGTAGGTGAGCTGCCTGCAGAGCTTCTCCATGGCTCCCAGGGAGTCCCCTTCCTGCAAAAAACATGGAAAAAACACCAGGTGAGGGCTCTGCAGCATTGCCACCACACCCCCGGCATGCTCCGAGCTCGGAGTGGCTCCAGCTGGCAGCTGGGGAGCCTGGACCACCCTCAAAACTGTCTGGAAAGGGGGAAAAAGCCTCTCTGATTGATCAGATTCTGGAGGTGGTATTATTATTATCATCATCATCATCATCATTTTGTTATTGCTATTATTCCTCTGTTATCATTTTATACCACAACAGCCTCCAGCACTAAAATTTGGCAAAGATTGATTAAATAAAGCAAACTTCCTACCCATTACCACCAAAAACAGCTTCCCAGAGGCTTTGTGAGCTGATGGAGTCTCAGGAAGGGAAAATCTCACAGTATTTAATTGTTAGGAAAAATGAAAACATGAAGGAAAATGATGTCTTCTCGATTTTGACTCAGGTTTCCAGCCCAAGGGATACTGGCTTGGAAAACTTGAACTCTGAGATTTGGGTCTATGAATTTTGGGTCCTAAAAATAAAATGGAACACAATCCTCGGCATCCAGACTCTTCAGTCATATTTCAGGATTTTCATACACGTGATGTGACATCCAGTAATTCAAACCACCCATCCTGCTCTGCCTCTCCTGCTCTCTGAAAGGTCACAGGCTGAGATGAACCTGACTGAAAGATCAATAATCATAAAAAAAGATCCAAGATGCGACAATTTGTGCTGTCTGCCTGGTTTTATCAAACTGCTGCATCATTAGGGAAGACACAGGAATTAAAGAGGATAAAATACAACAAACAGTCAGCCTGGGCTGCTCAGCCACAGGGATGGCTCAGGATTTTCTGGGAAAATCCAGGAATGCTGAGGAAGGTGCTGCATCTCTTCTGCTTGGACAGCCAATTATTGCTTATTTCACATCCTCCCGGAGAGCTCAGGTTTTGCAGCCTAATTTATGCAATTTATATAATTTATTCCCCCCCCTCACCTCCGAGTCAGCAGAGCAGGACCAGGCTTATGAAGACATCATAAATATTGAATTACCACGGAGCAATTGGGAGTTTGACAAATCACTTGGGGGTGCACAGGGAAACAATTACAGCAGGTTTTTCTCAGGGTTAAAAAAAAACCAACCCCACACAACAACCACAAACCCAGGACAGGTTTGAGGTTGTTGCAGGTGGATGGGGCAGAAATATCAGCTCAGGATTTGTGGGGTTTGACTTCGCGCTAAGAACGAAGCCTTGGCATAAACTGGGGGGGTTTATTCCCAGAGATATCCAGGTACCCACACAGTGATTCCCAGCAATCACAAGCTGATTTTCCAGCTGTTTTTTCCCTGATAATTGCCGGGTTGATGCACTGAAGGCAGGGGATTTTAGGTAGAAACTCCAGATCCAGGGATCCCAGCAGGACACAGGGTATGGAAAACACCACGAGCCTCTGATTCTCAGGAAATCTGGGCTTACAGGAGCACATTTAAACCCTTACTTTTCAACACCTCATCACGCTGAACTCAAAATCAAGGTTTTAATCCCACAAATTTAATCCCTCAGGCTTCCCCACAGCTCCTCTCCCCCGTGGCGAGAACCAGCCCCGGGCCTGGGCCTGGATGAACCCTGGGAGGCCCAGCCTGTGGAATTAACACTGAAAAAATAAAGAGAAACAAAGTTTTACCTCATGTTGCCCTCAGGAAACTCAGGAAAATCTTTAATTAGAGCCTCAAAACATTTTGGGAAAGGCAACACCACCAGCAGCACCTTCCCGGCTGTGGAAGCACCAGCCCCAACGTGAGAAGAGAACACCACGGATTTTGACAACTCCCTATTATTATTTTTTTTTTTTACCCACAGCGAGCTGCCAGGTGCCAGCAGCTTTCATTTCACCTGCTTTTTTTTTTTTATTTTTAAGCAGACTCCACCCGCGGAGATGATGAGCGGGGGTTTCCAGCTCGGAGGCCTCCCCCGGAAAAAAAGCGGTGTTGAAAAGGAAACAAAGTGCTAAAATCGTGAGGGGGAAGGACATTTGTGCTGCAAATTGCCTGCAATCGAACCCTGCAAGAGACAATTCAGGCTGTCCCCAGCCTGAACTGTTGGCGAAGTGAAATGATTCTCAAGAGGTACGTGGAGAAGAAGCTGAGAAAGTAAAAAAAACCCAATAAATTTTTGCCATCCATGCTGGTGCAGCACCCTGAGTGCTCTGAGGAAAGGCAGGAGCAGGATAAAGAATATTTTAATCCTCTCTCCACATCAGCAACCACATCCAGCTCATCCATCCCAACTCTTTCAACCCTTTTTCTCCCCAGACCCTGCAGGTCCTGGGATATTTCTGTTTTGGGGGGGTTTAAAATACGATTTAGAGCACGTGATTTCTGCACGCATCAACTGTGTAGATAAAACTCCCCAGCTTAGCACTGGGATAAATAAAATTCCCATCTCAGAGCCCTCCTAAAGGCACAGGATCCTTCTTGCACACCTCATTCCCATGGGGGAGACACAAACTCTGCGCTTCGGGAACCCCCATTTTTTAGGGTTTTTACCCAAATCTCTTCAATTCCTCCCCAGAGGCTCCAGAGCAGCCCCAAAAACTCGTGTGCAGGAGAAGGGACTTTGCTGGTGCCGTGCCAAGGGCTCCTCTCACAGCCCAAACAAAAGCTTTTCCCTCTTCCTGATCCAAATCTATCAGGAAATAATCGGAGCTGACACACGCCCCGGTGGGCCTGAGCCCAAGAGCTTGTTTGGAAAGGGAATCAGCTTGAAAATCAGCTTAAAAATCAGCTTTAAAAACCAGCCCAGCTCGTGGCTGGCAAGGTTTGAACCTTTGATGGGGAATGGGGAGAGCCCCGGGGGTGAGAGGATTAGCCTGGAGCAGGGATGGTGCCAAGGATCCCTGTGGGGTGCTCCCTCTGCCTTGGGATAACATCCCTGCTGCCCATCCAGCCCTCTCCCCTGCACCATCAGCACCCTCAGGAATGATGGAAAAGAAGCCAAAAAACATCCCTCCAGCAGATCCTGCTGTCCTCCCCTGCTGCTTCCAGGGGTGATCCACTTCCCACATCAAAATCAGCTCCTCCTGCCGCATCTCCATCAGTCTGCATCACATCACTCGTGCAAGGTCAATATAAAGCTCATTTTTTTGTGGTCAGAAGGCAGAGAAACCTCAACCTGCAGGGCCTGAATCCCACAGCACTGGGTTTTGGGAAACCCTGAATGCCCTTTCCATTGGAAAAGACAACAACCAAGAACCAAAAATTGTATTTTCTCACCAGCAGAGCCCAATTCCAGCAGCAAATGCTCCTAAAATAACACACAGAAAAAGCACCACAGAAGATGTGACCCCCTCCAACATCACTCAGGGGGTGGGAATGTGCATTTTTTTTATCAGGTTTTCAAACTCTGGGAGGAAAACTGCATCCCAGGGCTGGGGAGATGAACAGACCACACACAGAGCTCAGCCTTCCCAGCAGATGCTGCTGACAGGAAAAGGCTGGGATGTGCCCTTTTCCTGAGCACTGTCATCCCAACCAGCTGATAAATGCTGTGCTCCTACAGATCCAGCAGCCACTCATGTCGGAATATCCATGAATTTGCTCCCACTGCCATAATCCTACACCTCTACAGCTGCTGCACGGACAGAATCCTGGGTCACACGCAGCAAAAATGCTGTGGGCAGCACCTGAATTGATGCCTCGGGATTTGAGCTTTTATATTGTTCATTTATTTGTGATCCTGCAATTCTTTAGCGCATAACTCTAAACTCCATATACAGTGCTGGCTACTCTCTTCACATTTTGGCCTCTCCAGGACTGACAATCAAGGACACCTGAGTGTCCCAGGCCCTGAGAGATGGAAACAAAACTGAGTTGGGGGAGCAAACTTGGGGTCAATGACTTCATTAGCTGAGGCTGTAATTGGGAGATGAACCCCCAATGTGCAAATGGACCAAACTTATAAAAGTCTGAAAACTTGGAACCTGTCATCCATTTTTGGGTGTTGCCCTTGTGGGGGCTTCATCTGTCTGAAATGTACCTGAAGGCCCTTCAATAAATATGAATAAATAAACTTTTTATTCTCTTTATTTTGTCTGGCCTCTGTTTTTAGGTAGCACAAAAAGGCATCAAAACCAGCTCGTGGAAGGAGCAGGAATGCTGCACAGCTCCCTCCTTCCCTTCCATCCCTGCTGGAAAGCTGGGAGGAGAAGCTGTGCCCCGCTGAGCGCTTCCAGGCAGAGCCTCGGGATGACTCAGGGAGCACACAAAGCCCAGCTTTGCAAGGCTCAGCTCCAGGGAGCAGTTTTTGGGCAATGCCTTGGCTTCCACTGGACTGTGTCCCGTCCAAGCTGGCAAAGCTCCAGCACAATTCCCAGCCTTTGGATGTGGTGTGGAGCACAGGAGGGATGCAGGGAGGGCCCAGAGCAGAGGATTTCCCTGAAAAGGGCCTCTTTCCCCATCATCCCTGCTCTGCTCCAGCCCTCTGGAGAAGGAGAAGGCTGCTGGGAGGAGCTGGAGATTGCCGGGATTTGAATCCCTTAACAGATTTCAGCTGGGAATGGGATTAGAGGAACTGAGCAATCCACAGGCAGCCCTGCTCAGCTGCAAAACAAGGCAAGAGGCACCAGCCAAGCCCTGCCTGTGCCCATAAATAATTGGGGTGCCCTGGGGACCACCAGGCTCCAGCTGCTCTGGGTGAGGAAATGGGAATTGGTCAAACCTGGGGATAAATGGGAGCAGGCAGAGGTTGGGAGTTGGGATTTGTGTCCTGCCAAACCTGCAGGGAGGATCCTGTGGCTGAGGCATCACCCAGCACCTGCACAGCTCCTTTCACCACCCCTGGGTGCATTCCTGCTTTCTCTGCCAGGCTCTTTGGAAGCAGAGGGATTTCAGCACGGAAAAACAAGCCCAGGATGAGCAGGGCCGTGGTTCCACTGCGGATAAATAACCCCGGAGTCACTGCCTGCCCTCCCTGCATCACCACAGGGGCAAGATCTGGGTCCCCCAAACTGGATTTCTCCAAAAGGAGAGAGCTCAGAGGAGCAGACAAAGCCTGGTGATAAAGATGTTACAGCAAATTAATTTGTTTTCATTTAAAAACTCATCCCTCTGCTCCTCCTCCAGCAGCAGAACCCCTGGAGGGATGGGCAGAGCCCTGGGGGGGTTGCACCGGGGCCAAACCCCGTGGAAAAGAGGCCAACGTTAATGATTAAAGAGCCCGGGTGAAGGATTCCTGCTGCAGCACAGCAGGGGAGTGACCCAAATTAGAACAATTAGCCATTGTCTGGGGGCTGCGAGGAAGCAACAGCTTTTTTTTTTTTTTTGGCGTTATTACACAGTTCCCACATTTCTGTCACTCACAGTCAATCTTAACAACAAAAAAAAAGCTGTCCTGTAAATCTTAACACACAACTCCTTGGCCTTCCCAAATCTCTTAAAAATTAAGTTGGTTTTTTTTTTCTCTCTCCTCTCCTTTTGTGGTTCTTTTAGAAGAATTTCCAAACTTGCAACATCCCTTTCTGGATGCTGCAGGATTTGTAGCTGTGAGGCGTGAGAAGCTCTGCCCAGGCACAAACCACACTTATCCTGGGAACACCATTCCCCGCACAGGAAAAAACCCTCAGCCAAGATTTTTTCTTTTCCATACAGTTCAGCAGACAATAAACCTTAAAACATGACCTATTTCACACCTGAGAAATACAGAGAATGAGAGATTTCCTTCCAAATCCTCCTCCCTGGGTTTGTTCTTTTTTTTTTGTCTTGGATGATCAGCTAGGACAATAGGATAACCGTTTGGATTATTAAGCAAAAAACCTCAAACAGTTGAAAGACAAAAAAAAACCCGTGTTCACAATGATAAATGGAATTATTATCCAGTTAAACAAAGGCATAAACCAGTGAGACATGGCCTGGGAAGCCTCAGGGGAGAAAATCCTCAATGGCTTTAATGTGTATCCAATCAGTTATCCCAAACTAGCAGGAGGCAGAGAGCAAACCCCCGGGGACAGACCTTGGGGTTTGGAAAGGATGACAGCAAAACTGAGAGGAAAGGTGAAAATGGCTCCATGTGTGAGGGATTCACACCCTGGGAGATCCCTGCAGTGGGAATGGAGACCCCAAACTCCTGGGACTCCCTGATCTCAGGGACTCAGGGAGTGAAAGCCGTGCCTGCCACCCCCAGAGCAGAGAGGATGAACCCCACAAAGCCAGGACAGAGCTCTGCCCACCCCAAACCTGCAGCTGTGGCCCCAAAAAGGCTTTTCCTGGCATTTAATGGGATCCAAATTTATGACTCTTCCCCTTTGATGTTGTCACG
Source organism: Drymodes brunneopygia (assembly GCA_013400955.1). NCBI lineage: Eukaryota > Metazoa > Chordata > Aves > Passeriformes > Petroicidae > Drymodes > Drymodes brunneopygia. The sequence continues at coordinate 206,550 of VZTZ01023239.1, forward strand.
AGGGGCTGAAATCATCTAATGATTTTCTGCTTTGCCTTCTTCCCTTCCCTTTCTTCTTCTTCTTTTCTCCCTCCCCCCTCTGCTTTCAGAGCGTGGGGCTGAGCTCAGCCTATTGTTGCTTACAGACATCTGTGCTGCAGCCAGTCCCAGATTTGTCTTTGGAAGTCCTAACGGGGTTTTCTCCAGCAAATCCTGTGAGGTCAGGAGGTAGGGAAAGATTTAAATCCACCAAAACATCCCAACAGGCAGGAGGTGAACGCAGGGATTGGTGATTGTTCCTACCCACAACCCCATCCAGGTGTGCAGGGCAGGATTCACCCCAAATCCCAAATCCCTCCTCCTGCATGGCTGAGTTCCTTGGGCAAGGCATGAAAAATCCCCCCCTGGAAAAGCTCTCCAGGGAGATGCCCTCTAAAATATCCTCACAAGGGTGTTGCAATTCCCCTTCCCTCATTTCAGGCTCCTCTGGGAAGAGGATCAGGGTGTGGAGGGTTTGGGATGAGGTGGGTGATGCCCAAAGGGAAGCAGATGTTGGCATAGTGGAGTGATAGATCGCAAAAATAAATTAAATAAAATAAATAAAATAAAATAAATAAAATAAAGCAACGACGTGGCTTTAGGGCTGATCAGTTTGACCGCCCCGTAGCACAGGGCAGAAATCCTTCTGAAAATAAATCCTGTCTGGTTTAATTCAAATTAGAGGAGGAACTGAACCAATTTAATAAAGGCCATTTTAATAAGAATGAAGTGGGGATTTTGTCATATTTTGCCATGATTGCTGTGGATCCACAGGGCTCACACACAGTCAGAGCCCAGCATCAAATCAGGTCCTTAATGAAGGGGAGGGTTCTCATATCAAACTACCCCAAAAATTAGGATATCCTGGTGGTTTGTGGGAAATCCTACTGAGAGAATATTAAAAGATGCACAGAAACAGAAATAAAAGACATAAAAGCTGCACAGGAACAATGCACACCCAGCAAACAGCTCCAGATGCTGTTTGGATAGGGAGTGTTGCTCATAGTGGAAACTTCACTCCCTTCCCTCTGGTTTGCTTGGGTAGAGGTTTTACCACCAAAAGTTCCCTCTTAAAGAAGGAAAAAGAGGTAAAAGAGGTAAAATCTGAAGTAGCATAAAAAAAAGTCAAAGAAAAAAGGCAGAGGAGAAGGACCAGTTTTCTATAAAGAAAAAAATTAGACTTTGATAAAATCTTACTAGAAACCCCACAAAATTTCCCATCCAGCAGCAACCCTTTTGCACAGGAAAGAGAATTTTGGAGATGCTGAGCAGAAAACTCACCCCCATCACCTGGCAAACTCCAAACCCACCTCCAAAACCATCCAGCAAAATTCCAAACCCCGTGCCCACCTCGGCAGAGATGGGATCTGCAGACAAGGACTGCACAACAAACTGAAAATGCTTTTGCATGAGAGTAATTAAAGGTTGTGGCCGTAATTAGCTGCAAAGCAGGGAGAGAATCCAGACCTTGAGCAGCACTGGTGGCCCTTCACCACCTTTTTGGAGCAGCCTGGCACTCTGGCAGCTGGAGGTGTCCTGGAGCAGATGGCAGGGGCTCCGTGCCAGGGCAAAATTAACATTTTGTGGAGTCCTGCTTGACAGCAGCATAAAGCTCAATGAGGGGGAAAGGCAGCAACTGGTGCAAAATGGGGAGTGGGCAGGAGGGGACAAGCAGGCTGTCACCTCAGGGGACCTGCCTGGCCCATCTCCAGAAGGTCCCATTAAACCCTTGGCTTTCATCAAATCAACCCAACACTGAGCATAGAACTTGTTTTAACTTCATGATTGATAAAAAAAAACCCCAAATCCTGTGATTCCAGGCAGATCTATCAAAGCTGGAAACCCCAAATAAATGGGATTGTCACAGATTCCCCTCCTGTCCCGGCTGCAGAGGTGGGGTGGGTGGTCACCTCCCCCTGAGCACCAGCCACGTTCATTCTTTGGCTCTCAGGGGAGGATTTATTCCTGTTCAACTCATAAATTCCAGCCAGACCAGTCCAGCTCTGCCACCACAAACCCATGGGAATCCCACCAGCATTGAGGGCTCACAGAGCACCAAGGACCCAACAATTAAACCCCAAATTACCCCAAATTAGGAGCAGCCCCTGCTGCAGCTGTGGCAGAACACTGAAAGGCAAAATCTGCAGAAACAAAAGAATTTTGCACAATTTTCTCACTGCAGGTAGTGCTCCCCAATCTGCTTTCATCAAATTGACCCAACACTGAGCATGGCACTTTTTTTAACTTCATGACTGAAAAAAACCCAAACCCTGTGATTCCAGGCAGATCTATCAAAGCTGGAAACCCCAAATAGGAAGGATTGTCACAGCTCCCCCTCATGCCCTGGCTGCAGAGGTGGGGTGGGACCTCAGGAGAGGATTTGTTCCTGTTCAACTATTACAAATTCCAGCCAGACCAGTCCAGCTCTGCCACCACAAACCCACGGGAATCCCACCAGCATTGAGGGCTCACAGAGCACCAAGGACCCAGCAATTAAACCCCGAATTAGGAGCTAAGAATAATTCATTAATATTAACGAAAGCTGCAGCAGCAGCAGAACACTGAAAAGGAAAATCTGCAGAAACAAAAGGAAGGAATGGAACCCGATTTTTGCACATTTTTCCCCACTGCAGAGCACTCCCCAGCCTGCTTTGCTGAAAGGCCAAAGTGCAAAGCCTCAGCCTCGCTGTTGACACACCAAAATGAAAAGCAATGTACAATAGGGCTTATCAGGAGAGGCAGAAGTAGCAGATGAACGGGATTGCAGCAGCTCAGGAAGTTGTTCCAAAGGATCCTGGAGTAATATTGCCTTTGGACTTCAGAGAAGCAATTAGAGGAGGCAATAAAATCCGAGGCGATGGATGGCCCTGAGGGGAACGTGGGAGATAAAGGGAAATTGCAAAAAAAACCAAAAAGAAACTAAAAATCTTCCCTGAGAGCTGCTGGAGGGTTCCCAGCTCAGTTTCCACGGAAAAGGAGGAATGGGAGCAGTGTGGGGAAGAGCAGGGAGCTGTGTGCTGCATTTCCTGGCCTTAAAAACCTGCCTGAGGTGGGGGCAGGAGGCCTTGGAGCATCCCCACTCCCGATAAATTGCACCCACTTGAGTGCTACAAACAAAGTCATTATGGGAAGGCCACTCAGATGCCACTGGAAAGGTCATTTTAATGCCAAATCCTGCTGTGCCCTGCTGATAGAGCTGCCAGGAAACAAAGGGAGCAGCTAAAAATGCAGGAGGACCTCTCATGACTCTGGATTTACTCACTCCTCTGGAAACAGCTCAGCCAACAACAGGTTCATCATTGCAGCTGCTGCACAGCAGCCACGAGAAAAACACCCGGGGTGCTGCTGCTGGAACCGGAGTGCTCAGGGGGTGGTGGCACTGGTGGCACTGATGGCACTGCCTTCCTCCTCAACACGCACGGTGAGGATGAATTCCAGAGGAAAACCGGCATTTCTGAGGGAAAATCCCCCTTGGAACCGCAGCTCCCAGCCCAGCCCCTACCGAACGCCTCTCTCTGTGCCCCCTTCCCCTCGCAGGGTGAAAGCAGACGTGCATTTTTGGGTTATTTATGTCCCACATCCAGCACATCACGGAGACACTTTCCCAGCCTGGATCAGCTGCAGCGCATGGGATCCCACGGGAAGCAGAGCCCAGCCCAGCCCCTCGCTGCTGCTGGAGTGTCCCTGGGATATTTTTGTCATCCCCTGGGGGTTGTCAGCCCTGGGAGCCTGGGGAGGGGCGGCAGGACCCCCCCCTCTCATCCAGTCCCTGTTGATCCCTGCAAATGTGAATCCCAGGAAAAGGGCACAACACTCCTTAAGCAGCGCGGGGCCCTCGCAGGCACAGCATAATTGGGGGTTTTATTAATTTTTTTTAAAGGGAAAAAGAGGTGAGGAAGCAGCAGCCGAGTGTATCCGAGCTCTCCCAGCAACAGCTCTGGGGTGCAGCAAGGCTGGAGGGAGGGAGGTCCCTTCCAAGGGCTCCAAGCAGATGAGAAACTACGGATGCAGCCACAGGAGCTGTGCTGGGGATTTCCTGGGAGGATGGATGGCAAGGGGGGAAAGGGAAAGCCACAGAGAAATCGGCAGGATTTAGCAAATTACCCAAGGACTGCGAAACTCTTTGAAGATGGGAAGGGCAGGATAAAGCTCTTACCCAAATCCCCAAATCCCCCGAAGTGGGAGATAATCACTCGCTGGACTTTGGCCAGGAATCCCAGGCCCTGCCATCGAGGAAGGGCAATCACTGGAAAGCCTCCTGGCACCGTCCCTATTTACAAGAACTCAGTTCTTTGCTTTTATTTATTTTTTTTTAATTTTTTTTTTTTATAGTGACAGAGCAGGTGCCTCCCCTCTGGAAGGAGCCATCCCCTGGTGATCCCCAGGGAAAGGAGGGCACATTCTGCCCGTGGAGTGAACCACAGGGGGTTCAGAAGATCCACAGGGTCCTGAGGCACCCCAAATTTGTGTGAAAGCATCTCTGCCCTGTGGCACAGCTAAATCAAGAGATGCAGAGCTGGCTCAACAAGGTGACCGTGCAGGGAGCTCAGCAGAAAAGGGACAAACTTCTCCTTGCTCCAAAAAATAACCTGACAGGGCAGCTGTGATGGCTGCAGAAATTCCAGAATTAGCCCTAGAAATGGGAGTTCTTCCAAGCCCCAGAGGTGTTTGGAGTGCTCAGCCCTTCCCAAATCCAGGCATTCCCTGCTGGGAAATGCTGACAGTGCTCCTCATACCTCACTCAGGGCTGGAGGGAGCAGCAAGGAAAGGAAGTGCCAGGGGTTTATCCTCAGTGCTTTCAGCTCATCCTGCAAAGTTCAGCACCTCTGAACCCCCCTGCAAAGCCTGACCGTGGTACCAAGCAAAGAAGCTGAAATTTGGGGGATTTTGGGGATTTTCTTCAATCCCACAGCATGGGGCACAGGCAGGATTTGGGGCACAGCCTCTGGATTTTGGATTTTTTTTCAAGCCCACAGCACAGGGCAAAGGCAGGATTTGGGGCACAGCCTCTGGATTTTGGATTTTTCTTCAAGCCCACAGCATGGGGCACAGGCAGGATTTGGGGCACAGCCTCTGGATGTGGCACCAGCTCCATCCCTTCCCCAGATGCTGCAGGAGAGCAGCAAAATCAGAATGTGCTCTGGGTACTGCCAGCCTCCAGCGGTGAGGGCTGAAACATGGATTGATTGTAGCCTCAAAACTGCTCAGATAATATTTATTAAAACTTCTCTCACCCCCCTGGTGAGCAGCTTTTGCTGCCTGAACCAGCTTGGATGTGGTCACAATCAATTCCTCACCCATTAGCAGAGGTTTATCAACAGAGGGAATAATGAATCCTTTCTTAATTTCCCCTCAAAGTTTCCTTGTTGAACCACTCATTTCTGCAAATCCAACTTTCCAGCAGGACATTTTCCTGCTTGTATTCCCACAGCTGTGAGCTGAGCTAGAAATACATCCCCAAAGCTGCAGCCAAGTGCCAGCTCTCCCCTCCAGCCAGCCCCCAGGCCAGGTCTCCTCAGGTGAATAAATCACCCTCCTGCCAGGGGCAGGGAATCAATACCCTCCCTTCCTCCGAGGGAAATGATATTCTGATTAAAACCCAAATGAGCTGAACTCAAACGCCAATTACCAGCAGAAAACATCAATAAAATGCCTTGTTCCTTGTTTAATGAGGTAGCTGGCTCTTCATCTGTCACTGCCCTTGGGGACACTTGGGGAGGCTGTGGGTGAGAAGGTCCTGAGGAAAGACTCAAAGCTAAACTGCCTCACCCACAGGTAACTGAAATATCTTTTCCAGCTCCTGGTTCAATTTTTTTAATCCTCTTTTTAATCATTTAAGCATCCACTCCATGTGCTGATGCCCATCACCCACAGCTGGTGTCACCAAGATGCTCCTGGGGAAGGAAGAGGGGAAGCTGAGCACGTCCCTGGCTGGATGATGTGGCAGCTGACATTTTGGGAGGCACTGCAAAAATCCGTCTCTGAGCTGATAAAAATCCACCCTGTGGCGTTTCCAGGGCTCTGCAGATGGTTGGGAAAGGTCATCCTGTCATTATGGGAGCTGAGCAAAAAGGGGGCCTGGCAATTCTGCCAGCTGGCATTGAGCTTTGGGGCTGGAGCAACCCAAAAAGGGATCCAAGAGATGAAAAGTTTGGTAAAAGTCACCTTGGCCATGCTGGGCTGGTTCGTGGTTGGACTTGATAATCTGAAATCTTTTCCAGCCTAAATGATTTTGTGATCAGAGTGTGATTAACTGGTCAGTGTGATTGGATGATCAGAGTGTGATTAACTGGTCACATCTCCAGTTTCATGTGGAAATGGGGATGCTGGGAGCACATTCCTCAGGCTGGGAAGAACAAGGATCCAGGGGCTTCCTTGCATCCCACAGGGTTTGGACAAAGGAGGATCAGGCAGGGCTCAGGTCCCATTTCACACAAAACCCAGGAAGTTCCCAGCAGTGGCACTATCACAGCCCATCCAGACCTTGCCATAATTCCCTTTTAGATTCAATGCTGAAAACCCCTGCAAAGTGCAATTTCCCCCCATTTCCCAGGCACTCAGCTCAGCTCCAGCTCTCATACAAAAGCTTTAGGGAAGGAACTTCTCTCTTTGCAGAGCAGAGAGCAGGACAAAGTCAGCAAAGAACCAGAGCTGCTCTCAGTGGGGTCTGAGCTTCCCAGCCTTTTTCCTGCTCCAGGATATCTTCATATATTGCAGGTGTCTTAAATACCCACAAAGAGGGATCTTCATGCTTGGAGCAAAACCAGAAAAAACCAAACAAAAAAACCCCAAAAAACCAAAACTCCAACAAAAAAACCCCAAAAAAAACCTCAAAAAACTAAAAACAAACCAGAAAGAGCCATTAATACAGAATTAAACTGGATCCTCATCATCCCCTTGGCTTTTATAGCAAATATTTGGGGGGTTAGAGGGGTTTTGTTCATAGATCAGCTCCTTTTAGGATGTTTCTTAAAGCAGAAAGCAAACACTACTCAGTGTTCTCACAGCACTTTGGAACCTGAGAGCTGTGTGGGATTTTCCTTGCACACCTCAAGAGGAAAAAGGAAAGGGAAAAAATCTCCCTGGGGTTGACAGGGATCACACTGTGCTGGAGTGTCCCTCAAAGTGTCACCTGTACCTATAATTTTACCTCATAATGCTGAAAAGCAAATTGGATGTCAGGAAGTTGGAATGATAATTTGAATTCCAGCTCAAATAATAACAGAGGAGGCAGAGGAGCTGGATTATGGGGATATTTACTGGGGATAAAGGCCCTGAGCTGGTGTTCGTGGTGCCCTGATTATCTTCATCCTGCACAAACTGAGGTTATTAACACAGTTTTGGCCACATGGCACAGCACAGAGGGATGGGAAATAAGCAGGAAAAACGTTCATTTTAGCTGCAGCAGAAATAACACATTTCAAAAATGCAGGGCATAAAACCCTCAATACCATTTGTGAGTTAAGTCTTTCTAGCATGAGGCTGAAGGAGGGTTAGAAATGGATTGTTCCATCCAGTTCACAATAACCACTTTTCCTGTCCAATGCTTTCTTGTTTTCATGGGTGACACTTCTTTGACTCAAAGCCATCCTGCAAACCTGATCAGTTCAGAGCTCAGGCAGGAAAAGACATTGGAACCACACAGAAATTGCTCTAATGACAGCAAAACAGATCTTCCATCCACCCAGGGCAAAATCCCCTTTCCTTCCACTCTCCAGCTGCTCAGAAGAGGTTTAAAAACTCTCCCTGTCCCCATTTATCTTGAGTTTCAGTGGGGGAGAGATGAGGATGATGTTCCCTGTTGCACACAGCTTCTAAGCTGAGATATTTGCCCAAATCCATCTCCCTGTGTTTGAACAGGACCAGGGATCACAGAATCACCCAAGAGGTGCAGGCACCAACGGGGGAATGGCCAGGCAAAGCTGGATTTTGGGATGGGGCTTGGCTGAGCTGCTCTGTCAGCTTTCCCCTGCCAGGAAAGCCTTCCTTGGCAGAAAGCAGCAGGATGAGGACCAGCAAAGCCAAAAAACTCACTGTGGGCAGCCCTCAGGGCTTGGAGGAGCCTCCAGGTCCATCCCAGGGGGTGCAGTGGGACAGCCCAAGGTCACAAACCCCAAACCAGCCTTGCCCAAAGCTCCCCTTTCCCCCAGGGCTTATCCCAAACCCAACAAACCCTCAAGCTGGAGGGAAGCCTGACTCACTCCCTATCACGGCCATCACTCATCCACACACGTGGCTTTGGTGGAAAAAAAAGGAATTGCTTTAATTTTCCAGCAGTTCAGGGCCAGCTATCCCTGCTGGCACGGGATTTTTCACGGGGCCCCTTCGCTCCTTATGCAAAGTTTGTGTTTTCAGCTCCTTCCCACTGCAAACCAGAGCAGCTGCAGGGCGTTCAGGGCATCCTGGCTGCTCCATCCCACACCACGTGCCTTGCCTGGGGGGTTTTGTCCCTTTTTCCTGGCCCTGGGGACAGGCAGGTGTCACCCTGAGGGCAGCTGCACCCAGTGATTCCTCACCCTGGCACTGGGTTTTGGGAAGTGGCTTTGGAGCTGAGCTGCTCTCCAAGAAGCCTTTTCCATGAGGAGAGAGGCAGGAAGATAAAAGGCTGGCCATGGGAGAGAAAACACTTGTTCAGATGTCTTTGATCCAAAGCAAACACCCCCTTTCCTTGCTGGAAAACTTCCTGCACAATCTGAGTTCCCTCAACAGCAAATCTGCCCCTTCCAAGGCCCTGGGAGCCCCAAAGGTTGACAAGAACTGCACTCAAGGCCTGGGTTTCACACATCTTCAGGGAGGGATGGGACCAAACCCAACCCAACCCCTGACTCCCAAATGATCTGGAAAAGAGCATTCCCTTGGCTCCTTTCACACCCCAACCCTCGGGCCAGCCCGGGATCTCAGCAGGGTCTGAGAGAGCCAACCCAGCCTAGACACCCACACAAAACTCACCCAAACCATTTCCACCTCCCAGATTCCTCCTGCACAGCACTCCAGCCTCCCCCAGCACAGGTCACAGCTTTTGCCTTGCTGCTGGTGTGGATTTGCTGGCTGGAATCAGCATCCCCTGAGCACCACAGCCACGCTGGAGAGCCCAGGGCAGCTTTTTCCTGGCCACACAGACCAGGCCGTGTTTACCCAGGGCTTGGAAAAATGATTCAACTTTTATTTTAGCTCAGAGGAGAGACCACGGGGTCACCTTTAAGCTAAGGGTGGTATAAATAGAAGCTGAGTGAAAAAAGCAATGTACAGAGAGGCAGGAGAGCCTCTCCAGGAGGGAGGAGGGAAGCAGGACCCCATAACCCTGAGCAGGGACATCTTTAAAGAGAAGGTTAAAAGGGACCTGGGTCCAGGTCAGCCCCATCCACCTCGGGATGGATAAGGACAAGCTCCCAGCTGCCTCAGCCTATATATTCATGTATAATTGTGCCACGGGATGCAGAGCAAAAACCAAAACTGCTGCAGCACTCCTGGCCCTGAGTGTTCTCCTGCTCTCACAGACCGTGCCAAGCCTCTGTCAGAGTGAAACAGGTCTGGGGAAAGAGAGGGCTGGAAGCTGGAAAATAACCCTGGTGGCTAAAGCATGCAAGTCTCTGGGGACTTGGAGAACATCAGTACCTCAGGAAACCACCACAAAACACTGGGATTAAATTACTTTTCACTCAGCTGCCAAAAAAAAAAAAAAAAAAA
>VZTZ01023239.1:219784-242811 GCA_013400955.1 Drymodes brunneopygia
GATGCTCCAGCCCCAAAAACCCCACGGGAAGGCACATTGCTTGTAGGTGTGGATGCTCTGTGATTTCAGACAGGTTGAAAACAAACATCTACACTTAAAAAAAAAAATCCACTTTGCCTCCAGACAGCAGCCCGAGGGACCTGACGTTACAGCAATTACAGCTCAGGCCACAAACGAGGTGACAAGTGTTTATCCCACAGGTTTCCTCGGTATTTTTAGGATCAGCCCTGAGTTAACACTCTTTGACTGCAGGCAGGTTATTTAGTAAAAAAAGGCAGTTAAAAACCACACGTTTTTGAGGCTGCTCTGCCTGGGGAGCAGCAAAAAAGCCTCGGAACAACAAATCCAAGAGGGCACAAAACCCAACCCAGCACGTCCCCAGTTGGGAAAATCAAGTGGCCAAACTGATTTATGGTCTCTGCCAAGCGGTACTTCAAAAAAACCTGAATTAATCCCAGCGTGGAGAGAGTCTGGGCTCTTTAGCAAGAGGAAGAAGAAAGAGAAATTGTTCAAAGGGAACTGCCAGTCTTCCAGGGAGGGAAGCACCAAACAGCAGCTTGGTAGAACCTTCCCAGTTTGGTAAAGCTCAGCATTAGGATTAGGCAAACATCAGATAAAAGCTGGATTTGGTCCTTATGGCATCACCTGGCACTGCCAAAATCTGATCTGGGGGTTTGGGACAACTCACTGGGACCTCTCGGGGTCAAACCAGGCTCAGCATCTCAAAACCCTTCCCCATTTTCTCCTCAGCTAAAATTAAACCGTCCCGCTCATAAATCAGAGCATTTCTCCTCCTCCCTCCTGGGAGAACTTTACATTTTTCACACGGAGCATTCCCTCCTCTCTGCTGGTACACACATTCATTTTTTTTTTTAATGCACAGATGTCTTTCCCAGCTGCTTCCCCAAACCTCTCTGCCACACCAGCACTGCCTCTTTTCCACCACAGGCAACATTTTAAAGCCTCTCAAGGCTGCAACTCGTTCGAGGCCAAGTGATGAGCTCATCTGCAATTTAATAACTTAACACCAGTTCGTGCTGTCAGCAGCAAATCACCCATCACTGGCTCTGCAGGAAACGCCCAGCATCTGCCTCCAGTCACCTTTTTTTTTTTTCCAGCACATTCCCTTCTCCCAGGGGATTTTACCTGGATGCCAAGTGCAGGTTTCAAATAAATAAGGGTTTAAAGTGATGGGATTGATGAGGCAGGCAGGATAGATTTGAGGGGGGTTCAGGGCTCGATCCAAAGCCCTGAACTGTCCATGTGTGACAGGAAAAAGGGGGATTTTCAAGCAGAAATCACCTATGGCTTCTCTGCAGTTTATCCCATTTTTTTTCCCCAGCTTTGGGACGTGGAAGCCAAACCATTCATCCATCTTTATCCACTGGAAGGAAAACTTCCTGCCACCAACCAGCTGAGCCTCCACAGGAGGAATCTCCTGCAAATCTAGCAGTGTAAAGCTATTAGGATTTTTTTTAAAAACCCCACCAAAAAAATCCTACCCCACTTTGAGGGGTGAATTCCAAATTTATATCCAAAAACCCAGCAGAAAAATGTAAAGTCTCCCTCCAGCAGCCAGCAATGGAAATTCCCCAGCCACAGCCATGAAAGGCATTAAAAAACCCAAATATTTTGGAAGAAAACCCCAAGCCAAGTGAGAGGCAGGGTCAGCCCTGCTGCTCTGCTGAAGGGATGCTGTGCCTGACCTGTTGTTTGCAGCAAAACCCACAAAAACAGCCCTTTTTTCCCCCAAAACTCAGAGCTCACCATGCACTCTCCAGGCCACCACCACCCCAACAAAACTTTTGGGAGCTGCATCCCCAGCTCATCTTTCCCTCCTGTCAGGTTTATTTTTTATTCCTTCCTGCTGTCCAAAGCTGCAGCTCCCAGGCTTTGGAAGCTCCAAGTTGTGTTTCCAGCATCCCCCAGGCCACACAGAGCCATAACCAACCCCAGGCCAAGCCCATTTTTGCTTATTAAACCATTTATCACTGCAAATTGAGTTGTAATTAGGGGGAAAATGCAGCAGGTCCGTGTGAGGAGCCCATGAGGAAAGCAGAGCTGTTGTTGTTTTCACCAACAGGGAGTTCTTGCTGCCCAAATGAGCTCCCTGTGCAAAAACTCCTCATCACAGCTGCTCACAAATATCCCAAGAGCTGCTGATTTGGCCAGCAAATTCCTTTAGATAAATTCCTTTATCTCCACTAAACTCAGGGCAGCATCCTGGATTTCCAAGCAGGGAGGGTTGGTGTTGTAAACAAGGCTTGGGCACGAAGGAGGGGAAGGATGAATTCAGTGTTGCATACATCATCTGCTCCAAGTTTAATGGGGAAAAAGGATTGCAGCAGGTGGGATCAGTGAGGGGAGGAGGGTGGGATGTGACTCAAACCACATTTTTCTGGATGGGGGACACAGCCTGTGAGGAAAACCCAACCACTTCCTCCTACTCTTCCCCAAAAAGATTTTTAAGGCAGGAATCAATTTGTGGCTGAGAGAAGAGGAAAGCACCCCAAAGATAAGGATGTTCCAGCCCTCAGGCTCACAGAGATGATCAAATTTGGATCTTTGAGGAGGGCAGGCAGCATTTGGGAACTCAGCATTTTGGGAAAAAACAGCCAAAAACCAGCCCTCAGGCGCACAGAGATGATCAAATTTGGATCTTTGAAAGGAGAGCAGGCAGCATTTGGGAACTCAGCATTTTGGGAAAAAACAGCCAAAAGCCATCTCAGGCACACAGAGATGATAAAATTTGGCTCTTTGAGGAGGGCAGGCAGCATTTGGGAGCTCAGCAGCTGTGCTGGGAGCAGCACATCTGGATGGGGCATCCCAAAAAATCCACCCTCACACAAACCAGCAACTGCTCCTGCAGATTGAATGTCCAAGCCACCAGCCTGGAGTAAAAGCAGAGTTTATTAAATAAGTGAGGGATTTTCCTGTTTCACTGAGTTAATCTCACTTTGGGAGGCACAAATTGCTCGTTCAAGCCCTGGGTGAGGGTGCAGTGAGAGAAGAGAGTTGATGCTCCAGGGAAGGAGCAAACATTTCCCTGGCAGACTGATTCAAATAATGAATGGTGGCAGCTGGAAGCCCCTCCAGGAGGCTGGGACTGCAGGAGAGGTGGATTCATGGGCAGAGAGGTGAGGCTGCCATGTACACAATGAACAACTCAGGAGATTTGCAGAAAAATGCCCTTTGATTTCATCCTGCCAGGCAAAGGCAATGACTGCAGCTGGAATCTGGCCAGAGCACAGCTCAGATTTCTGCAGGAGAGTGCCTGTGGATGCTGAATGAGGACAGGCTCAGCTCTCCTGCTTTCCAGAGCCTGTGGCATCCCAGGAAAAGCCTGGAAATGCTGTTTGGGTGAGGCGACTCCAGGGTTTGCTTTGAACAGCTCCAGCAATTCCAGCACTGCCTTTGACACGACTGTTTGCCTTCAGCTCACCAAATATTGTCCACTCATCCCTCCTAAAGCAGCAGGAGCTGCCCAAATCCTGGTTTTCCATCCAAGCCTGGGGCTGTGGCTCCAGCCCCAAGCCAGGATCCTGCTGGCCACGCAGAGCCTGCACCAGATGGCTCCTGGTGGGATTGTCACTCACTGCTGCTGCTCCCAGACAGATGGGGGGCACAAGAGGCTCTCTAGAACCCTCCCAAGGACAGGGATGCCACAAAGTTTTTCTCCTGCAAAGGGAAGAGGCAGAAAAGGCTGCAGGTCTGAGGAGGATTTGAGCAAAGCACAAGGGAGGGGTCACTGTCCCACCCCTCAGCTCCACCCAGAGCCCCCCACATTCCCTGGCTAAAACCCAGAGGAAAAGGTTCATCCACCAAGCCTGCCCCAAACCCACCCTGTCAACTCCAGCCTGCCTGCTGGGCCTCCCCTTCACAGCTCTGCAGAGAAGCACCAAAAAGAAAATAGAACCAATTTAACCAAATCTGCCATTTCCACCCTCGTGTGTCTGCCCAAAGAGTTTCCTGGAGCATCCCAGGTGCTGCCTGGAGTATCCAAACCACAGGGGAGGAGCAGAACTTCATCATTTATTTTTCCCTGTGACCAGTAGCTCTCAGGGCTGCAGAGGGAACTGGGGCTCATTCCCAAGCTCAGCCCCAGCCTCGACCACGTTGTGCTGCCAGCCCTCAGCTGCAGAAAAAAGAAAAACAACTTATTTTCACTTGGAAAAGCCTTCTAGATCTCAAATGGGCTTGGAGGACAGGCTGCCTGTTATCTCCTGTCAGGGAGGGAGCCAGAGCTGCCACCTAAGCTCAGTGTGCTGTCAGTTCACATGAGGATGGTGATTCATCCTGCTTGGAGACAGCTGGGCTGACTCAGGCTCTGGATGAGCTTGGTTCTCAGTTATACCTGCCAAGAAAAGCCCCTCTAATTAGCTGATCCCAGACATTCAGTGCTGAGGCACCTGGAGCAGAGAAATCCCACCCGTGCTGCTCTCACCTCTGTTCTCCAGCACGGTTAGCTCAGCGTGCTTCCCCTGCCCACTCCCCAGCCAAAAGCTGCCCCATCTGTTTTGCAGCTGATCACCCATCAGTATCAGCTTTTTGTGATTTGCTTCTGGCCCCCGTGGCTTTTTTGGAGGTGACCCAGGGGCTCAGACAGCTCTTGTCCTTGCAAGGTGACAGGAGATGCCTGATGGCCACTGAAGATTTTTATGTGTGCCTGCAGCTCTCGTACCCAAGCACTGAATCCACACACACACATCTCCCTAAAATGAGTATTTACAGGGACAAAAGGGAAGAGCAGAGCTGGGATCCCTGCAGGAAAGGGGAATGGCAGGAACCACTCGCCCTCATCGTTCCCACTGCCTGTGAGAGACCACCCTGGTGCCTGTGCCTGCAGCAAGAGAGCAGCTCCTGCTACAGGAGCAGCATTCCCATCACACCATTCCCTGCCTGGAATCACAGCCCAGGCTCCCCACACCCCCTGCAGCTGATGGGAGCTGTTGGATCAACACGGAGCCCACGAGCACTCGGTGCAATCTGCTCCCCATCCCCAGCTGCACACAGAGCACCCCATGAGCCAGACACCCCAGCTGTGCTCAGCCCTGCTGGGAAAGGAGTCCCAAAACCCTCCCTGAGATGGCCCAGCCTCAGCAGTGAATCAAGCAGGCAGCAAGGCTGGTGCTGCCTGTCCATCCTGCCACCCTCTGTCCTTCCCTGGTGACTCCCTGTGCCACCACTCTTGTTGAACTGTGGGGAAGGGGCACGGGTCTCACAGGTAATGNGGGGATTCCCATGGCACTGAGGATGGCAGGAATCACTCGCCCTCATCGTTCCCACTGCCTGTGAGAGACCACCCTGGTGCCTGTGCCTGCAGCAAGAGAGCAGCTCCTTCCTGCTACAGGAGCAGCATTCTCATCACACCATTCCCTGCCTGGAATCACAGCCCAGGCTCCCCACACCCCCTGCAGCTGATGGGAGCTGTTGGATCAACACGGAGCCCACGAGCACTCGGTGCAATCTGCTCCCCATCCCCAGCTGCACACAGAGCACCCCATGAGCCAGACACCCCAGCTGTGCTCAGCCCTGCTGGGAAAGGAGTCCCAAAACCCTCCCTGAGATGGCCCAGCCTCAGCAGTGAATCAAGCAGGCAGCAAGGCTGGTGCTGCCTGTCCATCCTGCCACCCTCTGTCCTTCCCTGGTGACTCCCTGTGCCACCACTCTTGTTGAACTGTGGGGAAGGGGCACGGGTCTCACAGGTAATGAAGGTCCTGGGAGTTCAGGGGAACTGGAGGAGAAGAGGGAAGAGATCCCAGCAAGGGAAGGAGCAGGATCTGGCTGTGGAAAGCCCTGCCTGGCAGAACAGATACTCTGCAGCTGGGCCAGATGGTCCCCAGGTGGTGGCAGGGAGCCCCTGCCTGGGACAGGACACGGGGTCCTCCCAGAGCTGAGGTTTGGCTGATGGGATGGAGGATGCAGGAAAAGCTCAGCCTGACCTGGCCCTGGCCTAACAGAGCAAATGAGAGACTGGGAGTCCTCACCTCTCTCTCCTCCCTGCTCTAACCCAGCCAAATTCTCCAAATCCCCCTCCCTTCACAATTAACCCAACACTGCAGGAGCTGCCAGGCTCTGCCTTTGATTCTAAACCAGGCTTTGCTTAGGAAGGGATCAGCATTTCTTGTCTTGGCCCAGCAGCTGTGGCCATGGAGGCTTCAGGAGGAGGCCAGCCTGGGTCTCCTGATGTACAAAGGGTGAAAAGCCCTCTCTGAGCCCATCCTGATCACCAGGAGCAGGCGATCCCAGAACGGAAGGAATTGCAAATCTCACCTCAAACAGCACATTTGCTTTTTTATCCACTCAAAAACGCTGCTTTTGAAGGCCCCCCCTTGCCCTCCTCAGCCAGCAGAGCTGCTGCAACCCAACGATGGAAAAAGAAACTCAATAATTTCGGGGGATTGATCAATGCAGCCAAAATTCCCGAGGTGGGGATTGCCCAGAGCTACCCGGGGGGTTTTGTTTGGATGCAGAGCCCTGGGAAACACCCCCACAGCATCCAGAATGATGTTCCTGTCTCACCTGGAAGCCTCCTGCAGCCAGCAGAAACCAATCCACTCCTGCACACACAATGAGAGGCTGCAACCCAAGAAACCTCCTCCCACTTCCAAGCCCTGAGCTGATTATTATTGCATTAGCCACGCAGGGATGCATTGTTAGCACTCAATGGGTGCTCAGTTCTGCTTCTCAGGGATGGAATTTCGGGGTGGGAGGCTCTAGGAATGCTTTGGGATCCTTTAATAGGTGGTGGAATAAAACCTCAGATGTTTCTGATACAGAAAATAAGCATCAGTGATTCCCCATCACAGCTCTCTGCCGGAGTTATTCAAGGGAAGTAATTGAAGGCATCTTTGAGAGACACAAATATTCAATTAACTCTCCAAACTGGCTGCTGTGGAATAATGCAAGCATGACAAAAAGATAATTTAAGTGAACAAATTGCAGCTGACTCCCGTAAAATCACGCCAAGCCTTTATTTTTTTTTGGGCCATTACATCGTTGTAGGAGCCTGGGTGGGAGGAGCAGAGGGAAAGAATGGGTTTGGATCAACAGCAATACCTGGATATTCCAAAATCCCTGTTTTTTTACCAGCAAGGAGAGTGGAATTACTCCTTATAGCTGCCTTGCTTCACTCAGCACAAGAATCTGGCTGAGTGTCACTGCAGGAATTAGGAGATTTTGCAAGGTAAAAACGTAGAGGGAACAAGATACAGAGAGGTTTTAGCTCAAAGCAAAGCAGGAGGAAGTAGGGTTGAACTAAACATTGAAATAAAAGCTCCCTGACCCTTTTTTTGCACTAAGATTTATCCTCAGGAACAGCCTCTTCCATGAAACCACTTAGTACCTTCCCAAAAGTGAAAAGGGAATCCCAGCAAAGGAGGAGAACCAACCCAATCCCACAGCACCAAACTCGTTTTCTGAATAAAGACAAAGCAACAGGAGTGGAATAAAAAATAAAGGTTTCCCCAGGAAAGGCAGCATCACTCAAGTAATTAACATGGACAACACGAATTTCAATTCTTTCATTTGCAAATCCAGCATCCCCAGTTAATCTCCAGCATGGACAAAGTCCATTAATAAAGCAGATTCCTGTAATGGGATTCAAAGCAACAGCAAACGAAAACATTAAAAAAAAAAAAAAAAAAGAGCTTGTGTGGTTAAATAATCCACACTTTGCATAATAACATCAGAGCTGTGATGCTGGGTGGTCATGGGGAGACAAATTCCAGAGCAATCCCAGCAGAAATACTCAGAATTGAGGTGGGGAAACCACCCTGCTCAGGGGCTCTGGGCTGAGATCCATGAGCCAAGGGAAAATCTGCCTCACACTCCATGAAACCTCCCCTGGGCAGCCCCACAAACAGCTGGGAGCTCCTCAAGCAGCTTTTCAAAGAGTGAGGGGAGATGATTTTCCCTTAAAATCCTTTCTCAACCCCTCTGGTCTCGCCCTGGGTGTCTCCTCTGCAGGAGGTGCCAGGTCTGGAATTCAGCAGGACCTTCCCTGTGCCCTGCACTGCCAGCTCAGCTCTGTTTAGTGACAAACAGAGAATCCTCCCCTGAACAAAAGGAGAATCTGAGTCACAGAAAGTTAAACCCACACCCCCTCAGCACCCCCATTGCCAAACACCTTCAGCTGGGAGGCCCCAGCTCTGCTCTCCTCCTCCTCCTCTGGGATATCTCCTCTCAGGCTTGCCAACTCAGAAAGCCACTTAAAATACCTGATTAACTACAAGCACATGTTTAAATCCCGCCAGGAGCCAGAGGGGTTGGATCAGCAGAGCACTTCATACAGGTTTTTGTGAAGTAAAACTTCTTTTTTTTTTTCCTCCACCCTTCAGAGGGGAGGACTGGGACAGCCCAGGGTGAGATGCAGCTCCAGCCAGCAGAGGAAGAAGTATTTTGCCCAAAATCAGGGGATGAGATCCCAGGGGCTCAGGCTGGGCTGATGGAGAGAGCTCTGCCCTCGTTTCCAGCAAGTGCCATTGAGATCCTCCTCTTTATTTCACCACACTCTGGGCTCCAGCAAGGCCAGAGGGAGGTGGCTGCTGGTCCCCAACCCAGGGATGTGACAGATTAACCCAAAAACGGCCTGAGAGCCCCTGAGAGGCTGAGAAGGGAAATCCACCCCAGGTTGCACTGGGGGTGCTGAACAGGCACAGGTAATAAAGAGCTTTTCTGCTGTGCCCTGTGCCCCTGCCCTGTCTGTAGGGTCTGGGCCCTCTCTTTGGGGATGGGCTGTTCTCTGCACCCCCAAACCCACAGCACCCCCAGGCCAGGCAAGGAGAAGCAGGAACACCCCTCCTGCTGGCACAGGCACTGCCACATCCTGTTTTCAGCAATAAAAGGTGTCAACCCACATCCCCCCCCAGTTAAAATCCAAATATTTCTGCTTTGTTTGACAGTCAGGGCCATTAAACTGCTGCTGTTGATGTCCCATTTGCCAGAGGAGCTGGGAGGGTGAGACACAAAACACACCTTGGCTCAGGGAGCTTCTCCAGGGAATTGGAGCCAGTGATGGATCTGTGGCCCCAAGGATGAGAAGGAGCAACTGGTGGGGTGATGGAAACCACACCTGGAGCTCACTTTGCAGCTGCTGCTGAATCCCAGCTGCTGGGCAGAGCTCAGGGCAGCCTTTCCCTGCTCCCAGCCTGGACTGGGAGCTCCCTTCCACCAGTGGCTCCATCCAACCCTCACTGTCGGGGTGAGGATGGAAAGACCCCCAGGAAGGAGGCAGGGAGCAGCTCCAGAGTGGGAATATCAGCAAAGCAGCTGTGTCTCCGTGCCCTGGGATGTTCCCTCAGTGTGACACCACCGCAGGAAGTGTCCCCTGGGATGCCACTGGTAACAGAGCACCCTGCTAATCCCTCCTGGGTGGCTGAGAACACTCAGCTGGATCCCATGGCATGCTGTGGCCACAGGATATTCCCAGGATATTCCCACAGGTGCCAGAGCAAAGTCTGTGCCTTGCAGCTCCCACTCCCAGTTCTGGCACTGCAAGCCCAGAACATTTATCTTCCAACTCCAAATCAGCCACCACTGATTTTTTTTTTTTTTTTACACCTCCCAAAGTGAACAGCAGAGGAAGAAGAAGAACCCCAGAAGCTTTCAGGACACAGCAGCAGCTCCTTTAATCTCGTTTCCCAGCTCCAAGCACGGGGCTGAATAATCCCTGGAAGCTGCTGCAGGATGATGAGCTGAGCAAGGGCAAAGCCAGCATGAGCTCATTGTGCTGAGCCTCCCACCCCGACATCCACAGCCCCGGGCTGGAATTCCTCAAGTGGCCACCAGCAGCTGGTTCCAGGATCATTAAAACATGACTAATTCAGGCTTGGAGCTGGTTTTAAAGTGGAGGAGCCACTGGTGTGTGGTGGATGAGACACCTGCAGCCTCACACAGATAGATGTGGGTGAGCCATGGGGTGGCATTTAGGACACAGTGACAGCAAACCAAAACTTCTTTCTGTGCCAAGAAATGCCAGAAATTCGTGCCTGGAAGAAAAATTCCCTTTTGCAAGGTGTTAAACAGGAAGAAAAAACTTGGTTTGCTCTGAAGATGCCACAGATTCATCCAAAATCACCAGTGGCAGGTGAATGTGCTGGGAAAGGCTCCCTCTGAGAGCCAGACCGGCTCAATCTGTATTATCTCTTCACTTTTTGCTTGATCTTCCCCGATGTGCCTGCTCAGGAAGAGATAAGGAGCAGCTGCTCCGAGCCCTGCTCCTGCCTCTGCCACTTCTGTGCACCTCATTCCTGTTCTTGGGGATTCCCTGCTTCCCTTCCCCTCTGCCAGGGGGATGCTCAGCCCTTCTGCTCCTCCATTCCCTCTGCAGAATGAGGAGTACAGGAGCTTTTCCTTATTAAAGAACCCTGGAATTATTTAGGGTGGAAAAACTCAAATCTGACCACTAACCCATGGACTAAATCATGTCCACACATCCCATAAAGCCCTGCAGGGATGGAGATTCCAGCATTTCTCTGGTGGGACGAGCAGCATCCTGCTGGCTCTGGGATGGGTCAGGCAGAGCTGGAACATCTGCAGGAGTCTGGTCAGGGCTGAGTCCCACCAGGATTTTGCACGTGCACGATGTCATTCCCATCCTCCTGCCATCAGTGGAGTGATCTCAGCCTGTGGGAATGGCCCTGCACTCCTGCCTTTGGGAATATTCCAGCCTCCTGCATTTTTGCCCTCATCCAAAGGGAGGGCACACAAGCAAACACGAGTCCTTGTGGAAAATAAAATCGATTTATATGAGGCGGCAACACTTAAAGGTCTTTTTTTAAAAAAGATCTTTCAGGAGAGGAGTCTGGCTGATTTATTTTCTTTCAGGAGAGGAGTTTGGCTGATTTATTTCCTTTCAGGAGAGGAGCTTGGCTGATTTGTTTTCTTTGTGTTGGTGGAGAACAGCAGCTGATGGGCAAGAGATGAAAGCACCCCAAGCACAGAGTCCTCACCACGTTTCAGGGAGTTCATCTCATCTAAGAATTGCTTTACATCTACAAAAAGGATGGAGAGGTTGATCAGAGCCAAAACTTGCAGTGGTGCAAGGCTGACCATGTCACCTCCATCCTCCTCCTCCTCTGGACAGCACCAGGATGGGAAGGAAAACAGAGCTGGAAAACCAAGCTGAGCATGGAGAGCTCGGGAAAAGCACCAAAGCTGTTCCTGTTCTACAGTTCAGCCTTTCCACTGTGCCACGGGTTGGAAAGGCAGCTTTGGGACATTCTTCCCTGCCAAGAAATGCCAGGAATTCCTGCCTGGAAGTGGTACAGTTCCTGCAGCTGGTCCCCACGTGGGAGCAGGGCTGGGCCGTGCTGGATGCTGCACACCCACGGCCCGTGCGATTTATGAGGCACCCAGGGCCTTTACAGGGATGCACAGATCCTAAAATCCAGGAAAATCTGCAGTCCTGGCAGCTCCTGGAGCTGCT
Organism: Drymodes brunneopygia; assembly: GCA_013400955.1. Classification (NCBI taxonomy): domain Eukaryota; kingdom Metazoa; phylum Chordata; class Aves; order Passeriformes; family Petroicidae; genus Drymodes; species Drymodes brunneopygia. Next base: position 231,213 of record VZTZ01023239.1, read on the forward strand.
GGCACCTTTGTTCTAAAGCAGCAAGGCAAGGGAGAAGAATGTCATGGGAAGGGCTGGGTTGTGACACTCACAAAGGAGATGTTGGAGCTCAGATGTTGTGCACATCCAGCTGAGACACATTTCCCCTTCCCAAATCCCCAAATCTGTGCAAAGGCTGGTTTGGGTTGGGAGGGACCTTAAAGCTCCTCTCATTCCCACTGCTCTGCCATGGGCAGGGACACCTTCCTTAGACCAGGGCACTGCCAGGGATCCAGGGGCAGCCACAGCTGCTCTGGGCACCCTGTGCCAGGCTCTCCCCGCCCTCCCAAGGAACAATTCCTTCCAAATATCCCATCCAAACCTCCCCTCAGCCAGCCTGAAACCACGGCAGCCTCTTTGCACCACCCACACTGGTGATACCCAGTGGTTTTGGGGGTAGCTGGTGGAGAGTTCCACCTCTGACCCAAAGAGAGGGTGAGAAGCAGAATCTCAAACTCTGCAGGAGCAGCTCCACACCTGCAGTCCCCAGGGTCCTGCTGGATGCTCTGAATCCCCCTCCAAAGGCACCACAGCTGTGCTGGGCAGGCACCCTGGGGTCCCACCAAACATTCTGACAGCTTGGCAATGGCACACACACAGCCAAAGGTGGATTTTGGCTGCTGCAGGAGAGGCTGTGCTCGGCCCGAGGAAGGGAACTGCTGAGAGGAGCTTTTCCTCTCACAGCACCCATGGAAAAATGGGGAAGGGGATGGATGAGACCATCAGCCCAGGCAAATTATCTCCACTTTTTGCTCAAAAGCCTCCCATTTCCCTATCCTGAAACTCAGTCAGTGCTGTGCTCTACACCACAGGGAACTGGGAACCTCGCTCCTGATTTTTATCAACAAAGGAAAGGCAGTTTTGGGGATTAAGGGAAGAAATGAAGCCTTTCCCATGTTTTATACCATGCTTGTGTGCTCTGATTTGGGTAGAGCAGGGCTGGGATTTGGTATTTGGTGTTTGAAGAAGGTTGGGAGGTAAAGTGTTTTTTGAAAGATTTCACAGCAACTTCCCTGTCTGGCACCAGGGGATTTGGGTGCTGCTTTGAGGTTCCACCTTGGCATGTGCATCCAAACTGGGAGGTGGGATCCTCCCAGCTGGCTCAGTCCCTCCAGACAAACCCAAAGGAAAAAGGGTTTTGGGCTCATCAAAGTCACCAGGAAATGCCCAGACTTGCTAAAGAAGAATTAATGACTGGGCTGCCCAAGGATTCAATTCAGTGACATTAAAATTCAATTCATGCTGCTCTGTAAAATAGCTTTAAACATTAAATACATTTACTTTAAAACACACAGAATTCAAACCAGCAATTGAAGGTGATGCCAACCTCTGGTCAGGCTTTAACTTTAAAATTAAAAATGTATTTAATTTTAAACATCTCCTGTTAGCCCAGGTAGGGAGGACACGGCTGCCAATGATTTTAGGGAAGTCAGTGATAAAAACACAACCAGAAAAGAGTCACACAAGCACAGCTTTGGGGAGGGTCTGGTTCTCTCACAAGGACAAAGAAAACATCTTCATTTCAGTTCATTCAAAGGCTGGACTCCAGGATCTTTTCCAACCAAACTGATTCTAATTCACTTAGTCCAGCTCCACACTGAATTTCAGCACATCAATGAAAAAAATCAGGAGTACAAAGAAGAAATGCACATTTTCCAATTTGCAACTAAAACTGCGACCTGAAAGACCAAGATCTGCAATTATGGTGACCAGAAGTGTAATTCATGATGCACAATTAACACTCCACTTAATGAATCAACCAGTTTTAAATGCAAAATCTGCTTCAAGACATTCACTTTGTCTGCCTTACAACTCCAGCATATTTTGGGATTCATTAACTGATCAAAAAACATTCAAAAGCACTTTTCTGCTCTTTAAACTAGCTTTCATTTCCCTGCAGCTCGAGTCAGAGGTACAAAAGCATCCATCAGTCCTGTAAACCCCAAATCCACCGTTTCCCACCGGAATAAAAACACACGAAATTCCTCCCCCAGCCACACAGCTGCCCAAATAAATGTCCCCAGATACACCAGGCTCCCTCCTCAGAAAAGGAAGTATCCAATTACACCCAGCAGAAGCAGCCTTTTACAACCAAACAGGAAAACATCCTCTTTCTTATAGAATAACCCCCCCAAAAACAGTCCTATCCACGGAAAAAAAAAATAGCTGCTTAAATCAGTATTTAATCCAGTCCTGGATGATTTGGGCTGGGTGTAAATCATTCACACTCTCATCCCAAATTGTTTCTCTGCAGGAAGCCCACGGAGACATTTGAGGGCAAGATTTGCCCCAAATCCTTTCTGGAGAGGGGAGAACTGTATCCAAATCCATGGGTAAATGGAAATACATGGGGGGATGCCAGGATGAACCAAGGTTTGGGGGCTGTTTGGGCAGGTTTGAGTTTGAGTCCTGTTTCTGCAGAGATTTGGGCTTCACTGCCCTGATTTTTGGGGAGCCCAGGCTGAACCAGGGGCTGGGGTTTGCTCAGCACCAACCCAACCTGGGGGAGAGCAGCTTCGGTTCATCCTCGTGCAGGGAGTTGGGGCTCATTTCTGGAGGTCTGAACCCCCACATCTCCTGAATCCCAGTTCCCACTGGAGGTGGGGATGCCCCAAACCCCAAAGCAGCCCCCAGCAGGAGCTCTGTCCTCCGTGGGAGCAGCTCTGCAGCAGGCTGGGAACGGGGACAGAGGTGTCCCAGGAAAAACCCTCACAGCACATCCCCGGCCAAAACAACCCTTTCCCACCACAGGCTGCTCTCCTTCCTCAGCAGCTCTGCTTTCCCCTGCTGGGATTTCAGTGCTGTGCCAAGATCCTGCCCTTGGGGAGGGTTGGGGGTGAAGGAACAGCCCTGCAGAACAAGAATTATCTGCTCCCAAGAATTATCTGCTCCCAGCCCCAGGGTGGGCTCGGTTTGAGCATCCCCCAGGACAGGGGAAGAAGCAGCCCTGGGAATTTCCCAGCCATGGGACTGGGGCTCCCAGGCACAGATTGGCTCAAAGCCCTGTGCTCTTCCACCAGGCAGATCCAGGGAATCTCTGCACACAGAGAGATGGAGGCACGGGAAGCGTTCAAGGAGGTTTTAGTTTCGTGTCTGGGTTTCCAAGCTCATCCTTGGAGTGGGAGGAAGGGACAGGCAGAGCTCGCTCACCTCGGTGAGGACAGAAAACAGAGCTGCTCCTCCCCCAGAGCTGCGGCTCCTGTCCCCAACACCCATTTCCTCATTTTCTGTGGCTAAACAGAACCCGAGGAGCAAAAAAAACCCTGCACACAAATCCCCATCCTCCAAAAACCCCCCACACAAATCCCCACGTCCATAAAAACCCTGCACACAAATCCCCATCCTCCAAAAAACCCGCTAGAACTGGGATTAATAGTGCTGCTAAAACTGGGATTCATATTGCTGCTAAAACTGGGATTCATATTGCTGCTAGAACTGGCATTAATAGTGCTGCTAGAACTGGGATTAATATTGCTGCTAGAACTGGGATTAATGTTGCTGCTAGGCAGTGCCTGACTGAAATCTCCTCCAAATGCAACCCCTGAGCACTCACGGATGCTCCAAGGGAATGGGCAGTGCCAGAGGGAGCAGGAAAAGGACTGGAAAGCTGCTCAAAGACCAATCCCACAGGCAAAGGGGACATCCAGGGACTGGAATCAGCAGCCAGCAGCAGGATCCAGGGCTGGGAAGGAGCAGAGCTCATGGAAAACCTCCATGGGCCAACAGGAATTTTGGGATCACTGGAAAATACAGAAATATCTCATGAATAAATTCCCCCACCAGCATCAAACCCAAGCCCCGCTCTGCAAAGCAGGACAGCCAGAACTCTGGGAAGATTTTTGGGATGTGAAGAGGCCCTGAGGGCTGAGAGCTTTGAGATCCCCAAAGGCAGGAGGAAAAGGCAGCTCCCTCCCCCTGCCCTGTCCAGGCTCTCCCCAGAGCTGGTGGAGCTCAAAGCCTGGCACAAAGGAAGCGCCTCCGACTTTGAAAGGCACGAGAAGACTGAAAGATGAAGAGTCTTGAAAAGATCTGAGGAAGCTGGAAAGCTCCAAGCAGCCCCTGCTCTCCGAGCAGCAAGGTCAGAGCCAGGAGTAATTGGAGCTAAAACCTTCGGCTTGGAGAGGAATGGAAAGGACAATTTGCTTTTCCTTTTCGAGGCAAGATTCAATTTGCCATGCAGTGATCTTTCCTCCAAAATCTGAAAGAGAAGGAGGCTGAGACACTCACAGAAAGAGAAATGGAATCAGGCATTAAATCATATTAGGCATTTGGCCAGGGACCTGAAGATGTTGAATACTAAAAAAATTCCACATTGTTTGTAGGAGAATGAAACGAATATTAATGTATAACCACCTCCCTTAGGTAAGAACAGGCCACAGCCACAAACCCCCCAACACATCAGACACTAAAGCTCCAATACACTGAATTTCAGGTGCATTTTCCCCCATTCCTGCCCCCCAGATCCCTGCACACAGCCCTGGGATGTGCAGGAGGGCTCTGCCCACACAGCTCAGTCACACCCACGCCTGGCAGGGAGAGGAGACATCCTCACCCTCTGGGCTTGCACAGTCTGAAGCAAGATAAAAAGGAAAAGAGAAAAAGAAAAAATTTTAAAAAAATGAAAAGGCTGTCTGCAGGCTGGAGCCCCGAGCTGCTGAATTTCACATCAGGTGTGAAAACAGCAGAGCCTGGGGGGGAAAAAAAAGACACATTCCTGCTATTATATAAACAGAGAAAGTGCTGAGCAGGGGAACAACAGCCATTAACTTCTGCCAGACATCGCTCAGACAAAACAGCTTGGAGATGTCTGTCTGCAGGCAGGGCAACTCCAGATGCCCACAGCACTCAGCCAAGCCCAGCCTAACCCAGCCCAGCCCCCACTTCATATCACACTCCCCCTGTCCCAGCCTTCCTCTCCCCCCAAAAACCACATTTCCCACAGGAGGAGCAGCAGGAACCTTCCAGGGGGTTCATGGACTCCAAGGCTGCCTGGACAGGTCACATCCAGCTGCAAATCCCACCGGGGATGGAAAAGGAGCAGAAGGATGGGAAGCAGGCACAGATGCCTGCAAGGGAGCATCTGTCAGCAGGGCAGGGTTTGGGAACACCACAGACCCTGTTTGGGGCAGGGAACACCCCACCACTGGCAGGAACATTGGCTGTCAGTGCCTCCAGCAGCCCAAGGGTTAACAAGGGCTGTGGGGAGCACTGGTGGGGTTTCATCAGCAGCAGAGGAAGTGAGTGCTCATCCCAAAGCCACCCCACTCAGGGCAGGGTTACCCAACTTCCACCCTGCACTGCCCCAACCACAGCACAGCCCTCCCCCAGCCCCAGCAGCTCCCACGGGAGGAAAAACAACCCCAATCCTGCAAAACTCTTCATCCCTGTCCCCTGCTGGCAGCCACAGGCTGGGAGGAGCCCTGAGACCCCAGGCTGGGTCACCTCGGGTGCTTCAGATGCTCTGAGCATGCAGGGGAAGGGACCAGGAATTCACTTGTAGTGCAAACACAGCAGTGCTGAGCTCCTCCAGAATTCCAGGGACACGGGATGGGTTCCATGGGAATGCTGCTCCATGGGGTGCTCAGGGCCAGGAGCAAGCACAGAGTCCAGCCACGAGTCTTTTTAATTTTTCCACGCAACTCTTCTGTCTCCATGAAGTCACAAGAGCCCAACGTGAGCTGTCTCCATCAATATTTTAAATATTTTTTTTGGTGTTTTACCATTCCCACCTGTCAAGCCCCCCTCTTACAATGAAGATATTCATCATTAATGAATTAAATTAATTAAAACATCCCTGTGCCACACAGTCTCCAGGCACCAGACCCTGCTCAGGCCGTGCCTTGCTCCCCACAACCTCTGGCTGGAAAATCCAGGGCTCAGCCTGGGATGGGGCAAGGGGACACCTGCACCCACAGCAGGAGATGTTTGTGGGATAAAGCACAGGGAGATGTTTGTGGGATAAAGCTCAGGGGGATGTCTGTGGGATAAAGCAGAGGGAGATGTCTGTGGGATAAAGCAGAGGGAGATGTTTGTGGGATGAACCTCAGGGATCCCAGGCTGGGTCACTGCCACAGGGGCTGTGTGATTTGGTGGGCACAGAGCTCGTTTGCTCCCTGTCCCTTCCTGCTAATGGGATATTTTTGTGCTGTCTTTGCCCATTTGGGGTCCTGACCCTGATGCCTTAANGAACAGCAGAGAATTCACCTTCCCAGTGCTGCAGCTCTGCCACACCTTGCACCTTGCATTTGCCTTCTGGCCCTGCTCAGGCATTTATTGCAACACTTCACTCTCTTTTCCCCATTTCCCCGTTTAATTCCTGCTCACCTGCCCTGTGCAGATGATGCTCAGATTTTCTGGATTCCTCCTCCCCTCTCCCTGCAGCCCCCAGAGCAGCAGCAAAGGCTCCATAACCAATGGCAAATTCCTGGAGTGCCACGTAATGTGCTGGGAAGCTCTTCCCCGCTTCGCCTGGGAAAAGAGATCCTTTTGGCAGCAGGGAGGAGGAAAACATGCTTTGTTTTACAAATCCTCTCCCCAGCAGGAGAAGACACTCCCAGAATTTAATATACTGACAGCAGTGCTTGGCTGCCTTAACCACTGAAACTCAAAGAGTATGGAGGGAGGGGGAAAAAAAAAGGTAAAAATAAAAAGTGCCACGCTCTGTGATGTTAAAACCTATCCTGCTCTGCAACTGGTGGTACTGGGAATGGTGGAGCTGGAATTCTCCCACCTGGATGGGGTGAGGGGTCTGAGAGTGGATTCCCAAGTGCTGGACACCCCGAATGATTTCATTTTTCAGCCTCTCCCTGCAGCAGCTCCTTGTTGGAAAGCAGAGAAGTGATCCTAGGAAGTCACTTCATGGCAGATAAATCCCAAGTTATTCCATGCAGGAATTGCTTCCATGGAAGGCCAGCAGCTCCCTCCGGGTGACCAGGAAGCCTCTGGCAACCCCAAACTCCAGCCTCAATCAAATGTTAATTATTTCAGTGTCTTTTCACTGCATTTTATGCCAAAAGCATCCTCCCTGCAGCACCGGGGGGATGGCTCAGGGGAAAACACCTCAGCCAAGGAGAGCAGCAGGCACTGGCTGGGATTTGGGGGATTTGAATTTTGCACTGTGGGGTTTGGGCTGCAGAGCAGAAAGGAGGAGAAAGAAATGAGGATCTGTGTCTCAGGAGCTCGATGTTAAATCAGCCTGGCTGTGCCAGGGGAGCACAAACCCTTTGGAATGGCTGCTGGCAGCAGCAATAACAGGAGTGTTATTTTGGGGGCAGGCAGTGGGATCAAATTGCCTCCACACCAGGGACCACTGCTGACCTCTCTGAGGAAGCAAAGTCTGTCTGCTCTTCAGGCTTTTTGTCTTTTTAAACAGAAAGAATCACTTTGTATCTCAGTATTTTATAGTTGTTTGCAAGCTCCAGGCATTTCCAGAAACACAAATTAATTCTTACAGGAGCCTGTAAGGAAAACAGCATCACTGTCACCTCAGGGGAGGAAGAAGGATGGGTAAATTCTAAATAAAGGGGTGGAATGCAAAGGCCACAGTGGACACTGGTGCCAGGGGGAGGGCTGGAAGGACAGGACCTGCTCCAGCAAGTTTAAAATACAGGATTGCAGCCCTGCCCTGATTATCAAACACACCTTTTGTGGGAGCAAAAATCCCCCCCCAAACCTTGTCTTGCANTATGGAGGGAGGGGGAAAAAAAAAGGTAAAAATAAAAAGTGCCACGCTCTGTGATGTTAAAACCTATCCTGCTCTGCAACTGGTGGTACTGGGAATGGTGGAGCTGGAATTCTCCCACCTGGATGGGGTGAGGGGTCTAAGAGTGGATTCCCAAGTGCTGGACACCCCGAATGATTTCATTTTTCAGCCTCTCCCTGCAGCAGCTCCTTGTTGGAAAGCAGAGAAGTGAACCTGGGAAGTCACTTCATGGCAGATAAATCCCAAGTTATTCCATGCAGGAATTGCTTCCATGGAAGGCCAGCAGCTCCCTCCGGGTGACCAGGAAGCCTCTGGCAACCCCAAACTCCAGCCTCAATCAAATGTTAATTATTTCAGTGTCTTTTCACTGCATTTTATGCCAAAAGCATCCTCCCTGCAGCACCGGGGGGATGGCTCAGGGGAAAACACCTCAGCCAAGGAGAGCAGCAGGCACTGGCTGGGATTTGGGGGATTTGAATTTTGCACTGTGGGGTTTGGGCTGCAGAGCAGAAAGGAGGAGAAAGAAATTAGGATCTGTGTCTCAGGAGCTCGATGTTAAATCAGCCTGGCTGTGCCAGGGGAGCACAAACCCTTTGGAATGGCTGCTGGCAGCAGGAATAACAGGAGTGTTATTTTGGGGGCAGGCAGTGGGATCAAATTGCCTCCACACCAGGGACCACTGCTGACTTCTCTGAGGAAGCAAAGTCTGTCTGCTCTTCACGCTTTTTGTCTTTTTAAACAGAAAGAATCACTTTGTATCTCAGTATTTTATAGTTGTTTGCAAGCTCCAGGCATTTCCAGAAACACAAATTAATTCTTACAGGAGCCTGTAAGGAAAACAGCATCACTGCCACCTCAGGGGAGGGAGAAGGATGGGTAAATTCTAAATAAAGGGGTGGAATGCAAAGGCCACAGTGGACACTGGTGCCAGGGGAAGGGCTGGAAGGACAGGACCTGCTCCAGCAAGTTTAAAATACAGGATTGCAGCCCTGCCCTGATTATCAAACACACCTTTTGTGGGAGCAAAAATCCCCCCCCAAACCTTGTCTTGCAGTGGGTGGGTAGGGCAGGATGTGATGGCACAGAGACCTGAAAAAACCAGAGATTTTCAGCTCTGCTCCAAAATAAATGCTGGAGCCCTTCCAAAGGCAGGGCTGCTGCCACCCACCCCTCAGCAGCACACTGGGCTGGCCTCAAAGCCCACTGAAGTCAGGGGAAAGGCTCCCAGTGACCTCAATGCCTGGGATTTAAAACAATCTCCGCTGACAGCTGGGCACCAGGTCACTGGGTTTGCTGGGAAAAGCCCCATTTTGCTGGAAAATGCCCAGTTCTGCAGCAGCAGCAGCAGCAGTGTCACACAGCAGCAGCCACACGGAGCAGCCACAATCCCCTCTGTGGGGGACACCCCAAAAATGGCCCAGGGAAAAGCCTCTGCCCCACCAGGCTCATCCATCCACCCTCTTCCATAGAGAGAAGCTCATCCTTCCCTCCCAAATCCTCACTTTCAGGCTGAAACACCCCAAGAGCTCAGCTCTGCAAGGCTGAGCTGGAGTGGGAACCCAAGTGGGACCCTTGGAGCCATCAATGCCCTCCTAAAACATCCCCTCCCAAAATCCAGCAGCTGGAAAACCACGGAGCAGCCAGGATTTGTTCAGTGGGGCATCCCACATCCCCTCCCTGGAGGCAGGGATTAATCCCACCTCATTAAAAACCTGCTTGGAGTCTATTATGGTATCTAGGACAAAGTGTTCTCTATTTTGACACTCTAAGATAAATTTTATCAGAGCAATCTCTTCAGAGACACTCTCTGACAGAGCTGCACCTGACTGTAACAGGTTCCTCGCTTCCCTCTGCAGTTTAAGATTAATTTTTAGCTTTTTCTTCCCCCTCCTGCAGCGGAGGGCTCCCCCGTGGTCAGGTTTGTCATTAGGGCATCCACGTGGTGCCACATCCCAGCCCCCTCACCCTGCACAGAGGGTGAGGACAGACCTGAGCACGGCTGAGAAAAACCAGTCTGGGGCCAGGGAGAACTTGAGAGTGATTCCTGGCACTTCACAGGCCCCAAGATTTATTTTTTGGGGAGGTGTTGGAGATAAACACCCTCTAAAATTAGCACCTGCCCTTCTGCCAGCTCCAATGGGCTGCGGCGACGATAAAGGTTTGGCGTGGCTGAGAGGGTGCAACATTTGGGCTCTGATCTGCTGCCCAAGCCAGCCCCCAGGGCCACACAGATCCCAAAGGGAGAGAGAGGTCACTGCCCCAAGGAATCGGACCCCCAGCTCCCAGAGAGGCAGCACGTTCTCTTCAGGAAAAGTATTTCATCCCAAAGTTGAAAGCGCTGAGAGTTTTCCATTAAAAAACACAAGATCATGTGAAGCAGTTCAGATTTCTCAGCTGGGCTGCTCAAAAGATAATCCTAAACCTTGCAGGGCAGAGGGGTAAATGGAAGGGGGCTGGAAGGGACAGGGACATGCCCCAAACAACATCCACTCGCTAAGAAGTTACCTGGACCAGAAAATGGGAGGGGGGAAAAAGCTACCAGCAAAAAATTGCTAACAGCAAACCCCAAACACAAAATCCTAAAAGAAAACCAGACTGGACCAGTCCCGTGGACAAACTGAAGAGCAACAAAGCAGCTCCCGATGCCCAGCAGAGATCTGAGCAACTTTTCCCCGGGTGGCAGAACTGGTTACACCGAAGAAAAAAAAAAACCGAGCTGGAAGATGGATCTGCTTTAGGTTTGCATGGAAAACTCGCTGTTCCCCAAAGCCCTGCGCACCCCAGAACTCTGAGAACGCCCAGCACTCGGGTGCCTTTATCAGCACAAAAGATTAAATGCTAATTTGCCTTTCTGTTTGCTCACAGCAACTTTCCGTCCTGTTGCTTCCCAGCTAATGCCCAGCTCAAACAGATTTTTTCAAGGCAAAAGGTCTCGGGCTCCCTACAATGAATTCCCCATTCCCCCAGAGCGTCTCGTCTCTCCCAGCCCCAGCCAACACCAGCAAAACTCCACCAGACGATTGCGCGTCAAAAAGAACGAGATTTAAAAAAATTTTAAAAAATAAAAAAAAAAATTAAAAAAAGCAAGGCTGCCAACTCTGGGTATTTCTGAGCCAGCAAGAAAAGAGCTGATTCTCAAAAGCTGCCAGCTTCAATTGCCTCGGCGCTTTCACGGAGCCGCTCCGAAACACCAAACTTTTGGAAAAGTTGAGTGGGAACCACCTTGAGGAGGCTGCAAATCCCAGAGCCACCAGCGCCAGCGAGGAAGGGAAGGAGGAAAAATGCAGCCGGCAGGGTTTCCTCGCTGCAGACAATGCAAAGCACCTCCCTGGGGGTATTTCCCCTTCTCTGACACCGTGCCCACCCCGCAGCTCCTCAGCCACTTCCCCAAAATGACACCGCCAAACTCAGACCCGCAAAAGCGGAGCGCGGCCCCCGATTGCCACCAGGCTTTGGAAAGCAGCACGGGGCTGCTCCCAAAGTGTCTCTCCCCCGGCGCAGCCCCTCTCCCACGGCAGGAACCCGCCCATCCTCACCTGCCGCAGGTTCTTCAGCAGCTCGGTGGCCTCCTCCTGCTTGCCCTGCTTGACCAGCAGCAGCATGTCCTGGATCATGCAGATCCGCCGGTGGTACGGGGGCAAGCTGCTGCCAGCGCCCTTCCCGAACTTCTCGCCGGACTTGGCCACGAGGGAAGCCAGGAAATCGCCCCTTTCCCTGGGGGCCGCCTTCTTGCGCTGCTGGCCCGGGGGGCTCTCCCCGGCGCTGCCCGGCTGGCAGCCCTTGGTCTGCTTGGTGCCCATGGCCAGCGGCTCCCGCTGCCCGGGGGCTGCATGCACAGAGGGGGTGGCGAGGCTGGGGGGGCACTAAGGGGGGCACGGG
>VZTZ01023239.1:252886-271500 GCA_013400955.1 Drymodes brunneopygia
GTTTTCCCCCCCACCCCCCTGGGATTTCCCCCCCAGCCCCTCTGGATTTCCCCCCCAGCCTCTCCATCCTCTGGGATCCCCTCCAGCCCCCCCAAGCCCCTCAGGACACAGCTCCCCCTTCCCCTCTGGCATTCCTCAGTTTCCCCCAGTCCCACAAATCCTTTCCCTGCAGGAATTCCAGGCTTCTCCCCCTGACCCTGATCCCCCTTTGGTGTCCCCTCGTTTCGAGGCACTTTCAGGTCACCTGCCTTGCCTGGGCTCTCACTGAAGGTTTCCTGCTGGAAATGTGCATTTTTAAGCTGTTTTCCCCAATTCCCTGAGCTTTAAGGAACAAACTCAGGCTTTCAGAAGGGTGAGGCTCTCTTTAGGGGCACTCTGAGCCCTTACCCCCAAAAAATTACCAAAAAAATAATCCCATTTTTTTGGCCATTTGTACCTGCTAGGTGACAATTTTGTTCACACAGGGCTCTGGGTCCAAGGACAACCCTGTTTTTCAGTCCCTCCCCTCACCTGAGCTGCTCCTGGACTCTCGTCCTTTCCCCACAGACAAAACAACTCCGTGGTGTGATTATTCCATGACCATGCGGAATATTTTACCACTCCCCTCACTATGGAACCCCTTCTTGCTGGAATATGACCAGCAGGGATCCTTTCAAAGGACAAATGACATGGAATTGTGAATTTTTTTTTTATTCACAAATGTTTAAAAAAGCTGCTCTCTGCCTTTCCTTACTCCACATTGAATCTTCCTGTTATTTCACTGAGGTGCACAAATCCTGGTGCGAGGAGCTAAAAATTGAGGCAGCCCAGGGAAAAATCCATGCTCAGATCCCAATTCTTTTATTTAACATCCTGTACAGCAACATCTACAGAAAGGTAAATCATAGGGAATATTAGTTCTGTCAGGAAGCCTTGCAGGGCAGGACAGAGTCTGGAGCAGCTGGGATGGGCTGTGGGATGCAGTTTTGAGCCATAAATAAAGGTGACAGAGCTGTAAACGTCATTTAAAAAGGAGAAACACAAACCAAGCTGTCCCAGTAACCCAGGAAAAGGCACGGCAAGGGACTGGATGTGTGCAGGGCTCTGAGGGACAGGGAGAAGTCAGGAATGGAGCAGGAGGAAGATCCAAACCCAGCCAGCTCCCACCTGGCTCCTTGCTTTGGCAGCTGAGCTGTTCCCAGCCCATTCTCAAGACACCTCAAGGTCAGGCCTCAGACTGCACCCAAAAAATTGGCAACACTTCCAGAAAGCCACCCACAACGGATCCTTTGTGTGTGCAGCTCCTGAGGATCTCCCAGGACAGTGCTGGAGCTCAGGAATCCAAATCTTGGTGACAGCAGACAAACAAGTCCCAGGAGTTAAAACAGAAAACCTTCGCTGATTTTCTCCCCGCCACGCAATTCATCACCGGCAAAGTTCTGCCGAGTGCTGGAGGGAAAAAGAGAATTTACAACCCAAATTCCAGCAGCTGCTGCCACACTCATTCAGGGAAAACTTTGCAGAGCAACATTTCATGGAAACCCTTTCATTCCCCACAGAAAATAGGAGCAATTTCCCTGCAGAACGAAGGCGCTGATTTGCAGCGCTGCTTTCCTGGAACGTGAAATAAACCCAAATATTTGGCACAAAGCAGCTGAGGAAAGGAATCCCAGCAGCTCCCACCCCAACCTGCAGCAGGCTGCTGAGCTTGGCTGGGATCTGATTTCCACCAGCTGTGGTGTGGTTTTGTGATGGATGAGCAACCTTGATTTGATTTTTCCTTTTTTTCCGGTTTGAGCTCCCAGCCTGAATCCTTGCTGGCCACCCCACCCTTCCAGCAGCTGCAAATTGCAGCAGAAAGGCCTTTCCGCCTTCCCTCCTCATGCCAAACACCAAATTTAAGCTGCTTTTACAGCCAGAGCCAGGAGGAATCTTTGGAAAAACCTCACTGGAGGGCTGTGGCATGAAATTACAGCGAATTTTCTTGGGTAAAAGCTTGGGAAAATCCAGGCAGGATTGGTCACCTTTTACTTCAGAACCAACCAAATTCCACCCCAAATTGATTTCTCCCCAGTTAACTCCCTGAGTGAAGAAACCAGGATTTTCCTCAAGGAGTTTGTGTGAAACTCCTTGAACAAAGCCTTGATAAACAACTGCTGCTGGTTCTGGAGTTTTAATAAAAACTGCTCTGTCCCACTGCCTTTCTCTTCCTCTCTGCTGGCTGAGGGACAGAATTCAGGCCAAAAATGATTTCTTTGCTACCTGGAGCAGTGACAGCCTCACTCCCCATTCCAGGCAGGCATTTCAGAGCCATACCAGGGGATGGGTAAAAAAAAAATAAAGAAATTAAATTCAAAAAATTAAATTAAAATCACTGTTGTCTCCTCATTCTCAGTAAAAATGATAAAACAATGCCAAGGACTTGCTTTTAAGTGATGCTCTCATTCCCACCAGGTCTGAACAGGCACCACTTGGATGCTTTGAAGTGTCCTTTTAACAAGGAACACCAACAGGAGAGGTGGGTTTGGATCACAATTTTTCCATTTTTCATTCCCTACACCACAAACCAAAGGTAAAAAAAAGGCTTTTTTTCCCCTACATGAAGCGCTCACTACACCTTGGATAAACAAAAGGGTTGAGTTTTCATTTTACTGCAGATTTTTCCCTGATTTCCTCCTGTGCTCCACATAACTTTGGGTGATTTATGAAACTTGGTATTAAAGGAAAAATTACCAGATCAACCCAGAAATTACTTCATGAATCAAACTTTCTCCCCTTTGCACAGCAATGGAAGTGATTCCTAACTGTGGCACAAAATGTTTCCTGTGTTTCATTTTACTGCAGGTTCTTCCCTGATTTCCTCCCGTGCTCCACAGAATTCTGGCTGATTTATGAAAGCTCTGCAGCCACCAGGCTGTGGAAATGAAGACAACAAAGGATAAACCTCATAGTTTTTTTTTATTCTGCAAAGCAATATGCACATCTTACAAACACAAAAATTAATCTAGGAGAGAAAGGTCATTTCCAAATCAGCTATTAACCATCATGCAACAAGACAAGTGAAATGTAAGAACGAAACAGAACAAAAACAAAACCAAAAAACAGCCATCTCAAACCCTACAATCACCTGCAGAGGGTTGAAACCAAGGCTCAGATTTTCTATGTAATGCCAAAGAAAATGCAACAAAACAAAACAAAACAAAAACAAAAAAAAAAGAAAATGGCAGCTTTCTAAGAACAAGAAAACACGTACAAATAGAATCAAAACTGATTCAAGTCATAGTTAAAAAGAAAAAAGAAAACAAAAAAAGGAAAGATCAATATGATCTGAACTTTTAATATTAAAGTTTTAACTCTTCTGTTTGGCTGCATTTAACTTTGTACATCGCCTGGGAGCAATCCAATATTCCAATATTCCTCAGCATTCCAGTGTTTTGGCCTGCTGGCACACCCTGCCCCTTCCTGCTGCAATCCAGGGGGCAAAGGGAGCAGCCGAGGCCAAAAAATCCAATTCTCCAACCTTTTCCCTTTTGCATTTGTGGGTCACAATCTTTAATATCCCTGGGGGGTGCAGGAAGTGGGGGAGGAGTTGTCAAGCAGGCTCCTTTCATTCCCAAATGTTTTTCCCAGCAGCCCAGATTCCAGCTGGGATGTTTGGAGCTGGGATTTGGGGAAGGAGAAAGGATTTATTTTGCCTTCCTGAAGGAGCCGGGTGGTGCTGGGTGGTTTTTGGGGATTTCCAGGATTTGCACCACCCCTCTCCCAACCCATCTCCCATCCCTGCCTTTGGTCCCCACATCAAGCCACCCTCAGAGGCACCTCCTGGAGTGAGGATTAACACAGAAGGCTGGGCTTGTGTGGTTTAGGAACAGCTCAGGCTGGGATTTAGGAGCAGCTCAGGAGAAGCTCTCAGCCTGTTTCCCTTCCCTGCCTCACCCCAGGGAAGCAGCATCAGCCCACAGCAGCATCAGGAGAAAACCAGCAGCTTCTTTTCATCCCTAAACCTCAAACCAGGCCACATCTAAAGCTTTGCCTTAACATTCCCTGGAGGAAAACGTGTCAGGTAATCCCACTGAAGGAACTGAAATTCTAGGAGGAAACGTGTTGTGGAGGAAACTGTGACTGTTCAAACACTCTAAAGACTTGTGAACTTACTGAAGTCCCAACACACACAGACCAGGAGCGGTGTCTGGAGGGAATAAACTGGGGATTTGATGCCAGCATCATTGAGACTGTGAAATTCTCACTTGGCTTTCTTCTTCTGGGGAGTTTGGAGCAAAAGGAGGAGGGAGAAAAGCCTGTGGGAATAAATGAATGAATGAATGAATGCAGAGCTGTTATAGTTCTACCACCTGGTGAGAAAGCTGGGAGAAAAAGATGAAAAGTCAATTAAGGCAACCAGTGAGATTTAAAAGCAGTGGTGGAAATGTCTGCAGGAAGAGCCTGAGCCCTGAAATTAAGGAGGCTGCTCAAGAAGGAGCCAGGAAGAAAAACCAGCAAAAGGCAGAATGGGGAAGGGAGAAATGCACAGAACCAAATCTCTGATTGAGGAACGGACACAGAGAACAGAAAGAGTTTCACTGGGTGGTTTCTTTGACCTTCCTCACAGGAACCCCACTCTCGTGGCCACTTTCCCCTGAGTGGACAGCAGTAAATGGCATTTCAGTGAATTTAATGGGCCACTGGCAGCTGCCCCCCAGAGCTGCAGGCACAGCCCCAGAGTGAAGCTCTGCAACAGACTCTGGCATTTCTTTTCCTTTCACTATCTGCACTTGCCCAGGGCTGTGCAGAGCCCCAGCAGGCTGCTAACACAATACATCTTTTTATTAAGTTACACTTTCTAGAAAGAAAAAAGAAAATAAAGAGGAAAAAAAAGAGAGTTTACAGAAAGCTGCTCTGCAGCAGAGACACACAATCCTGGCTGGAGGGCTGGGGATGGGAGGCCAAGTGGAAAAGTTTTCCATAGTCTCTGTGCTGGCTGGTTCTCTGGCATTCAGCAGGCCAAATGAAAAACCAAAAAAACAAAAAAAACCTGAAAAAACCAAACCAAAACAAAAAATCAAACAGTTCTTTTCAGTAAGTAACAGTTTAAAATGGGACTTCACTTCTTAATTTTTTTTACTATGAATAAAAGCACAAGTTTGTCCTAAATACAGCACTATTAAAATGTGAATATGTACTTTTTTTTTCTTCTTCCAAAAGAGAAAAAAAAATAAATCTAAAATGTTGATATCTTTTCTTGCAAGCAAGGAGCAAATGGAATAAAGTATTAGGCCACACAAACACACACTGAATTCATGTCGTGGGTTGGTGGCTTTGGAAATGCAGGATTATATCAAAGGTGCATTACTTGGTTCAAACACACTGTACAGATATTGGGCAAAAAACCAAACACCTCCTGCTTGGTTTGAGACACTTGCAAAGGCATCTTCACCTGCCCAGGTGCAGCTGGACAAAAATCTCAGCTTCTGTGGAGCCTTTTCTCTGGAGTTATCTACACCAACATTGGGGCTGGCCCCGGGGAAGGGCCGGGGGGCTCTGGCCACACTCATCTCTGCTCTGGATATTCTGCTTTTATAAATATGTACAAATCAATTACAGGCACTTTGAAATGTCTTTGGTTGGAATAAACCAACATTGCAAGGTAATGGATTCACAGAGTGTTAAGAAGACCCAGGCTGGGTTCAGCAGGCAATGGTTTCGGTCGTTCTCAGGAGGAGGAGAGGAGGGGTTTTTATGCTTCTGACAAAGCAACCTGGAAAAAAAAAACAAAGAAGGGGAAAATATTTAATTAAAGGCAAATTCTTAATCCTGTAACAGTGATATGACTTATCTCTGTGAGCTGGCAGAGCTGTCCTTGACTTTTCAAAGCAGCTTGGAAAGTCTGACTTGGAAAGGAAATCAAAGCGAGTCTGGAAGTGTTTTGTACTTGGCAAAAATCAATAGAATAAAAGTCCCAAACCACCCAAAACCAAAAAAAAACCCTACAAAAAACACCCCAAACCAGCTCACACTACAAAATATCATTAAGATCAAAAGGTGTCAACACTGGCTTCGTACTTGTCAATGAAATATATTCATATTTAATCCTTCAGGCAAACTGCAGGTCCCCAAGGCAGCATTGAACAATGATTCTTTCAACAGCTTTGCTTTTGTTTTTAACTTCATTCTGATTAACACCCTATGACTCTTTCAACAGCTTTGTTTTTGACTTAATTCTGATGAACAAGCCTTAGAATGATGTACCATGTTTTACTCAGAGTTTTCAGTCTGTCATGGTAAAAGGTAATGAATAAATAAAGATTCAGAGCCTCCTATTCATTGCTTCACACAAAACAGTTCAAAGCAACACCAGAATTATGGCAGAAGGGTCCCAGCACTTCCTGAGCTGCAATAATCCATTTATGAGGACAGAAATCTCATTTTGAGGATCTCCAAAGCACTTGTGTGGAGTTTGCAGCCCCCACCTGCACTGTCCACGACCAAACACCCGTGGGCTCTTTGAAAAGCAATGAAATCCCCATCTCCAGAGACAAGAAAAACCAGTCTGCCCTGAGTCCTAAAGCAGCTTTTCTCTGTCCCCTTATCAGAGGCAGTATTTTGTTACCACACACTCACCTTTTCAGAGCAGAACTCTATGTTGCTTTGCCTCAGTTTGCTGGGTCTGCCTTTGATGACTGCATAGCAGAACATGGTGATCACCATCACAAAGAGGAAGTAACTGGTGTGCATCAGGTGCAGGTTTATTAGAGAGCGATCATCCTGCACACAGAAAAGCAAATTAAAACCATTTACTCACTTGGCAATCTGATATTAAAGCAATAACTACCAGATCAATGCAGAAACACTTCATGAATCAACTTTAAACACCAATGGAAGTGATTCCTAATTGTGGCACAAAATGTTTCTTGTGTTAAAAAGCTGTTATAGGTATTTTTCCAAATACTGGCAGAGGCTTTTGTGAAATTATTTCAAAATATAAGTGGTGGTTATGAGGAGCTGTGAGGCACATGGATGAAGATCATCAAACCAGCTGGGGTGGAGCATTCTCAGCCTTTGCACCACACAAAAAGCCAGCAGCAAAAATGACCATTTTAGGAACCATATTCAGTGAAACCACAAAATAAACCAACAGCAAAAATTACCATTTTAGGAACCATATTCAATGAAACCACAAAATAAACCAACAGCAAAAATTACCATTTTAGGAACCATATTCAGTGAAACCACACAACAAACCAGCAGCAAAAATGACAATTCAGTGAAACCAGAGCTAGGCATTTACTGAAAATACCAGAGGAACAGGCACTTCCAGACTTACATCTGGAACTATGACAGTGAGTTTGGGATTTAAAGCATGGTAGACTTTCCCAATTGCTCCCTTGTAACACCAGAAGGGGTTGTAGTCCTGGGCATATTTTGTGTTGGAGTCCCTGGCCGTGGTGAAGATCTTGTACCACAGAGTGGCATTGCTGTAGGTTTCAGGAACACAATGTGGTGGCTGGCTGCAATAAAACAGAAATAATCAGCACCCTGAGTTGCTTTTTCCATGTTCAGCCAGGACAACTTTCCTTCTCTAAACATGGTTTTAGTTTGGGCCTTGCAAAGCAACAACAAAACCCCAAAGTTTAAGCTAAAAACCCCCAAAAGCCACATGATTGCTACACTAAAATGAGAATTTAACTGCATGTTGTTGCACTAAGCCAACAGCCCACAGCTTAATTGGAAAAACACTGGTTTTCCTAAGGCTTCCCACAGCCTGGGGCTCTCCAGGCTGGATGGAACAGTGTCAGGGAATCCAGAGGAGACAAAGGGAGGGTATTTTGGTGAAGGCAAAGCAGCATTTGCCTTGTGCTGATCTCTCAGCAGGGAAGAGGGGTAAGAACCTCAGTGTCAAATCCCATCTCTGAAACTCAGTTATGGGGTACAATCCTTAAATATCCACAGATTCTTTTGCTCCCAATGAAGTTTAAATCCCAGTTGAAAGGCAGGTATGGGCTGGAGTTTAAAACATCCTCAGAAAAATCACCAAGACAGCAGAGGTTTTGAGACAAATATTTCACCGTGGCGGGGAAGGAGTGCAAGGACACAATTCCCACAATCAACAGGAATTTTGAGGAGGAACTAACAGCTCAGGGGAATGAATGAGGCAGCAAGCAGCCCCTGGGGGAGAAAGGCACTTACACAGTGACTGGGAACACGTTGCTGGCTGCTGTCACAGTCATGCAGGTGGTGAACACGACCTGCTCGCAGTGGCCGTGCAGGACGCAGTCATCCGAGTTCCAGGCAGCTGGCAGGGTGAAGGTGATGTTGATTTCCTCGTGGGATTCTCTGCCTTTGAGAAAGAGACAAGGAGAGCTGGGGTTTGGCTCACAGGAATATCTGGGCAACAATCACTGGGATAAGGAGAACACACAAATGATTAAGGGAGGAAGCGTCACCCTTTGGAGTCACCCCGGATCTTTGCAGGCAACAAAGAGAGCAAAAAGAAAAGTTAAAACCCAAAACAAACTACAAAATCCCCCAGCTGCTGGTCTAATCTCTCCCAGCCCAGAACTGGGGTCATCAGGCTGCTCTCAGAAATTAAAAACTCTTTCTAAGTGAATTCATGCATGTTCACAAAGCCTTTCTCCTCCTAAGAACTTTGCTCCACATCTGTTTTTTTCTGATGCTCCCTTTTCAAACTGGAGGAATTTGTGTAGAGAAAAAGATGTCAGCAGATACTGAACTGAAGTCATGTATGATAACTCCATGTGGAGAAATTCAGACTGAAAATAAATCCAGGCTGCTGCAAACGGAACTTGCAATTGGCAGCCCTTAAAGCAGCAACAAAATAACAACAGAAAACACAGTAATGCACATTTGCAGCTATGGACAACGTGTTTCCACAGGTTCAAGACATTCAACGTTATTATAAAATGCAATTCTGGCTGAAAGCTAAAATGCAGTGAGGTTCTATTATCAGTTTCTATTAATTCTCTACAAACTCCTGTCAAAACTTCCTGGCAGGCAGCCACAGAGCAGATTGGTCTCTGCACACCACAGAAACCATAATCATCTTATCTGGTGCTGTTTGTGATATTAAAGCTGATTCACTTATGCATTTTAGATAAACTAGAATTTTTTAGACAACATAATGCTCTCTACTGCATCCTATGTCACATTTGAAATGTCAGTTGAGGACTTGGTGGATCAAGACAAAACTGAAGAGAGTCACAGTTTGGAACTCTGCTGGCTTAAAAATGACCTTCCATTGTCATTAGGTTTAATCATTCCAAACTGCCCAGCCTGATCTTGGCACACCTGCAGGTTCTTTTCCATTCTGAATGCAGGGAAAAGTTCCTCTAACAAAGAATTGAAGGGCTCCATACAGAAATAAACTCACAATAAATCTGGGAACACATCTGTGCATAAGATTCACCTCACCCATAATAAGCTGGTGAATTTTTATTTGATTATATAGTTATTCAAATCATAGAATTATTTAGAGTCATTGAATGGTTTGGGTTAGAGGGGGCTTAAAAACTGTCTTGTTTCACTCCCCTGCCATGGCAGGGACACCTTCTACTATCCCAGGTTGCTCCCAGCCCTGTCCAACCTGGCCTTGGACACTGCCAGGGATGGGGCAGCCACAGCTTCTCGCCACCCTCACAATACAGAATTTCTTCCTGATATTTAATCTAAACCTACCTAGTTTCAGTTTGAAGCCAATCCCCACACGAAAGATTAGAAAAAAACCTCTAAAAGCCAACACCAACCTGAATTTTTAGAAGTCCAGCCTTGCCTACCTGAAAGTCCAATCTGGTGTCCAAAAATTGTGGAGCTGAGGTGTGTGACATTGCGAGAGTATCCCCCAAAGGGCCTGAGAGGGTCCAGGGTCAGCGTGATGGTGACAGAGATGTTGATGGGACCAGAGTCCTCGAGGGTCTGTGGGGACTGCGTGGAAGACCTGGCCTGCCCACTGGTCACGGTGCTCTCTGGGGTTGTGGTGTCGTTGAGGAGGTGCTTTAAGGTTTCATTCTCAGATATACAGAAGTCCAAATCATTAAACCTCAGGAGGAAAGTGTTCCAGTCCTTAAAACAAAGAGGGAGGTTTCAGGCTGATGAGGGAACAACCTGCCTTTGCAACAGCTCGGTCCCATCCCGCCCGGTTCCAGCCCATTGAACAAAAATCACACGGCTCACAAAGCACCACAAACACCAGCAGGGCTGGCTCAACAACTGCAAAGTTGTTTGTAGAAGTCAGATGGGTTCAATCCCAGCTCCCTGACCTGAGCTAGGAAGGAAACTTGGGCTGTTCTCGTCACGCTCTGGGGTGAACAGTTTCTGCTGAGATTTCCCTCATTACAGGACAGTGCTGAGTGAAGAAGTTCCCCAAACCAGCTAAGTGACCCTAAATAAGAAACTGAAAGGCTCCTAGTGACAGCAGGGAAAACCCCTGATGGATGATTTGGCCTCATCCTTGATATAAAACAAGACTAACAAACATTCACCCCAACAGCCCTTCTGCAAGTAAAATGAAGACAATCCCCCACACAACTCTGTGCTCCCTATGAAGGGAAAAAAAACAACCCCTTATAAACTTCAGGCATGTTTTCCAGATTAATATCCCCATACCTCTGTCATTTCTGGTGATTTGATCTCCTTGATCTTGAAGAAGTAGCCCAGTGTGAGGAAGGCGATGGCCATGGCGCTCACGCTGATCATAAAGACCACGAGCGGAGGGCGGCTGCTGATATAAACCTTCAGGTTCTCCAACAGGTTTATGTAGAACATTATTCTGATTGTTCACCTGAGGGGAAAGAATGTTCCAGCAGAGTCACTGGGCTGTGTGCTGCAGGTGGGGGGTGGTGGGTGTCACATCAGACAAAAGCTGGACGGCGAGAAATGGGATCGTGCACAAAATTGAGATTCAGTTCCGTGGCTGAGCTCACTGAGCACGGAGCGTGTGCCTGAAATACAGCAGAGAGCAGAACAGGCTCCACATCATCTCCCTGAAGCCTCAAACTGCCAGCTGAGAACAGATTTTAAGAAAACAGGGCTTCCAGCACAGCCCAGCATTGCTGGTAAGTAATAAACCCAGTTCTTGCCTTTCCCCAGGCAGGGTATCACTGCTACATTTTAATGTCTGAATGCACCAAGTTACAAATCAAACTTTGCACATCCTTTAAAATCTGAGCCTTAAGGAACCCTCTTCACCTCATCTCAAATGACTCTATTTTCAAAACAGGATCTGAGAAGCAGCTCAACATCATTTTAGGCTTTTGCATCAAGAATCCTGTGAGCAGAAACACCCAAAAACTGCATTAAGGTGGAGGCTGGAAGACTTTATTCAATTCTAGAACTTTTTGTTAAGTCTGTAAGCAAACCCGGAACCTTATGCACTGAGGAAATATCCCAAGTCATTAATTTTCGCCCCAAATACAGTATTTTGTCTGATTCCTCTCCTGAATTTTTATCTGCAGAGCAAAAAGACCCAAATTATTGTATCACCTTGCCCACCTCCACTGCCAGGGAAAAGCAAACAGCCCGGTGCTAAAGGGCAGCCTTGTGACATCTCCTTCAGAAGCTCTGCAAGGAGGAGCTCCCAGCCAACCTCTCCTCTTTGTCTTACCTAAAATCCTGACTGGAAAGGCCTTTAACCCCAGCTAAACCACTGAGGCAGGAGCTGTTCCCATGTGCTGCTGATCTCCAAAATTCAGAGGGAAAGGCAGAAAGAATTCTGCAGTGCAAGGGTTAAAGCTGGAGCATCCACACAGATCTGATAACATTTAATTAAGGCAGGGACTGCTCCCTGCAGGTCTGGGTGATTCCCACTGACTCCCATTATTGGAATTTACAATCCAGGTGAAGCAGGGCTGAAAAGTGGCAGATTTGAGGATGGGAGAGGGACAAGGCAAGGCAGGGAGGGATCTGTGATCTGATCTATTGATGTAAGAGAAAACAAGAGAAGGGTAAAGGACAAGCACTCAGACAAAGCCTTTTTCAGAGCCCACAGAGCACAATGATCCCAACTTCCTTGTGTATACTCAGGGTTTTACTGGCAGGAATGCCTCAGTTCCTGTTAACAGAAGAAATATTGACAGAACCTGTAAAAGTGCCCCAGAGAGGGGAAAATCCAGCTCAGGGAGAAGAGACAGAGGTGCAGTGCCAACAACACAGCCCTGAGCTGTGCCTGCTGACTCCCCTGGCTGAAACCTGCTGAGACAGAGCTCTCCAGAGCTCAAGATCACATCCTGGCTTTATTATTTTGCACCACCAATCCCTTCCCATCCACCCTGCAAAGCCCAGGAAGTTTTTCTCAGCGAGAAGCGGGTGCTGCAAACATCTCCACACACCCAGAGTGAAAAGCAGGGAAAGGAGAGGAAAGAGAGGGGAGGAAAAGGTGATGAGAAATGTGCAGCTCACCAGAAGTCTGTCCCAGAGCAGCTGTGGCACAGGCAGGAGGTGCAGGTGGCAGCAGGGACAGGGGCAGGGAGAGCTGGGGCTGGCAGGGATCATGCTGGCAATGATCCTCCCTTCTGCACGTTCTGCCTCTCTTGTCCCTGGCAGCAAATTCCTCCAAAGAGCCCGAGTTTTAAAAACCCCAAATGCTCCATCCCGAAGCAAAACCCCAAACGCTCCTTCTAGAAACGTGGGAGACACGTGGAGATGGAAGCAAATAAAAACCTAAACCTAAACCAGAGCTGCAGGCAGTGCCCCCTCCTGAATTTCCTTCTGGAAATAACACACGTGCAGAGTTTATTCAGATTTTAATCAGGGCTGAGTGTCACCCACAGCATATCCAGGGTTGGGATTCCTTTTTTAAAGGGGTCTCCAAGCAGCTCCATTAGAATTTGTTTACCACAGGCTCTAAAACCAGCCATAAAAAAAAGCTGGGATGTGCTCAAAAGCCTACACAGAGAAATATTTGGGGTAATATTTTTATGTAAGAGATCACCAGCTTTTAAGTGCCAGTTGTTTAATATGCTGCCATAACTCAATGGCTTTGAAAGCAATTAGAAAATGCTATAAGCTGCAATTTCCGAGGAGTAATGTGCCTTTGGAGCATTTGGGAGGGAAAAGGGAGCAACTGTGGATTTCAATACTGCAGCTGACACGAAAACAGCAGTGGGACACGGTGCAAAGCAGGAGGATGAATGTTTCCATGCTGCTGCCTGAAGAATTACCGAGGTTTTTTATCAAAGTGCTTAAATAACTTTAATTATCACGGATTTTGTGATCCAGATCAGTGCATTACATCAAAATGTCTGTGGATTTTCAGGATTTAAACTCCTCTCTGTTAGAATCACAATGCATCTGCCAGCACTTGTAACTAACTTCCTCCTCTGTGTAAATGAATAACTTCAAGAATATCATTTAAACTTTAATTTCTTGTTCAGGGTTAAAAAAAAAAAAGGCAAACAAAACAATGCTTTTACCTCCTGGCAGGTCAGGCAAGCGAGATCAGATTTCACTTTTTAGCCAAATAAATAATTTAGTGAGTAGCTCTAATGACTGCTGCTGCCTCTCTCCACTCCAGCAGAGCCTTTTAATACTCAGTGCAATAAAAATCTCCCCAGTCAGCCTAAACAAGGAGCTCAAGTGCAAGGGCAAGAATGAAAACTGCCAGGCTGGAACATTGGCCAGCAGCTCCAAGGGAATTGCTGGGTAGTGAGGGATGCTCAGCACGAGTTGCAGCTGATGGAATTCACCAGGAAACCCTGGAGATGTTGTGCTCTTAAATCAGGAGCTACAAACCCAGGCAGGGAAAAAGATTAAAGTGGTAGAAGGTGGAAATACAACAGTTTAATCTGTCAGAGTGCCAGGGAAACACAGAATTGGGCAGCCAGCTACAAAGCAAGAAAATATTATACAATTTGGGGGGTTTTCCTTGAAAACACCTCCTGACAGCAACTTCAAAGGAGTAACACTGTGAATTCCTCTTTATTTGTGTGTGAAAGAGTGTGGAAAAGGAAGCTGCTGGAATAGACTGATGAGTTTTTCAAGGCTAAATTACAAAGCAGGAAAATCTTGAAGCCTATAGCAAGGACCAAAAAGTCAATGCAATGAGTCACAGCTGAAGTATTAAATTCCCATTTGGAGGCTTAATATCAAAGGAGCTGAATTCCTAACAACAATAAAAAATCCATACGCTGCGCTGAGGCAGGTATTAAAAGCAAAATTGCAGTCTCAAAAGTGAAAAAAGAAAGCCCCAAACATGAATTTTAAAGAGATCAAAGTCATTTGACATTTTTGTCAATAATGCCAACTGCCATTGTGCCACTGGAAAGCTTAAAATGATGGCATTTCCTCACAAATATTTCCCCTTCTTGTTGTGCAGGTAAGGCAATCAGTCTAGAGGAGGGGTTTAAATATAAATATAACACCACCACTGAAATATCCTAAGGAGGAAAACTGGGTGGAGGAGAAGGGCAGGAGGCAGCAGTGCCTATCCCAGCACTACTCCTTTAGGATCTCACAGATTTCCCAGTTCTCAGTATTTATTGCACAGAACAATGTTTAAATTGAATTGTGCAGCTCAAAAAAACAAATCAATTATGATTTCAAAGGTGCCCCACTACCAGGAGTGCAGTGGGGTTAGGAAATGGGTCAGCTCAGGGTTAACCACTGTGAATTCAATAATGTTGTGTGCCAGAGGAATATTTACAAACACAAATCAAGCAAACCATGGGAAAGCAGCCATAAAGAAATGCAAACAAAGCAGTGGTGTTCATCTCAAAGTGCTTCTCCTTTAACAACAAACAGCAGCAGGTACCAAAATTCTTTTTCATTTGGTTTCTCCCTTTTCAAATTTGATGTCTGAGAGTGAAAATACTGAAATAGTGGAGCAAACTAAAAATCAGAGTTGTGTGAGCTGGGGCTGGTGCTGTTTAACATCTTTGAGGGTGACAGGGACACCAAAACCTGTGGGAAGGGATCCCATCCAGAGGGATCTGCACAGGTGGCTCTGGGACAACCTGATGAGGTTCAAAACCAAATGTAAGGAAGAATAACTTTACCATCCTGATATCTGGGGACAGTAGAGGTGTTGGGATCTGCAGCAGCCTCAGATGATATTTTTAGGAAGTGGGATGAAATTGGACAGCCTAAAACCTTCCCCAGCAGCAGCAGGGCAGGGAAGGAGGAATTCACCCTGGAGGAATTCATCCCACCTCTGTCCAGCTGAGCCTCTTCCCCTCCTCAGTGTGAACAAAACAAACCAAAATCAACAACCTCCTGGGAAATCCCAGCAGATTTCTCCACAGCACAGAGGGAGAGAAGCAACCAGGGCGTGTGGAGGAGGAAACTTCACGAAAACACCACCCTGGATCCTTGAATCCGACCAAAAATAACCCCAAGATCAGCAGCCAGATGTGCACAAACACATCTGTCCCAGTGGGAGGGAACAGGCAATTGGCTCAAGCCTCTGGCTTATCAGTTTGCTGAGGTATTTTATCCACAAATATGTTTACTGATAAAAAAAACCCCACGTTTTTCTGGAGCCTGGGAGCTGAAAATGGCAGGAAAATGGATTTGGATATACAGAGAGCACAGGGCAGGAGGAGAACAGCACCTGGAAATGTGGAAAAGGACATTCCTTCCTCCTGGTATCTTGAAAAAGGATCAGGATGCAGAATATGAACAAAAAACGGTGATTTGCATGAATAGAAAGAAGCAAATCCTTCATACTTGCACGAAATGTTTCTTTTCACCTCTCAAAACACTTTTCAAAGCTTAATTAATCATTTCAACATCCCAAGAGGAGCACAAAGAGCAAACATTTCAGGTCTGCCCATAAAACAAAGACAATTTTGGTCAGCTACAGGAAATTTTAAAGATCAAATTGACACTGAATTTTAAACACCCAAATTCCTGACTTCAACTTTAAATAAAAAGACAGCAAGCTTTAAATAAAATGTCAATGATGTAAGAAATAAAAAGGAAAACAAACATTACTCAATCTGTGTATGACAGACTTGTGTTGTTCAAACAGTCTGGTTGGATTCACCACAAGCACCTGAACTTTGTGCCAGCTGATACCTTGGGGACAACAAAGTTGATTTTCATTTCCCATTGGAAGAACAATTCGTGCAGAAACAGCCAAATCCAAAACAATTTCCAAGTATTTTTATATGCTCTGAGTTCTTATGATGGATGAGGAAAGGCAAGGAAAGCTAAAAGTCAGGAAACAGAAACAGAGTGAGGAAGCCTTTTTTCCCTGGTTCAATGAGCCCTGAATTCTGACTTTTGTTAGAAGTGAAAAACGTAATTTGAAGCATGCCCAGCTGTAAAATCAAAATGAAGCCAAGCTCTGGTTGAAAAATCAGACATTTTGGTGCCAAACTTGAAGCAGCCAAGAGCCTGTGCCATGGGAATGAATCCACTTCCATCTAAAAGAGCTCATGGGCATTTTTAAACCTTCCAGCTTTTCCAAGTCCAAGTTATGACTTACAAGGTGAGTTACCATAACCCAAAGCACCCAGACTGCAATAAACCACACAATAATTAGATGAAGGGCTTTGAATTTGTATTAAAAATGCTATTCTGGTTACTGCTGCTCAGCATGAGAGCCTCGGAGAGGAAAGGAAAAGTAAAATTATTCCATTTTACAGGGTTTTTAAAGATCCACAAGAAATCAAATTCTGTGTACACTGAACTGATAGCAGCCAAAAATACAGGATGGCTTTAATCAAGGAGTGTGAAAATTCTCAGTAACTGTTCAATAATCAGAAACTGGTTGAGTGACCAGTTCAAGGTTAATTGTTGACTTCAATAAAGCCACTCATTAAGGAAAGTGGGACCCAATTCAGCAGTGAAAGTGCAGAGGAATGCCAGGAAAAGGCTCTTCAGCCTGTAATGAGAGCTGTGAGGAGACAGGGATGCAGACAGATACACAGCTTGAATCACAAGCAGAGAAATGACTGACAAGCTGAGGAAATGGCAGCTTTGGGGAATGGCAAAATCCGAGTTTGGGTGGGGAAAGAAGGGAGAGAAGCAGCAGAACAGCCAGTGAGCACTGATGGAAACAGAAACAGCAGCAAAACCCACTGAAATGAGGGACCTGGGCAAGAGCTGAGATACCAAAGCTGTGGCTGGAATACTTTCATGTCTGTGTGCTCAAAGGAAACAGCACCTCAACTTGCTCAGCCCCACCTGGGTTAAGTTCACTCTCCATTTTACAGATTAACAAACCCCCAAATGCCAGGACACACACAAGTTTTCCTCCAAAACAAACGCTGGGAGTTCTGAGCCTTGGGAACAAGGTTTATTCACAGGTCAGGACAGTCTGAAAAAGAAAATAAACTCCCACCCAGCCACGCTTTGGGCAAAACAGGGTTTGGGGAAAGCAGCACAATTCTGACACCACTGAGGTTCATTAATAGTTCAGGGCTCAACTGAGCTTCATTTCCACAAAACCTGCGATGTTATTTAATAAAAAAGAAGATTATCCCAGCTGCCAGATTCGCGGGATCAGCTCGGGGGTGCTCCAGGAGGGGAGAGTGGATGTGCCAGGCTCTGTCCCTGCTGGCTCCCAGAGGACACCGAGCCCTGTTTGTCCCCTGCCCTGAGCTGCTCCCGGGCTCTCTCACAGCACAGGGACTGTTCTGTCTTATCAGGTGGCCTTTCAAGTTCTTGTCTTTCAAGTGGAAAAGAAGAATCGCATTCCGAGCCACTCCTCAAATCACGGCAGGTAACAAAGCTGCCCAGGGCTTAATCCTCTTTGAAGGGACTCGGGCCGGGTTTTTCAGCCACAATTCAACATTATCTGTGCTCGGGCTGCCACAAAAGTGATCTGTGTGCCTTGCACACCTGCTGAGCAGGACCTGGACTGCAGCCATGGGCTGATTATTCCCCGAGACCCGGCACAGGCAGGTGCAGGGAAGCGGCAGCAGCTCCTGGTGAAACCCGAACCGCTGTGTCCTGCCCAGAGGCACAAGGATGGATCGGGGAGTGTTTCCTGTAACTCAGCCCTCAGAAAAAAAAAAACAAAAAACCAAACAAAACCCGCAATAATCATTTACCACAACAGCAAAGTCCAGGTTTTTCTTCCCCACCGCGTTCTCGCAGCGGCCAAACTTCGGGGAAGTTCAGCGAGGATGTGGAGAGCAAACCTTAATGAATCCTTATCTGTGCTCCGGGTTTGGCAAATTTACCCGGATAATTCCACCTCCAGAGCTAATCCTGCAAATAAATTTCCCCCAAGACAAACCCTTAAAGAGCAAACAAAGGGAAAAGGGGGAATAAAAATGAAGTATTTTTTTCCCAGGGTGGTTCTGATCCATGGTTTGGATGTTACGGTAGGGATGGAGCAGCCATGTTCTAGGCATGATGCACCGAGAATTTTATTATTAAAGCCTTCAAGAGATCATTAGTCAAGTCAAACCCCCTCCAAAAAAGTGAAAAAGGATGAAATACGGGTATATCGAAAATTGGGAAAAAATATCCCAAAACTACCACACACAAAAAAAAAGCCCAACGCAGGAACCACTGTTCAGAAGCTATCTGGAAACAGAACTATTTTTAGTGCTACAGAAATCATTATTTTTCAAATATTATCCCGGTTATTTTTTTTCCTGCTACAACGCCACGCATACAAACTTCAAGCTGACGACCTCTCCCGAAACAATTTTTTTTTAATGTAAATAATAAAC
>VZTZ01023245.1:0-60362 GCA_013400955.1 Drymodes brunneopygia
GGGCTAAAACCACCACAACAGTTGATATCCCCTTACTGCTCTTTGATTACTCTCTGTGCTCCCACATAAGGCATAATAGCCAGCGTCTGCTCCAGTTTTCCACTAATTTTCATTTTTCCTTCCAGATCTGTCTGTGAAATTAAGAACATGTAGAAAACTGCAACTTTCCTGCCTTCTCTAGAAGATAATTTCATTATTGTTTGAAGATAGAGTAGAGATCTGCAAAAACCAACAGTTTTATAATATTCTGCTTTTATTACACGTGTTCTATTTCACTCACTTAAGTTAGATCTAGCTAAAGTTATCATTAATATCTTCAAAGATTTTTTAACCCTAAAGTTTTTTGGCAGAATAAAAAAGGAATTCAAATCCAGTATAAATAAAAGTTTTATTTGAGTGACTTTCAGGAATCATATCTTTAGAATGGAATGAATAAAAGTTAGAAAAAATCCAGATAAAAGCTTTTGAAGAAGAGTCATATTCTTTCTGGGGAATAAAGTGGTTAGGATTTGAGAATTTGGCCATTTATCTACCTTCTCAAATTCACCATCACTGAGTTTGTTTTACCTGCAGTGTTCCAGAACTCTCTTTCCCA
Source organism: Drymodes brunneopygia (assembly GCA_013400955.1). Lineage (NCBI taxonomy): Eukaryota > Metazoa > Chordata > Aves > Passeriformes > Petroicidae > Drymodes > Drymodes brunneopygia. The sequence continues at coordinate 596 of VZTZ01023245.1, forward strand.
TGGATGATTCATTTGGTAGATTATATAAGATTTTACTTTATCGTTCTCATAGAAAAAAAATAAAAATGAATGCATGGCTAGGGAACAGATTGACCTTTTATATTTCCAGATTCTTCACAGATGTTTTCTTTAATGTTGTTTTATTTGCCAGCACTGTTCTCTAATTTCCTTTTTTTATTATTTTTTTATTATTTTATTTGATCGCTCCTCGCACCTGCAAATCTGAAAACACTGTAACATGATGTGACATAGCCACAGCCCAAATCTGTGAATAGGAAACAGGCACAAGGTGATAAAGTCACTTGCCAAACATTACAGGGTTGTCCAGTCCTAGGAGCACAATCTAGGATGTTATCTTTTGTAACACACTGGAAAATATTTCACTTCTGTGCTGGTAGCTGAACCCTTCACTCACCTTATATCTAAACAATTTCTGGAACGTGGAACTGGGGTCTTTAGGTGCTCATACAGTCTTAAGTTATAATAATCACAATGATTACAGTTGATAATATGAAGGAGCTTCTTGAAGTAGCTTTTTGATATTTTTGTCTGCATCCATTTTTGCATGTACCTGTGTTCTGCAGTTCTCCTAAACAGAATGGATCAGTTTCTTTTTACACAGGAAAACTCCTCCCCTGCTGCAGCCTTCCCATGGTGACACCTAAAGTGAGCTCTGTGCTGCAGAGATGCCCCAGTCCCTGCGAGTCTTCCTTCCCACAGGAAAAAAATCTGGCTTGAAGTGGAGGTAGGAGGTGGACAGGATGGGAGTCTTTTTCCAAGAGAGAGGTGCACTTCTGTATCCTACAGTTGAAACTATGGAGTAAAGTCCCCATCGCTGACCAGCCTGCCACTGAAAAAGGGAAATTAATTTCCCTGTCTTCTAGTAGGTGGGACCACGAGGGCATTAGAAACAGCAGCTGTAGATGGTATATCACTTGAGGACTTAAAATAGAAAGATTGTTAATTTTAGGAACACTTTCAAATATTTTAAATCGGTGTGTAGAATATTCATAGAAAATATTTTTAAGTTAATATTTTCAATATTAATTCTAAGAGACATAATCAGTCAAAAAATCAAAGCATAATATATGTAGTTTTTAATACAAAAACCCTTAAGTTTCAGTTATGAACATTATACCCAGACAGCCAGACTGACTACACGATGTTGGCAAAAGAAAAAACCCAAAAAACTAACAAAAGAACCAAAACTTTTCCCACCACCCCCTGCAAAATTCCAGCACACAGATTTTGTATCTACATTAACTTTCCTTGGAAAGGAAATCTGTGAAAACACTGATGGAAATTGCAGCTAGTTTTGATGAGCTACAGAACAGATGCATAGAAGGAAGGAGGGAGGGTGAGAGATTGTGTAGAACTTCATAAATAAATGTTTTATGCTTATTCATTAATGTTGTGCAAAGAAATATGATAAATAACAATTACAGAACTATCAGTGTCTGTAAATAAGACTGTGCAAAGGAAAAGAGGGGAAATTCGTTTCCTACCATCTTTATGCTTAATGAATGTCTCATCTCTCCAATTAACACTTCCAGTCTTCTGTTCTGAGAAAAACAGCTGGCTGAAATGACTCTGCCTTAAGCATGGATGGGAGGACGTGCCTTCTAACATGCATTTTCCTTGGTCTAAGTGTCACAATTCCCCGTGAATGATGCCATAGATCTGATTGACATGACAGTATCTTAAAACTAAACAGAAGCAAATTGCTGCCCAAAGGCATCAACAGTCAAAACACTGCTGGTAATTACTCTTGAAGTTAGAAATTCCTCCAGGGATACCTTTCCTTTCAAACAATTAAAATCACATGTTATCAGACAGAGGTTTGGTTTCTGTGATTTTGTTTGGATTTAAAGACATGGAAATTTTTGCAATATTTCTGCATTTTCTGACATGTTCACGTTTTGTCTCCATTTCCCTGTTCCCTCCTCTGCAACTTTTTTTCTTCCTTTAGGTGCAGAGACTTGTTACAAGCTCACTGTGGAGTTTTGAGATATGTGACAGAATATTTCTGCAGCCCATGAAGGAAATGCAGCCAGTGGCTCCAGGTGGGTAGAAAACATTTGTGAGCTGGTTTTCCCTTCTTCATCCAACACATAGAACTTACAAATTCATTGTGTTAAATGTTCCTTTGGTCAGCTTAGGGTGTGGTTTCACCATATATACTTTTTTACCATGCAGAGGGATGCTGGCAGAGCCACCTGAGGTTGCAGGATATCCATACCATAAGTATTGCATCCCATCACCATCAGTACATCAGTGTATCAATACTCATCTGTCACACAAGTTCCTGATGCTGCAATCTGATTTTTTTTTTCTCCTTTTTGTAGAAAAAGATATTCACACCACATTTCAAGTGTAATCAAAGTTGAGGTACTGCCACATGTAAAACACTAGCAAAAGGCTGAACCCTTAATTACTTCTGAACCCCCTGCCCATGGTCAGACCTGCATGGCCACCAGGAGCCACAGTTCCAGGGAGTCTGAACTCCAGCTCACCTTGACATCATTGTCTGGATCCAAGCCTCCAGAACACTCCTAACTCACACTCCTATTGCACACACAGCAATACAACAGGACAATTTTAATTAAGGGGATGAAATTGTACATTTCAGTGAAGAAGGATGAATTCAAGCACTCCTGAACTCTATGCATTTGTTTATCTCCTGTCAATCCCCCAGGGCTTTTGACCCTTGCTGGAGAGATTGCAGGACATTAGTGGAAGCAAAGACACTGTTTAAAATCCTCATTGTAAAATTGCTTTAATGAGTAATCAGCAGCACGTCCTTGTCCTTAAGCCTGTCACACTGACCTTTCCCTGTATGCTTTCTCTTTTTTTTTTTTTTTGCATTAACAGCATTTTTACTTAATACCTTGTTGAAAAAAAAGAAGCAGCTGAGAAGAATTTTAAATCTTTCCTTTTAATTCTAACAACGAAATACACATATTTCACTTCTAAAACTTGCTGATACTGTAAATTGTGTGACTTTGGTGAAAAAAGATACTTTGTCAGGATGGCACCTTGACAGTGCATATGTATGAGCCTACTCTAGTGATTTCCTTGTCATGTCCCCTTAGTCCAACAGTCCAAACAAGGTTCTCCCCTACATTTGTTTGCTTAGCTATTCCCTAGGAGGTCAAATAGGTGACTAATTCTTAAAAAGTATGGAAATTATAAACCAATACAGACCCTAGCAATGTCAACCATATCAAAACTAGAAACACTGAGGCACAGAAGACTGTTTATTCTCTTTGATTTTGAATGCACAAATGGTCTGATTTCACTGTCAGAACATGTACATCCAAAGTAAAACAAGCTAGGCATGGACAGAGGCTGAATAGAGGACTGAAAATATTAAAACAATGATAAAAAAATAGTAAAAATAAGTAGTGAAAAAAGGCACACAATTGAAAATTATGGAGATTATATACAAAACTGAATTCTGACATTTTGTCTGCAATTTCTAAACAGTACCTTCGTAATTTGTGATTTGTAGTAGCCTTTCGAGGAAGAAAATTTTACATGGGAAAAAATATATGTACAGCTGTACTGAAGTGCTTAATAAATTCTTATCTTTGCTAATGGTCCTTGTTAAAAATTCAGAAGAAAGAGAAAATATTTAATTTCAAAATTTTTTGGAACCAAAACGTTTTGGTTTCAATCAATACTAAACATCCTTTGATTTCTGTACATTCATTGATTGTGTCTGTTTTTAGAGCTGCCAGCAAACAGAAAAAACTGTTATTCATGCAGGTCTAATTATAGAAAATGCATATGCAATTGAGAAAACCATGCATGCTTAAGACAATTATTTGTGCTTGGACTTCTTCAAGCACTTTTCTGACGACTATCTTTTTTGATGTGCATAATTTTATACCAGAATTCTTTTTTTCTCTTGTTTGAATACTGTTCTAATATTATCACACATTTATGAGCAGAGCAGAAAGCAAATTTAGTGTAAAACTGTGAATTTGCTACTGCAATAAACCTTAACCTTAGTTAGAGTTGTTTGCAAAACTGTTCTGTGATTTTTCTATTCTTATGTTCCGTCTTACAGGATCAAGTGGACGTAAATAGAAATATGCAAATTACTCCCAGTTGTGAGGAGGGAACATAACACAATCTGAAGGTGGGCTTGTGGGCACTGAAGCTTGTGCAGATGCTTATTTATATTCAGGCTTATGTGTTATTTTTGCCTTATACTTTTATTGACACCAATTCTTGCCTCTTTCTTTAGCAGAATTTGAATTAGGAGTAAGTGGCAAGTTGAAATCATCAGGAATTATTTTCCTGGGCCAAACCAGCTTTTGAGTGGTCTTCTTGCCCAAGTGCTCATTAATACAAATTTAACATTATAAATTTTTCATTAATACCTATTTCTCTTCTTACATGTTTACCACATAAACACTTGGTCCTCTCATTTCTTGGGGAGTGCCAAATTTCCAACCAGAGATTTCAGGTTTCTTTGGCTCTAAATCCTGCAAGAGGCCTTGAGCTGTCAGCTGCCTTTGTCTGGTTGTAAAAAAAGTGAGAGGAAGAACTCTGAAGCAGAAAGTTTTCACCCATCTCCTGGCCCCTCATGCATTTGGATTATTTGGTGAGTTTTCAGCTGCTCAGTGGTTCCACTGAGTGCTCTGAGCCCTGGCTACAGCCAGGGGCTGATGGTGGGGAGGATGGATGTGAGGCAGGGCTGGGCTCTGATAAACAGCTCCCACAAGGCTGTTAAGTAGCATTCTGCCTGCAGGCTCATTTATTTTGCATCTTACTCTGTGAAACTGCAATACAGCACCTCTTTCAAAGTCTGGTCTGTGAAGGACAGCAAGTGCATCATCTAGAAAAATGCAGGAGCTAAAAGCTTGCAGTTCACATCCACCTAAGGGGAAAGGTTTTGCAAAGGATTTTCTCTGGGCATCCGCAGTGAGGCAACACATCACTGAACAGCAGCAGCCTCTGCTCCAAATCTTCACAGGGATCAAGGGGGAAGTTTTACTATTACAGAGGTTTCTGGTGTACATTTCAAAGTCTCCATTACAGGTGATTATCTAAAGATATCCTCATTTACTCTTCACAGAAATGCTATCCAGCAGTCAGTGTCCCAGATCTGCCTCTGCAAACATGGCTGCAGCAAATCTTAGGTAACATTTTTCTTTCTGACAAGAGATGTGTGAGCACAAGTGAGAATTTTCATAGGCTGCTTTCTTAAAGATTTGTAACACAATCTCAATGCAAACATCAGGCTTCTTATTAAAGTGTAACTGTGAGAGGGAGGAGTCAAGGGACAAAGAATATTATTATACTGCAAACATAGAATTGTGAAGAAAAGGTTTTAATTCTGAAATAAGGGTTAACTGAACTTTTTCACTATGAAATAAAATTAATTAACCACAGAGCAGTCAGTAGTTTCCCTGCAAAGAATCCAGGATATCTGGTCTGTGAAGGTGAAGATGCCAGTCCATCTGCCTTTGTGTGACACATCTCATTGTCACCTGTGAGGAATTTCAAACTTGCTTAGTTGCAATGAATGCTGGCAGGGGAGAAGATGGCAGAGTACACAATTATTCACACTATCCCTATTTTCAAAATTTTATTTTAAAAATTCTGTTTAATTTACCTTATTGGCCACAGACATTATCCAAATTTTCCAAGGTGAATCCCTGCCTTTCCCTTTGTAGCTTCTCACCTGACAGAAAACATGTTCAAAGCATGAACAGAGGGGTGTGTCAGGAATGGGCTGTGAGGTGCCTTCTATATATTCCACTGGTTGAATCAGGATTTATAAAATCATTTTTATCCTCTATTTCCACTGTTATCTGAAGAGTATAACCCTCTTCTGCAACTTGTCAAGGTGCAAATATGGAAGACTTGCCATGATTTTTTGTTAACTGTAGTTGATAATCTGTTTATTGAATCATATCTTCAGCGTTTTATTCTTCCAACCTAAAGCCTGAGTTATCTAAAGGTGCTGCTAAATATATCTAATGAGCACAACCCACCTGCATTAGCTGTGAATTAGTGGATGAAGAGGGTGCCCAGAACAGAACTGAAGTGACGTCATGATGCAGCTGTGTGGCCACTTAGGGTATCTCAGATGTGTGGGGACACCAACTTCTATGAGAGAAGCACAGATGAGCAACACTGGAGATAACTCCTTAATCTACACTGCAGCATTCTTGCCTGTGCCATTTATCAGAGATCAAAATTGTAAATGTGAAACAATTATTTAGCATACAGAAGGATCTCCATGGATTATTCTTTTCGTTATTTCTTCAATTTACAATAAATAATGCTCAATCGGATTAAATCAGAGTGGAAATTCGTAATACTGAGATAAAATTAAGTACTTATAGGTAGATGAATAAATTTGTTATGGTTTGTTGTGTGTTTATTACAGGGCAGTGGTTGAAATGTCAATGTTAATTTCTCCAAATTTTATTGTTGGTGTTTTTGTTGCTATTTAACTCTTCTGTTTCTAAGACCATCTGAAATCCTGGATCTATCAAACCCAAATATTTAAAAAAAAAAAAAATACAGAAAATAATTATTTTCCTTTCAAAAAATAATTGTCTGCTCTGTAGGTAGCAGAGAATGTTCAAGCAGAATTCTGTGCCAAGAATCTGAACACACATTGTCCAATATCAGATTTGAAAGGCAATTTTCTAAATTCCAGCAAACAGATTCTTTTCTCTGTCAATGATGAGTCACTCCAGGATTTGGAAGTTAAAAAAAAAAAAAAATTAGGAAATTCTAATTCCTGTATCCCTATGGAAAGCAGCAGACATCAGGCTTGCAAGATACTTTGGGAAAATTTTGCTTTAATGGTTTCCTTTAGCTGTCCAAATTCGAGAACATGAACTCATAATAGCCATCTTCCAGGCAAAGCATTCAGAAACTGTAACAGCATTTGGCTGACTCAAGCTTGTCTCTTTCTGTAACTGAAATTGGCTTCCCTGCTACCCCATGACTTACCATCACAGTGGTAAACACTCTCCAGAACCCTTTTGAAAGGGATGATTCATCCCTGGGGTATTTTTAGGAATTTGTTAACTTGCATTTAGCTTAGTGTGCTGGTAGCCAATAAACAGAGTGAAGACAAGCCTTGAGTAGTCACACATAAACCATTTTGAATGCTATAATTGTACAGCATTATCTTGGTCTGTAGACTGAGTCATCTGCTGGTTAAGCAGAATGGAAAAAACAGAATAAGACCGTTGCTACAACAGGGATTTTGATAAAATGCTAAAGGAATCAGTGCTAGCAACTGGATTAAATTTATCTTTCCAGGATTACACCTGCTTGTTACAGGCACAACTTGCAATCCCTGTGGATTTTTCCAAACTTACTGGTCTTATGTGTGAATATCACATGAATCTAAGTGCCAATACCACAGGAAAAACACAGTCTAATATACTGACATACCTTTTTGAGCAAGTTTGACTCCAGACAGAACCGTTTCTGTGTTTGTATTTCAATCCATCTGAAACAGAAATGAAACACAGCAGGCACTGCCTATTGTGTGTGGTTGGGGACCCAGTTTTTGCTGACACTTGGAAGTATGACCAAACTGGGGTGGGGAAAGGGCTGGGGGAGTGAGGGGGGGACAGGGTGGGGGTGGGTGTGGAATAAGAGAGAAGGAGAGTGAGAAAGAGAGTTTATTAGTAGCTGACCACCACTTCAAACCAAGTGCAAATCAGAAACAGGTTTTGCAGTACTTAGCCTAACAGGAAGGTAATAAGTAAGTGAGATTTTACACCATCCTTGGGACTGTGAAACACAAACCAGCTTTTGGCAGACAGAGTAGGGGAATGCCACTTCATGGAGAATGGAAAGTGATGAGTTACAGGAACTTGGCACACTGATCAGATCATCTTATCCTCCCACTCCAGGCAATAAGATCCTGGCATCCTACTTTAGGCAAATATCAGAAATATGATCTTCACGAAAGCTCACATGTATTAGAAGCCAGTGACACAGTCTGTCATGCTCCTCTGCAGAGGGCTCTCCTTCAGTGTGTCTCATGAGTTTCTGGCTACATTACATGCAATGAATTAATCCTGAAAAGTAAACACTTGGCTGTTTGGAAAAGATGAACAATTCTGATTTTTCTTTTGCAGGATGCTGAATCAGTGAAAGAAAAATATTTTCAAAGATCACAATAAAATTGCACTAGAAGACAAACAGGATTTTGATGAATCTCATGCCAATAATGTTGCAAAATCCTTTAATCACATGCCAAGGTACCTGCTGGCTGCTTTAGCACCTAATTAACGAATAAATGAACAGGTGAGAGGACAAAGAACCTTGGAGTCTGTCTCCTTTACAACTTGCCCGAAGGCTTCCAGGATTTCCAAATTCATAGGTCAACAGATGGGTTCATGTGAATTTAGGAGCCTGGAAGCTCTGAAAGCTTCACAATTGCTGCCCTGGCTCTTAGGGACCATGACAATTCCCAGCTTCTCAGAGAATGCTGCTCTCCATCACTTCATTTGGACATAATGAAATATTCATTGAGCCAAAATAGTCTGTCTCTATGGTTTAGTAGTTTAGGATACCACCTGATTTAAAACAGGGATTTGAATCCAAGCTGATGGATACCTTTATACTGAAATACCAGCTGGCACAGGAAATAGGATTCAGATTACTGTCCTAATTATCAGGCTATATAGCAACTTTAATGCTCTGATCAATATTTTATTATGAAATGTAAAATGGAATAGAATAACAGAAGCAGTGGAAGAAGACTCCTATCTCAATGCAACACTTATTACATCTCTCAGGAGTCAGAAGTGTTTGAGTCCTTCTTTGCAAAAGGAATAGAAGCCAAGTCCCCTAATCCTGTATTGATATTTGGCAGCCACATGCTCCTGGTTATGGCTGGAACTTTATTATGAGTGTTTTAGTACAAATTTGTGAATAGTTTTGCTTCCCATTACAGCACATTTTCAGATCATTTGCTCTCAGGCAAAGAAACAAGATACAGTGCAAAGTTCCCAGATATAGTAGATTTCCATGAGAAATCAGAAAGTGGTAGCAATTTTGATACGCAATGTTATGTTAAAACATAACATTGCAATTTACTCATATAATTTAAGCAGTAAAAAAATAAAGTGTTGAGTGTAATGATAATTAACTGACACTATGCAACAGCTAATTTATGACAGGTATTTTTAATTTATTTATTGCATATAGATATATATGTATATGTAATAAATAAATAAATAATTAAAAATTCTTTCATCAAAAACTGGGTGTAAGGATTTAAGTTTGTTTATCTTCTTTGAAAGCAGTCTGTACTATACCAAATTTTCTGCAATTTCAAACCTGCATTAAAGATGAAAAGGTTTTTATTAGAGAAAGCCATCTGCAGATACACTTATAGCTGATGTTCCATCAGATTCTGTAGGTCTATGTCAACTTTACAGTGGTACAGAAGTTACATACTATTATCATCACTGGCTTTGCTGTTACTTCTCTGTAAGTTGTGAACAAATGACATCAAGATAATGTTTCTCCAAATAATTCTTGGTGTTAATGGTGCCTACTAACATAAAGAAGAAAGAGTATTACAACAAACATGAAAGGCTTGCTACTCTTCTGTTTCTTCAGCTGCAGATAAAGTTGCCTCATTAATTTCCATAAGACAAACATCCTCTCATGCTATCATCTAAGAAGGTACTGACCAAAATGAGACCAGATGCCTTTCAGTAATTCTATTTGAAACACTTTCTCTGTCAAAATTAGCAAAACAGAGTTGGGGCTATCTGTTGAAGGAGCAATGAGATGAAAGCGATGCTGCAACCTGATATTCCTGTTGGGATTTCTTCAATGTAAGTTCAACTTAAACACCCTTTCTAAAGCATGGTACTAAGGGCAGCAAAATAGAAGAAAAAGTCAGGGGTAAAATGGTACAGATGCAGAAGAAATGAAGCTCCAGGAATTCAGGAAGTGTTCTGTGAAATGAAAGCCTGACACCCAAAGGCTAAAATGGAACCACTGCAAAGTTGGGGACAGTAACCACACAGTTGAACTTTTACTATTTCAACAGTTTTTTTTCTTCATTCTCTTTTCTTAGGGAAAATTATTGCTTTGCTCTCTAGGAGCATTCCCAAAGAACAGGAAGTGAAAACACAACCAGGGTGTAATTGAATATAATCTATATTTCAGTGAAAGCACCTCCTAAATATCTACATTTATATCTAGCATATGCACACAGGATATGTGTATACCCCTGGTAGAGGGGACCAGGGGTGATAAAAGTCCTGTGTCTTGTTCTCTGACATCTGAATTGTGATCTTTGAAAGCGTTATAACACCTACAGAAAATTCAAGTTATAATTTCACATTAGGAAGGTGATAAAAAAAAAGATGCTGCAGTTCCCCATCACATGTTAACACATTCCTGATAGGGTTTGCTGCATCTGATTATCTTGCAGCTGTTCCTGGTAAGGTTTCCTGTCTAGCTGGCATGGACACTGTGAGAAATTGCTTTAAATAAGATAAATCCCTGATAGTTCCCTTAAGTTAGCTATTGTTATGCTTTCTTGATAGTTAATAGTAAGTATCACCAGATAGCAGTTCAAAAAGATTGTTTAAGACTGTTTAAGATTATACTGAGACAAAACATCAGACCAAAAACACAACACAAATTTCACACCAGTTCCCTCCAGCTCTCTCAAACACAATGAGAGTTATTGAAATTATCACTCTTGATCAGAAACATATATGATGAGGTAATTCAAATTGATAGCAAATGTTAAGACAATCAATGCAGTTTGTTTTTTGGAGAAACTTGAGTTCTCAAATGCTTCCTCATTCCTGCAATGATGCCTTACCAGTCACTCTGTGGGTACAGTTTTACCAGGCTGGCTTCATGCTTCTTGACTTTTAATCCAGTCAATTCATTGTATTATGTAGTTTCTTGACTTGCTCCTACTAAGGAAAGAATAGATCATTATTCTAATTACATCCTTTCTGGTTTTATGTCATTCACATCCGTGACTTTATATGTACTTGTGAGCTCTATTTTATATTTTGCCTAATATGTCTGACTTTAACAGGATCTTCAAATCACTAATAAACTGTATTTGACATTCCCTTGTTTAACTCAAATCTCCTCAGTTCCCCTATGTGTCAGTAACGTAACCAGTCTGGCCAAAGTCTTCCATTTCCACCCACAGTAATTTCCAAAATGAGATCATGATTCATTCAGTGGTCCTTTTATTCTGAACATAAACTTATGTTTAAATAGCTTCATGACTGGCATCTACACTTACAAAGTCTGAAGAACAATTTACAAAGGGATTTCCTTTTAGATCCCTGTTATTTATGAGCTGCATGACATAAGCGTGTAAAGCTCTTTTAAAGACATAATGGAGCTTTTAGTGAATTTCCCCATTAATTGGTCTTAAAGAATTTCTGGTGCTAATGCGTTTGCAATTATTTTGTAGTGACTTGGTTTCAACAGCTCCAATTGCTGAGTTTCATGCTGTGTTGCATCCAGGAAGGAAAATGTAGGGAAGAGGGAAATAAATAAATCCCCACACATTAAAAAAACACCACAAAAAACTAAGCAAAACCCAAAGGGTTTAGGAGACAAAACTGAATATCCATTTTTGTATAACTGGGGACCAAACTGAGATTTTACTATTTGTTGCAAAACTAATTGTCTAGAGACTAAAAACAAGTGTTTATTTTAATTAGCAAGAACTATCAACACCTATTGTGACATCTTAGCAATTGGTGATCTTTCAGGTGGCCTTAATATAAGAAGCTGACTATAAAGAAGTGTTGCTGTTATTATTATTAAAGCCTTGCAAGAAAATATTGAAGTACTTATTTTTTTACTTTGATTTTGCAAATATACAGCACACATTAGATCATATTATCGAGATACAGTTTTTGGGTTGCTCTCTATAATTTTCCAATACTACTTAACATTTTCTTTGCTTTTTGACTGCACTAAGCTTTGAGACAATGATTTCCACAGGAATTGGTGCTAAAATTCACTCTACATTAGTAATGGTAGGCCAAGATTGCACACCTAAGTTAAAGATCATTCCTCATAATTGTATTTCTTTACCTTTATCTACATCATAGTTCACATTCCATGCTATTTTTATCAGGTATTCAGTACAGCCAGGATTTGGCTAAGTTCTTATGAAATGCTGCTGCACAGACAGTGTGCATTTTTTGCAGCTTAGAACAACTACCGTTTCAAAGGCTTCCCATCATCCATATGCAGAAGGAAAAATGAACAGGAATTATGAATAAATTCAAGCTTCTTTGAAAAAAATTGGTCAGAAAATTTCAGAGGTCAAACACTTTGCTAAGTAACTCTGGTTGTCGATAAATAGGAGAATGTGGGGAATCTATTTAAAACTACTTGGAACACTGTTTGGGAGGCTCTTGTTCTTCTGAGCAGGGTCATATGAAATGGTCACCTGATGAGTGTAGAGCTTGACTGACATAAATCTGCAAGAATCTCATGCAAAGCAGCTGCATCAAAACAGCAGGGTCATTTTACAAAATAAGCAGGATGAAAGCAAGCAGTATTAATTTAGGATATGAGTAGGGTTCAGGAGTCCATGTGTTTAAGCATTTACTGTAATTTGTCAGTGTAGTTCTTAGTAATAGGAGACAAGACATGAGGAATGCGAATCTGACTCTTAAGAATACACTGATGTTATCACTGGGGTTTTCATTTCTTCCAATGTACTAAATCAAATGACTGTGCAGTGATTTAAAATCATCAATCTGCTCTCATAAATCAAAGATTTAACAGTTATGACTTTTTCAATAAAAAAGGAAAGAGGACTCAGGTCACTTCTCACCATTCCTACTTGGTTGTAGCTTTGTAATACCGCATAGCTATTCCAGAAATTATATTCTAAAGCATCCTCTGCCGAAAATCTGGTTTTATCCAAAAGGTTGCAGCATTCATTCCACTTCCTATTTGTAGCCTGTATGTCATCCCTTTGTATCTCCAATGGGCTGGAGGATCCAGACAGTAGGATGTTAAGGACCTACCCAGAAGGAGCTATCTCTGCATGTCTGCCTTGGCATCTCAGTTTGACTTGCTTACGTTAACACCTGAGCTGGGAACAGAGATCTTTAAGCTGTTGTTGGGGTTGTCTGCAAGAACAAAAAATGTGTAGGTGTTTTGGCGTCTGTGGCTGATCAGCTCTGCCCCCAGTCAGAGTTTCTGGATGATCAACAGATTTAGTATTATCTTTACACTGGTGTGCTGGGGTGCTGTGAGAGGCATCGTGATTCTTTTCCCTTCTGGAAGGGCAGTGGGTTTGGAGAGGATCTGTAGGCAGTACAGTGTCTATGTGCAAAGGAGAGGTAAGGCTGAACTGCAAAATATGTCAACAGAGAGAGGGCTGTTATCGTTTCCATGGTGGTGAGTGCAGGCAGGAATGCTGAATTGTTTACATTCTTTTTATATTCAGCCTGCTTACATTTCTGGTGCACTCCCTATCAATCACCTGCTGAATTCCTGCAGTGAATCATGTAAGGACAAGCTCCAGCTGATGGTTATTTTATACTCAGGTGCTGATAAGAGTGTCTTTCTCTTTGTGTCAGCTTCTGCTCCACAAACAACCTCAGTGACCCATTTCTCCTGTACTCTAGGTAATAAGTGAAGGCTTTTCCAAGATTATACTGTTAAACTGAAATTAACCTTCAAAGAGCTTTAGCAGTGGTGTTAATGTGTCAACACATTACACAAAATGGCTTAAGTGCATACTAATTTCCATCATGGATGAGAGAGTTTTGGAAACTATAACTGCTTATTTTGGGGTTTAAAGTATTCTCCAAGATTAAACTGTATTTCATCAGACTTTAGATGTCTATTGTGTGAATATCTACCTATAAACTGACCACCTTTACTTCTACCTCTAACAGGGAAAATTAGGTACTTTAAAAAAGGTTTGAATCTTTGTGCTCAAGAAATGCCTTGTTGTCTACTTTGGCTAGAAAAGAAATCTGGATGATGAAACCAGATATAGATGTCTACACTGCTCATGTCAAAATTTGGCAAAATGAGACTGACCATGTATGTCTGGGATTAAGTTATAACTTCATGGGGTCAGGCTTTTTTAAAATCTGTGCATTGCACAGCCTCTGGTGCTTTCTTCTGGTGCAGTTTAATGGTGGTCACTGGGAAGAAGAGGAAATACTGCTTCCATGGATGATGCCTATGCTGCAGTTCCCTCATGGCTATAACAGAACATATCATCCACTGATGGAATATGTTCTCCAACAAAATAATTACAAATAAATGATGACAATTTTGAATAACAGAAATGCCCTTTAGACAACACTGGTCTTCATTCTTCTTTACGTCAGAGCTCAAGCTCTGGACTTCTCAGTTGCATAGTCTCACACCTTGTTTGTGTTGCACAGTCTTGAAATGGGAGACCAGATTGAGAGAGAAGGATTTCTTATTTTAAATTTGAGCCGATGTCGTATTGGTTCACATTCAAAATCTCTGGGAAAAAAAATGGAATTCATAGTAGCTCAACCATTGGCCTTTGGTGCAAGAAGTAGGAGGAATTTTGAAAAAGACAATTTGAATCACATACAGATGCATTCTACATACACATACATACATACATACATTGAGATATACAAGATAAGCCCTGCCATGAGAATTATGTAGACAGTTGTTTTACTTTCAAAACATCTGAATTTAAAACAGGATGATTTGCTATCTAAAAATGCAAAATAACCTTTATTTTAGCAATGTATTTACAGATGTTTGACAGATACCAACATTCAAGGTTCAATGTTATTGCTTATCTACACATCCTTTCTTAAGTCAAGAAGTTTTTAGTTGTCCTGAGCAAGAGCAAAGCCAAAAAAGTATAGTTACACTCTTCTAGAAAACTGACTGGAAGAGGTAGCAGTGGATAGGGAGCCTAAACTATTCACATACTTAGCAATAAAAAGAGTGATATTTGAGTAATAATACAACATTATTCTCTAGAATAAATTGTAGAATGGACAGAACCTGTTCAAATTATAACGCATAAAAGGCAATAAAATATTATCAAGATTTTATTCAGAATTATTAACATAAAACCCATTTATTTTTCATAATTTAAGCAGTCTTTAAGTTAAAAAATAAAAGCTAAGGGAAATTTATGGCAGTACTCACATTAATTGAGACACATATATCTATGTTGATGTCAATATTAATCTTTGTCAATAGATAGAGACACCAGGATTCATGCAACCTCTTTTATTGTTGATTCTACAGCTCTGTAGCTGGTGATGTAGTCAATAACAGTGCATGTTGCAAATCCAAAACTTACTGATCAAGCACTACTTTTGCCCACAACTTTCATGAAGAGTCAATATGTGTACTGATGTATTATATTTAAAATAATAATAATAACATGAAAAAGAAAGCAATTTCACTATTAGGCTAATAGAAACCATGTCATTGTAAAAATACATGTATGAATTTGGCATTTGTATAGGGACCAGTTAATTCATTCAGAGTTTTGAAGCAGTAATTCTGTGAAGAGGTTTCATGGTAGCGATTAAGTTTTATGACTCATTGTAGGTACACAATCAATAGGCACAATATAGATTTGATTTTGCAATTTTTTACACTTCATTTTTGGCTGTAAAAACTGAAGCCAGCTCCATAAAGAAACTATAGCTCTGTAATTGGAACAATGTGTGCAATAGTACCAGTAGCAGGAGGAAGAAATGCCTTTTGGACTAAATCGGAATAACTCAGCTGAGTAAGACATTGTGGGCTGAAAAGCTGTGTGTAAGGAGTTATATATTCCCTCCTTGTATGGAACAATTTTTCCAAGTTTAATAATGTACTACAAAGCATAATTCTTAATCTCAAGAGAAGACAGAATAATAAGGAGGGGGAAAAAAGCTAACAAAATCCCCAAAGTAACACAAATTGCTTAACTGTCTTCCATTTATTTTCTAAAGAATTGGGATGAGATAATGGCTTATATGGTTACTGGCACCCATATACAGCAAAGTAACTACAACACAGCACAGAAGACAAAAGACAGGAGGCAGTCAGGGGTAATAAACGCCATCAATAGTTACAGAGGACAATTTAAATTAAAATATATAGGTATACAGAGATATTTACGCACACACGTGCACACACGTGAGGATTTTATTACTTGATCGTTCTTAGTGGCTTTTTATCCTCAGCAGGAGTAAGGAGACTTCCTGGAGAACAGCAATCAGCCTGTAGTCCCTCTCGTTAGCAGCACATACAGTGAGAGCTGTTCAGCCTTTAAAGTATAAAGCATGTGCTGCTATGCACCCTGCCTTCTTTGTTACCAGAATAGCTCTGTCCTGGATTAAGCCCAAGAATATCTATAGAAGTAACAGAATTAAACCCTCTCCCAAACCTATAGCTCTATAAAACACTTCCTCTTCTCTTTCTCTTTCTCTGGTGTTGTTCCCCAATTCTCTTCCTCAGTCTCCCTAGTGGCATAACTACAAGCCGTGTGATTCAGGAGTGATGATGGTGTTCCACAAAACAATATTGAGGGTGGTGAGACACTGGTGCTGGTTGCCCTGATAAACTGTAGATGCCCAGCTCCTGGAAGTGTTCAAGACAAGGTTGAATAGGGCTTTGAACAACCTGATCTTGTGGAAGGTGTCCTTGCCCATGACAGGGTTGGATTTAGGTGATCCTCAATGTCCCTTCCAACCCAAACCACCCTATGATTCTATGATTTGCAAAAAAACTATCACTTAGTTTTTGTCACTATGTTCTGTGTTCTTCTGTTATTTGGGAAAAATGGAGCTTGTATAGTCAGTTACTTTTAAATAATTGTCCCTTTTCCACCCTTGTTTTGTTTTCTGTCTCTGCCTTTCCATGATTCTTTAAGCCACCACATGTGAAATATGCATCTTGTTTATTTTACAAGAATTTACTTAAGAGAAAGACATTGATATTATCTCTAACATACTTATTTGAAAACAAGTTTCAGTTCTTGTGATTCACTTTCAAGCTGCGTGAACATTGACTATTGCCTGCTTAACCACAATTTAATTGTTTCCTGGGATATCTGACTGAAAAAGTGTTTAATAAAATTTATAACAGTGTGAAATCTAACTGCAGTGAAATTTTCTACCCTGAAATTTGCTGGTGCTAGAGAAAAACACAATATGTAACAGTTCTGCACTCCAACATTTGCATTTACTGGTTACAGCATTCATGCAGAATTTTAGTTGCCTTCAACAGAATAAGCCTAACTTATTCAGTATGACTAGAAGGGGAGCTGTTAGAATAAGACAAGAGCAGTACAGGCATGTAAAATTCTATTTATCTATGACAGAGCCCAAGGGGCTCTGAGCTACCTAATAGGAATCCATTCTCTGCCAGTCTTCACTGTGAAGAGCTAGAGACCCCTGAAGAAATGTTTATCAATGGTAATTGGACTGCCATGGCTTAGTAGTGTATCATTAATTATATAATTGCATTTGATTAAAAATCCTTACAATAGCAGTCTGCACTTGATCTGGTCTTTTTGATGAAACTAAAATAAAAATAATAGAAAAAACTTACTGTGCATTAGTAATTGTTAAATTACATCAAGGATTAGTACTGCAACTTTCAGTTACCAGTCTCTTATTCTGTTACAGTGCTAGAAAATATGATTCAAATAATCTTAAGCTTTGCATTTTTACTTCAGCTCTTTTAACTACTATTAAGCCCTAAATTGTACAAAGAACATCTTGCTGGTTTTAATAGAGAGTTACTTCCAGTCTAACTTCCAAATTTTCTCTGAATAATTACAAGTATTTGTGGGAGAAAGAAAAAGGAATTTTTAAAGAAGGATGGAGTTAGACTGCTCCTGACTGATTTGAATTTTTTCCCCATAAATTTTGATGTCCCATACGGAGATTGAGAGCAAAGGCAGCCTCTGAGTGTCTGTGTTCAAGAAGTGTTTTGGCAAGACCCTCAGGCACATGATGTGGTTCTTGGGGCGTCCTGTGCAGGGCCAGGAGCTGGATTTGATGATTCTGATGGGTGTCTTCCAACTCAGCTTATTCTATGATTCTTTGATATCCACAGAATTTCAGTGCACTTTGCCTGCTTAAAAAATGCTCTGAGTAAAGTTCTGTCAGTGATGAATCCTTGGGCAGGGGAATGAGCTGTAGCAGACTGAGGTCAGTTTTTAGCTGCCACATCATCAGGGCAATGATGCCTTTAAAGGCTGCAAGTTTAATTGAAGAGTCATGAGTGCTGGCATGTGATAATATCCTTTAAACATATCTTTGTTCTCTGGCCCTGCTCTTCAATGACAGCACAGTTCAAGGACCCAGGATGTTTCCAGCACGGGCAAAGCACACCCAGACACAGAGTCACTTTTAGCTCATTTCCATGCACTGACACATAGATTTGAAAGCTGTACCATGGATTGGGACAGGCCTAGGTCCTGTCTCATTGCCACAATTATTTCCAGCAGGCAGTCTTCAGGTGAGGGGGCGTAGGATGAGCGTGAATGAAGAAGATTCTTTCAGTCTTTAAGTGTTGCTTTAGCAAGATGCAAGAGCCAAAGAAAAGCCAATTACCTCACTACGATAATTGATAAGACTATTCTGGTTATCTGGAGCTCTGTTCCCAGCAAACAGGAGGGCCATACCAGGCCAGGCCTGAAAGAACTCTTCCCTGATGGAAGCAGACTTTGACTGCTTTGCTACTACTGAAAATAGAGATAAAGCACCATCTCCATCTCTGAGGGCATGTGGCAGAACTCACATGTGAAAAGCTAACCTAAATTTCTCAGTGACCAGTGGTGACCATACTCAGACTGCTAGCCCTCTAGCCCCAAGGGCTTTAGCACAAGGACTGGCTTGGCCCTTGCCCATGGTTTGGGACAGCAGATGAGCCACACTAGGATCCATTCTGGATGTATGATTGTTGTAGATGATGGTGTCATCAAGACCCTGGTCACATGTAGTTAATAATCTAGATATGTCCTTGAAAATCTTGGCTTCTGTTCATGTAAGAGTAGAGATGGGAGTCAAGCCATGAGTAGAAGTTGATTACTACTAACAATGCTGTTATTAGGAAAATGTGTTTGAAATCATCCCTGTGCACTGAAGGGTTCAAGTAAGCACTCTGCCTTGAGAAAATGTAATGTCTTTTAGTGGTTATAAGCTAATTGCATATCTTTTAAAATAAATTTTATTAGCAGTAATGTATTAGAGACATAATGGTCAAAAAAAGATTGATATGGCTCACACATACCAGTAAAAGCAATCAGCTTTCATAGTGTTTCACCCCAAGGTTGCTTTTTGAAGCATATAAAAGGGAAGATAAATAAATCAGGGAGAGTTGATTCTCTGTGAGATTCCTGTTTTTCTCACAGGGCGACTGATTTTAATAAAGTTAACATTTCAAGAAAACACTCCAAAATGTGCTTTCTGTGTTTGCAGTCCATCAGCTTCCATTCATTTGCCCAGAACCAAATACAAAGAAGAAAATCAGTGCTGCCATTGAATTCCATTTCATGCCTTATATCAGAGATTTGTAAAACTGTCCCTTGCTGACTTGGAGATAAGTGGAATAGTGATGAATTCAGCTTCAGGCAAGCTGCTTTTCAAGCAGACCTGTCAGGAGACAGAAAGACAGTTCATAATAATTCATTCTTGTGTTGTGTCTCAAGTGATTAGTGAAGGTATAGGGCAGATCTGAAAAACAAATAACATTAACATACCCTAAAAAAAAAATCCCCAAACCCCAAATGCCTACAAAAACCTCCAAAAACCCAAACCCAAGCCATACATCACATTTCTCATTTGTGGAGGAGCAAAAACTTCAGGGTAAGCACAGGAACCAGAATTAAGGGATCAATTGTCAGGGAAAAAAGAGTCCTTGTTCATAAAGTGCTTTTATGAGAATATGCAGTCCAGAGCACAGCAGAGAACTGGATTTAATTCACTGTATTTTTACAAAATGCCTGCTCAAGAAAACAATCTCTGGGGCATCAAGTGTAAATGAACTGTGAACACAGAGATCGCCACTTGGAAAACAATGTCAATATGAACAACTAGAAATATGCAGAATCAGCTTGCAGCAGTGTAATACAACTGAGCAATTCAGCCACCAAATCATTTTTCCCCTGAGAGCAAAAAGTTTTTAATCAGCATCCAAACTGAATTTAGATGTTCCAATGGAGCAAGGACTTCCACCTAATTGAAGTAGTAGGACCAGTGTCATGGACAAAATCACAGACATAGTTATAACACCACAGCCTTTTTCTGCTTCAGAGAAATGCAATGGGATATTCCTTCTGGTTTTGGAAGAAATGCTAAAAAGATTTATGGGAGAGAAGTGTGTAACAAAAAATGAGAGGATAAAGTTAACTTTTCTTTTTCTAGATTTATGACAGTATTATGGATTTTGAGCTATTATGATGAGTATCTGTGAAATGTTAATAAATAACAATACATGAAAAACACCAAATTACCTCAACAAATACAGTTCACAAAGATGCTTTCTCTCTAATAATTCCTGTGAGATGAATCACCTACAAAGTTACAGTACTTGGAGCAATTTTTGATGTGGGTCTTATTTAACAGCAGGGAGAAAAAAAGAATCCAGAGGGTTTTAAGGCGCAATTTGCTACCTCTGCTTTCTCTTAGTAAAAGAGCAAAAAATGGGGTAGGAAAAAATGTGCCCATTAGATCTCCTTGTCAAAGTTTACTAATACTAGCTTACTTTTTTACATTGAGCTGATATTTAAAGATTTTTCTGTTAGCAGCACATTAAGAACCCTCTGTTTGTAATTCAGTGCTGGCTGCAGCTGTATGACCTGAGCATATGCAGGAGCAAGGTGCTGCTGGCCAGAGGAAAAGCCCTTTGGTAAAATATTAATGATACACCATAGAGCATCCTGGCTGAGTCTCAAAGTAAATGTGCTCCTGGCTACTGTGATTCTTTTTCCTTTAGAATGTAGGTAGCAGATAACATGAAGAGGCAAACCCCTGAAAAATAAGGAAAAAAATTAAAGATTCAAGCTATAGTCAAGAGAAGCTGAAGTGAACAGATAAAACTGACTACTAACCAAGGCAAGCTTTTGTTGTGTCTCTGATATGGAGGTAGAGCTGATGAGGAACTGGGAAAGTTGACAGTGTGGGACTGGTCATGGAGTCAATATTTCCAGGAGGGCAACGTGGATCTGATCTGGCCTTTTTTTTTCTCCGCTTTAATACTGGATGGTAACAGATGCAAGTAATTGATCTCTTCATGCTTCATTGAACCCATCTCCTCATGCCACTTTCTGTCAGCTGCAAACACTGGGAAGGAGAATGTCTGTGGAAAATGCCTGTCAGTCTTGTCTGCCAAGATAAAAAAAGAGATGTTCACTCTGCATTTTGAGCTCAACGCCCCAAACTCAGCCATCAGGTGCAGTAAGATGGAGCCTAAAGGTTCTAGACACCACTGTAAATGGTAGATATGCTAGACAAAAAGAAGATTACAGTAATGCTTAGAATATGGAAAGTTGGGAAGAATATGGCCTAGCAGAGTGCTAACACCCAACAGAGAAAATAAATACAGCCAGTGCATTAGAACAATTATAAGAACTCAGATGTCAGCATTCTTTATTTATGGCACCAAATTTCTTCTTTTGGTGGCATATACAACTGCATTCTAAATAAGGAAGTGCTCTCAAATTGCTTTGAATTTCACAATTTATAAAGGATAAAATTAAAAATAGCAAAGAGATATTTAGGGGGGAAATTGTATTTTCTCAAGCACGAAAACCTCATAAGAAATAATTTACTTCCAATTCATATTAATTTTACTTCTAATATACAAGAGCAATACTTTGCTGGAAAAGTACTATTGCTCCCATTTCTGCTCATTTTATCTTAAATAATCAGGGCAACTAGAGGAAAACCAGCAAAAGATGACAAAAGCAGCAGTGAAGCAACCTCTGGCTGCCCTGTAGTGCAGACTGCAGCCAGGAACAGGTGTTGGCTGACCAATCAATGGGAGGGGAGCAATAAAGGACATGGAATCCACAGTGGTTTCATGAGAAAAAAAGATGGTATTTAAATAAAATTCTCTTATTCAGCTAAAAAATGTTCTGTTCTGGACTTCTCTAGCGTTTCACTAAAGCAAAGCAGGTGGAGATTGGAGGTTACCTCAATATCAGAAAGGGGAATGGTGTCACAATAACCTGTGCATGAGCCTTCCTGTTGAAAAATCCTTTCATGATGAGAGCAAATGTACTGAAGAAGATTATAATAATTTTACAAGAACCAAATAACTATAGGCATTTCTTCTACCAAATCAAATACATTTGGGGAAGATGAGTTTTCTAATAAACTTTTTTTGAGATGTTTGTTAGAATTCCCTGTCAGGATATGAACACATACATATCTCCCCAAAGGGCCATGATGTCAGACAAATTTAAGAATATCAAGACCTAATTAAACTTTGAATTACAGACTCCTAAGAAAGAGTCTGTCTTAGGCCATTTTTAATGCTTGAAGTGGCATTTCATATTGTTATTGATAGATTTATGCTGGCTATTTTTCTGTCCCCTGTGTAATATGTTCCTGATTTCTTATGATACCTAATACCTCACTTGTTCTTTCAGGCAGTGGCTTCTAAAAACATTCAACAAATTTGTTGCTTGCTACTGGAAGCTGTGATAGCTTATTAAAGTAGTTATTTTTGTACAAACTGCATGAAAATTTATTTTTTTATAATTGTTGTCAATAGAATTTAAGGAAATGCAAGGTAAGTATAAGAAAAATCTCAAATTAATGAGAAAAAAATGAAATTTATTTGACAATCACTCTATCAGGGCAAATGAAGGAATGGAAAATATAAAAAGTATTCACTTACACATTTTTTTCTGTGTCTGGAATAAAGGAAGAACAAATATCCTGGAATAAAGGAAGGACAGATATCCTGAAAGTCTCCTGGTATTGATAAAATAAGAGGGACAATAAAGTCACCATAGATCTTTACAAATCTTCAAATCATGATGATGAGTTACACCAAAATTTTTGACTGCCACTCAAAACATAGGAGAATATGAAACTATGATTATTGAGGAATTTGGAAAACTAGAAAAACTGACAAAGCAATATGCTCTGGAGTCCATCAATGACTTTTTTGCCCTCTTTTTATTCAGAACACAGGGAAAGATCACAGGGAGAGAAGTTGCAGGGTCTTGCCCTCACTCAGGAAATCACAGCACCACAGAGTCATTGGGGTGACAGGGATTCCAGGAGGTGCTCAGAACTGGGTCAGTGAAAGTTCAGGTGGGTTTGCTTTGGGATTGTTACTGATGGGTCTTAAAAATCTCCACAGATGTTGATTACCAAGCCCAAAGATCATTATAGTCAAGGATAATATTAAGAGTGAATATCACACTCTGCTTGCTGACAGGAAGCAGAGCTAGAGGGATATTTTGCATTGCTCATAGTAACATTCTTATATCCTTCTAAATTTGATTTAAAAAATAATTGAGAACTTGGTGAAAATGTTACAGTAGAATGCAACATTGATCATAGTGGTATTTTATCAAAAACATTCTAGAAACATGCATAAAGGAGAGCAGGAGAGCAACATAGTCATATTTTGAACTTTTAGGTTACTTAAAACTCTCAAAGGAAGCCTATCCTAAGTGAAAACCAGGACAGTTTCTTTAGGAAACATAAAAGCAGAAAAGAACAAAATACTAATTAGATGAAATCTCAAGAGAGTTTTAAACAGCCAAGAACAACAAAAAATTGTTCTAGAATGATTATCATCTGTGAGAGGAAGAAAGAGAGAGTTTTCTCAAGGAAGTAAAGATACCTAGAGACGGCATCAGCAAATCTGGAAGGTTTTTGTCTTTCAGTAGTCACAAAAATACAATAGGTCTGCACTGCTTCTGTCTCTTAGAAATGGTGGTAGAAAGTGTTTGTGTCATTTCTCATTTTTTATAGTAATTAAACACATTCTTTCAGTAGCTGAACTTTTTTTTTTTTCCAACAGTTTTTATGTCATGAAGTAAAGAGGAAGAAAATAAGTTTGGTGGGTTTTTCTCATGCATTTTCTGGGGAATCCAGAGATCTTATGGAATAGCTATTTCTTTTCTCACTCTGCTAACCAGATAAGCTTCTTAATGTCCTGCAAGGTAGCAAAAAACCTGTCCATACCAAAAAGTCTTTCAGAGAGTAACATCCAGTTTATGAATTCCACAGCACTCGATGTCACTCCTCACTACTGCTGTTAAAGGTCCAGTGGAGGGTGCAGATGAGATCAGGGACCGTCTTCTTCCCAGAACTGTAAATGCACATTAAATGTGTCTTTTCTAAAGACATCAGAAGGGTTGGTGTATTTGATGTGATCTGATTTTCAGCAGATATAACCGTTGATTTCTTTCCATTACATGCTACCTATAAAAAGAAGAAGAAATTTTTTAATAGCAGTCCCCTTTCTAAAGCTGACTCAGAGCAATACTGCAGTCAATTCACATGTTGGGTTATTTTCCACTCACAAACCTGAGCAAATTACTTCCTTATCTCATAGGGTGTAATGTTCTAGTCTGCAGTCTTTCTTACATTGTTAAATATATTGTTAACAGAAAAGCAGACTGAGTTTTGTACAAAAGAGTAACTCTGGTGTAAATGCAATGCAATCTATTATTACATGTTTGGGAACCTGCAGTAATGAACTAACGCTTCAAGTGGTGTATTTCTAATTGTAATTAATGTTATTTTCCTGAATAATTGATTTTACCAGTAATAAAAACCAGAGAATAAAATTTGTTTTCACATAGAGATCATTATATGAAAGGGAATATTTTAATTATTTTCTAAAATACATGTTTACATGTGCTAAATCATTGTCTTATTTGATTTTTCCTTTAAAAAATAAACCATTGTAAAACAAACCCCAAAAGCCAATGGCTTAATTTAATGTATAAAAGCATTACTCTCCTCTGCAAGGGAAAGACAGCAGCAGCTAAATTTAATTCTGATATATCCAGTACTTACCCTTTTGACTGTTAGTTCCAAATCCATTTCTCTGTATGAATTAGAAGGGGAAGGAAGGGGTAGGGAGACAAGGGTGGGAGAGGGAGATGAATGGAAAACTGAATATGATGTGTTGTTTTTTCACTTCAAAGAAATTTCAGACTGAAAAATGGAAAAAAATTTCAAAATTATCTGATGGTTGGAATTAAAAAATGTTAGTAAAAAATGTTTTTCTTAATGCTACTAGACACAGCCCTCCTGCTTTTATTGTGGTTTTGGTTACAGGGGCAGATTCTTTGGCACGAGAATTCAGTGAAGAAAGTTTTGCCAGAGCTGATGGGCCAGGCCAAACTACAACTTGAGACATCTCAGGAGGATGCAGAGATGGTTCCTGTGGCTCTGGGTGTCCTTCCTTGCCGAGCACTGGGGAGGACAAAGAGGAGTGGCTGGGACAGTTCGTGCCTTGCCCAGCCCTGCTGCCTGTGGAATGTTGGAGCCAAGCAAAAGCTTTTAGGAGGAGCTCTGCTCCTTCCCATGAAAGTGATAAACAGTGTACACTGATCCAAAAATCTGATCTCCTTTTAACTCTAAAAACCCAACCAAAAAATCCCCAAGCCCACACAGATGCTTTTCCTGGTGTGGTCTGAGTGCACAACATATATATGGAATTGCAAATGCAAATGGATACTACTTTTTAATATGGAAAATCTTAAAAAATCGTTTAAATAAGAAAAAAATATTATTCTTAGGTGTGTTCATTGTCTCATGTATGTAAGGTAAACTGTAAACCACAAAAGTTTATATCTAAAAGGAACTGTGTATGGAATAACCTCAAGGTAATGCTGTTCTAAAAAGTGTAAATTATTTCCTAGCCTTTAAATGCTTTACATTCCACTTCTTGATTTTGCAATCACACCAGTTTTGTTTGTACGTTCTTTGCATTTAATTTCTTGGTGTTTTTAAGGGAATTGGAGGCCTGGAAGGTGAAAAAGCTGTAAAAGTTTTTATAGAAGAAACATTCCAGTTATTTTTGTGAATGACGTATCCTTTGTATAACACAGTGAAAGATGATTCACAGTCCTGTTCTGTGGACATCTAAGGGTAAATCCAGAGTATAACCAAACATATAATAGAGCTAAAACTCAGAGATTATTGTTAAATTAAAACAAAATGTGCTATATAGAAATAAAATAAGCACGCTTCATTTCCAGTTCTTAACAAAAGTATAGCAAAGTTTGCATGAGGCAAGTTCGTTGTTTCATTAAATCTCTGTGTCTAAGAAAAAGAAGGTTATCTTCACTCATGTATAGGGTTTGAAATAATTGTAACTTACATAAGCCCTGAACTGATTTTCTTTTCATAATTCAAGATTGTTTTACTTCTCAGTTGAGATTTATAGGTATAAAAAAACAAAGTGCAATCCCTAAATTTATGGTTTTCAATAAGTCCAAACATTTTATCACTGAAGTCTAAAGCCACCATAAATATCTTAGAAGATTAGAAGAAAATGAAATACTACCATATAGACACTACCCTTGGAATTTTTTATTAGAAAATGATTAGGTAACTTATGAAAAACTGATACTAAAGAGAAAAATGGAAGTAAAAGCATAGGAATGGCCACTAGAGCTGTGTAGTCTCCCAGATTTCGAGATAAATGGTAAAAAAGGAGGAGGCTGCAAATTTTCAATATTTTTGGGTGACCTTCCAATCCTGCACAACAGCAATTTCTTGCAATATTTGAAAATTCAAAGAGTGATAATGAGACTTGAATTATATATTTTTATTACCATAAGTTTTGCATAGTCATATTATTGGCAAGGGATAAAGTAAATAAAAGCTATGTACAGGTTTTTCAGCATATGGGAGTACACTTTTTTGGCCTTTCAGCTTTGTTTCAGTAGCATTTGTAGGAAGCTATTTTAGGAATTTACTGAATTTAAATTATAGCAACTGTGCTAATATGTGTCTTGTGTCTTAATCCATTATAGACACATTATCCATGCTGGCTGCAGAGAGTGAGTTAATGGAAGTAGATAGCCAAGCAGGGTAAAAAAAATTATAAAGAAAAGGTTTTTTTTGCCAACAGAATAATTATTCAGTACTCAAAATCTTATTTGACATTTATTGGATCCTATACTTCACTTTTCCTAGTGCTCAAATATCTGATACTCCTTTCATTGAAAAACTTTGATGTATTAATATGTGGGTTTAGATTTTTAAAAACTGCAATAGGTGTAATACATGAACTCTTTAATATATGAAAGATGTGTATTTCTCCCCTGAAATTTTCATGTTCAACATCTTATTAACTGCCAGAACAACCTGTGATAGCTTAAAAATTTTAGTTTTTCTGAACCAAGTGAAGTGGGAATTATTTCAATACTAAGACACATTGCTCAAGATAATATGGGGATTCTTTTGAGAAGATCTAATTCAGTGTGGTCTAAATAGATGTACTGAAACCACCACAATCTAATGTGACACAGGTTGGAAGCTGAATACAAGACATCTCTTATCACCTGAGCTTTATGGTAGAAATCCCTATATTTTTATGAATAGATCAGCTAAAGCTGTTAGAAAGTTTGCAGTAACATGAATAATCATGACAAGTATAAATCAGTGACATCGTCAGTGTTGATAATGAGCTTCTTAATGGTTGCTCAGTTTAATAGGAATCTTTAAAAAATCTTAGTCTCTTATTATGTCTTGTCAATGTAGTATAGTATAATATACCTAAACTATTAGGAAAACCCAGAATTTTGCAAATTCTTTGACATTGGGTGATATCAAAATACTTTCAACTTCTGAAAAAATTGAAAAAAAAACCCTCACCCTAAAACCAAAAATCCAAATCAGTCCTTACACAATCAGCCGTACTTTCCTCATAAATCTGTTTCCTAGGTAACAAGTAGATCATGACAGAACTAACTTACAGTGTAGAAGGGAGCAACAACCTGCAGCATCTCCATGTTAAGATTTCTGACAAAGGTTTCTGCATCAAGGGTAGTGTATTGCAATATGCACAGATCAGTGACACTTAAAAACGACTGTCTTAAACCTTAACATTTCTTTTTGTTTTTTTTATTCATTTTGGTTTAGATTATTTTTTCCCTGATTTTTTTCCTAATTTTTATGCAGTATGAAAAACACATATTGAAGTTGTTTCCTATGTGCCACACAGCTTCAAATTTAGGGACTGTGCTTGTGTTATTTGTTGATGGAAATTCTAGAGCCATAATAGAAAGGAAAAGCGGAGAAAGTTTTCGGTTTCATGGATAGAAAACAGAATCATCATCAACTCACCTCGCTTGCCTTTGACCCTATAAAAATCATATGTGTGGGAATTGCTGTTTCTTGAGATTGAAAATAAACAAACAAACAAACAAATGGAAACTGGGGTGATCTCCATGAGATGAGATGAGAGGGGTGATCTCACTACAGAGTGAAAAGCAGCAAACCACTACTGTGTGCACACTCCCTACACATCTCCCATGCAAGAAAAGAAGCCTGAATACTAAAGCTTCCTAAAGAGCTACCAGTTCTGTAAGCCAAAATATAAATTCATTATAACTCACTTTTGAAAGAAAGTGAAGTGAATATTTCCAAAGTTTTTGGAAAGCTGAAAGGTAGTTAATTCTCACAGATTGCTTGACACCTTCATGGCTGAACTCCTCATCTTTAAGTTCAGGATTCTTACTTCAGTAAATCTTCTGAAATTTATAAAAAAATAAAAAAAACAAGAAAACAACAAAAACTCGCCACTACCACCACCACCACCACCAATAATGTAGCCAAAAAACCCAAACAACAGCAACAACAACACTCCAGCAAAAATCTCCCTGTACTGCAGGGGTCATTCATTTCAATAATATGAAGTGAAAACTATTGTTGCTGGTCAATAGTTTCCTGATTGCAGGGCCAGGAAATAGGGCCAGATTGTGCAACATAAATGATAGGTAAATCTAGTTCAATTTGAGACTAAGGCAATTTGGAGCAATTCTACTCAGTTGTTTGATTTCAGCTTCTACCGATTCCATTACAAATGGCACCTTAAAGCTGGATGAATGGAGTAGTTGCTATCCAGTGGAAATGCATCCCTATAGTCACACATATTAAGAAGCAGCAGGAATAAGTATTCTTTGTTCTTCTGAGGATTTTTCAGTAATAGTTTTATCAAGATTTAGTGCTGATAGTTATCCTTAAACATACTGAGCACACAAACTATGAACTAGATGATCACTTAATTCAATTTTGAAGTGCTGAGCCAAAAATGAGGGCTGAATACAAGAGATCAGCTAAAATCCTCACCGTTAACAAGTTGGCCTAACTGCACTTGTCAAAGTTGGGGCAGATGCATGTTTTGCAGGACTAGAGTTGTGGTAAGAAACACCTGAGATACAATCCCAGGAAGAAAGAATTTGGCCTTGTTTTTAAAACCTATGCACAGTCAAGAGTAGTTTCTGCTTTCTAGCTTTTGGTGGGGAAAATGGACAAATTCATGACATTTGTGTAATTGGATGATTTCTTTGCTCCCATGGTATGACTTTATCTTTCATAAAGTTTTGATGAGAGCTCCATGATAATATTTGTGTTCAGACCAAAGCTGGCAGGTTTTTTGGCTTTCCTCCAGTTCCACTTAGGCACAAATAATTCTGGGAAATTGCCAGACATATTTTTGTGTCAATTCTCAGTCATTGAAAGCAGTTATTGCAATGCCTGTTTTTCCTAAGGTCTTTAGTCCCGTTAAAGGTGACTGCCATGGGTTTGGGTTGAATCATTCACTGCACAAGTATTTCAGAAATTAAATGCAGATGGAAATGGAAACTCCACTCTGCTTGTGAGTGGCAGCTACACTTGCTTGTCTCCCCAGCTTTTCTATTTGAACTGATGCTTTAAAAAAAATCCAAAGGTTGCTTTTCTGTATTTTATTTTGCCAGTGATTGGCAGTAATACAACATTTACCAATTTACTTGCTTTGGATAACCTGCCCTAAAAGTCCTGCCCAAAGTGCAGGGGAAGAGATGTCTTTGATTACAGTGAGGTGAGCCTGCAGCTCCTCCCATGGAATCAGCTTCTCACCATGCCCACACTGTCCATGTGTCCTTTGAGGCACGGTGACCAAGTTTGGCAAGACTCCATCCTGTCTTTTTCTGTGCCTAAATAGGATGGGGAGAAGGCGGGGAAAAAAAGTCTTTTCCTGATTCTACCTTGTATTGACTACTGGGTAACTGATTCCAGTGAGCAGTAAGTGCCTTCAGCCATGAGCTGATGGGTTCTTCTTTTCACTGTCCCCTGACAAAAAAACTTTTGTTTTCAGGATGCTTGGAGACCTACTGTAGATACATCTTTTTTTTGTTTGTTTTCCTCTTTGTTTAATCAGCTGACTGCCTCCTCTATGCTCTATAAGTGTAAGAGCTGTTGGTCCCTGCCTAAAAGAACACACTTCAGGTGCAGGTGACAGAGTGACAAACCCCTGAACTTACACTACCTGATGGGGACAGTAGTGAAGAGCATAACAGCTTAAAGCACACTGTTAGAAATTTTTAAGGACTTTCTATCTGCATTTTCAAGAAGATTATAATGAATAGACCTTGCCTGAATAATTAAACGTGATCTACTTTAATAAATTATATCTGTCATACGATAGACCTAGTAATTAAATAATTGGAGCTGGAAATCTAGAGCTTTATTGCACCCAAAAAAAAAAAAGTACAGAATTCAATAGTAAAAGTGAAGTGAATTTCAAGAACTGTCCTCCAGACTCAAAGATTTTAACTTAACAAAGTGGGATGATTATGTAAAAATGTAATTCTGGACTGCTAAGATTTCTTCCACACTTGTCTGCTGTTTGACATGTGTTGCCACTCACAATATTCTCTGGCAGATGCTACTGTTTGTACTTTCTCTATTGTTAAAATGACCAAAGCTCACAAAAAAATTGCAGTCAGAATTAACAACAAAAGCCCCATATATTCTTTTTGTGTTTATTTCAGCCAATAGATGCAGGTAAATATAATGACAATCTACACATATTTAAAACTTTGGGTGAGAAGGTAATTATTTAGGGCTCTGAAACATTTAACAAGGAATAATATAAAAAACTTATGCAAGCATCTGTGAGCTGAAGGTCAGGTTACCAACTTGGTGGTAAAACCTCATGGAATCCTTTTTTCTCCTAAGAAATGTACTGTGTCAACAAGAGTGGAAGGATTATGTGTGGACACTAGAACTTGTACTTTTCCTTGAATATGACATAAGTGGACTAGCCTTAATGTCTTCCCATTGCTAAAGTTTAAATACCTCTTTGCTATATAAGACCCAATATTTTCCTTCATTTTATTGCCTTTTTTAAAAATCCAAGACACACGAAGTACTAGAAATAGTTTTATTTCAAATTATGTTAACACAATAGCTGATTCTAATACCTATTCATCTCTAGTTTTTCTTTACATGTTACATGTATACCACGAATCAAATACTATTTTATGAAAACATTATGTACAGAAGAACAAAATTGTAAAAAGAACCCATATTTGTTTGAAATAGCCCTTTACTCATATTGTTTATGTGTATTTTGAACATCACATCTAATTCCAGGGCTAACACACAGACAGTGAACAAATTTCATCAGATTAAATTGCACTTTCATTGTCATGACTATGTATTGCTAAAAATGTGTCCTGACCTGAACTAAAATTTCAAGACTTTTTGTTGATACTGCACTAGGAAGAAAACCTATTTTAAAATAATGAAAAAATACACTTAGCTTTTGGAAATTGTCAGAAAACTGGAATTTTGAAAATAAATGTGTGCAAAATTTTTAATTAAGAATGGTTTTATTTGTTGAATTTGTCCAAATACAGTCCTTACAAAAATCTAACTCGAAATCAGTTCCAAACTTCTGCTCCTTTTGGAGCTGAACTAGACTTTCTGCAGATAGACAAAATGATCCAGGCAGTTTCCAGAACCTGAAGTTAAGTGCAGTGGCATTGATCAATATGAATCAGAGGTATTTAGAAGATTTTGCCATTTTTCAAGTCTTTTCTCTAGCTTTTATTCCTATAACATTAGTGCATTCTAGCAGAAAATGTAACTGTTTGATAATATTCCTTTTGATTACCAAGCTGAAAGTGTGCCCTTAAGAATTTTGCAATTATTTCACACTTTCCTTCCCCCTCCCAGTCAGGTGCAGTGAAGTGCATGCTTTGCAAGACAAAAAGAATTGGGTCAATCATCCCCTTAATTTTCAAATAATTTTCAGTATCATAAGTACTGAAAAGATAGAAAAAATGTGCTATATATCAAATTAGTCAGTAGATGACAAACGATGCCCCCTCGCCCCCAGCCCATATGCTACTTGCTGTGCAGATTGTGACTGCATAAAGAACAGAGTCTTATTGTAAATAGGCAAATCTGTGAGTTTGGTTTTGTTGAATCGCCACATCATTTGTGCTCCTTCTGACTTCTCATATGTACCTTGTCCCTTCCTCTCTGTCAAATGATGAAGTTCCCAAAGGCCAACTCCTTGTGAGGTTGTGTGGCCAAGTTACTGTGGGTTGTTGTAACAGCAGAAGTTTGAGGGGAGGGGGACTTCTCTCACCCCCTTCATAGTTATGTATCAAAAATTGTCAGGGAATTAGCCAATTATTTCACATGTTCCCACTTTCCTCTCCTTCTGAAGATTTTTTTGATACCAAGTTTAGCAGTTTTGTCCTTAGCTGATGTGTGTGCAGCACACATTTTCTGTTCAGGCATTAAAATTTTAAGAGCTCATTAGAGACCTTTTCTTAACACAGTGAATTTATATCTTGCCATTCACTTATGTGAAGCACATGTGGCCGCTGATGATCCTGTGGTAGAATAATTATCCCATATTTAACAACTTATATAACCTTGCATTCAGCAATTCAAGGTAAGGCTATTTTTACACAATTCAGTATTTTGCTAGAGTTAGCACATTATGCAAAGTTATTCTAGTTAAAGAAGCAATGCAGCACCACAGGCCAGCTAAAATATGCTAGAGAGAAAAAAGATGTTAAATGGGATCAGCGAAATGGTCCATCCACTCTTGTATTCTATTACAGAAGATATTCAGATCTACTCTTAAAAAACCTGAAAAGAAACTTCACTCTCTCCTCCTCTCCCAAGAAAGCTTAGCTGGCTGCTAAAGTATTTCATTAATATTATTTTCCATTGCCTTGTCATGTGAGTAATTTTTAAGCAGTTTTCACCACCAAAATTGGCAGAAATTTCTCCTTACAAGCTGACAACGTGATCTGATTCAATTACAGAGGTGTACTAGAGATTTTAGCAGGACTTTCACATAACCCTATTGACAAAATGTCCACAATAAACTGAAATAATTGCATTGGAAATTGCAAGGAAAAAAACTTTAGCAGCAATCCTGTTTAATATATTTGAGAGTACAATTCATGGAAAATCTGAACATGGAAGACATGACTGATCACTGCCTGGAGAAAATCATTCTGTCATAAGAGAAAAATACTGCATTAGTATGCAAAACCTTTCAGCGTGTTCATAGAGAATCAGGGACAGGACTCTGGATCATCAGTGTACTGTGAAATCTCCCACACAGAATGTTTCATGTGCAGTCTTTTATTCTGCTCATTCCTACTGATGCATTTTCAAGTACTAAAATGGTCTCTCAGTTTACTTAATTTTCATCTATTTGATAGCAAAACCCAAGAGAAAAGCTTAGCTTTTCCCATGAGGATGTGATCTTTGAATATTCTCTGTGTTTACCATACATGTTCATCCTCAGTTATTCTGCCAGATATGGAAGACAAATACATCTTTTCAGAGGAAATTTTTTATGCGATGCCTTAAGAGAAGGAATATGGCTTGATAAATGAAGAAAACGGTTTGAAAATGTGGCATAAGCAGGAGCTTGACACTGTAGAGAAGGACAATAAGTAAAATGCATTACAAAAACATTTAAATTAATAGAAATCTTCAATGCTGGTTTCCAGTATACCCATACAAGCACATTCTTCTGAAATACAGAATGAGGATTTAAACAGCTCCTCAGTATCAGCAAGCATGAAAATGGCAAGTAAAAAGTAGCATCAAGAAACGTTTTGCTTCCCCACTGCTGCTCCAGGGTTTTCTGTGTCCCAAGAACTGCATCCTCAGGCAGCTGGACGAGCATCCTCCCATGCCCAGCTCCAAGACTTTCTGCACAAATTCCTCACACCTCCTCCCCTGGCACTGAACCTCCTTGAGCATGGAGTCACAGCACAAAATTTCTCCCTCAGATCAGGCCCATGGGGAGGCAGCCTCCAATGGTATAAACATTGTGATGAATTTGTCACATAATGAAAGCACTAATGAAGCTTATGGTCTTAAATTCCCCTTCCTCTAGGTCAAATATGCATCTGTTTAAAATCAAACATTAGAAAGGAAGAACAGGAAGATGGAAGGATACGAGATTTGAAGAATACAGCAATCACGTCAACAACTGTATGAAGGCTGGGCTATTTTTAAATTACTTAATGTTTCAGTTCTCTTTCAGTTTCATCTGTTTCAGTGTTTACTAATAGTGAAAAGAAACACAACTCTGGTCTAATTTAAAAGAAAGATCATCTGTACTTCATTCCATGATGTCTCTAAAATAAGGAGGTGAAATGGAAAGCATGAGAAGTTATGTTCTATTCAGATGAAAACTAAAGTCCATTTATTTTATGAAGCTGAAAGATACACTTGACTTCAGGTATTCTTTCCCTTACAGTCATGAGTGACCAAATTAAATTTTACTGATTTATCCCTTCAAGATATTGTCATACATAATAAATGCTTATATAAAGAAACTGCAATAAGAAAAAACCTCTAACTGCTGTTCTCTACAATTGCAAACACACAGAATATGAAAGTGAATAGTTT
Source organism: Drymodes brunneopygia (assembly GCA_013400955.1). Lineage (NCBI taxonomy): Eukaryota > Metazoa > Chordata > Aves > Passeriformes > Petroicidae > Drymodes > Drymodes brunneopygia. The sequence goes on from VZTZ01023245.1 coordinate 35,497, forward strand.
TTATTTGAGTTTCAACTTTGAAAGTCCAGTGATGCTGTGAACTTGGTGATATAAATTAAGTCAGTGAATAAATAAAATATAAAGTCAGTGAAGTTGAAAAGTCAATTTTTCTTCTTATATAAAGCATCAGAGTTCTACAAAAAATTATCCAAGCTCTGTCATATTGCACCATTCATATAGCAAGGTAACTCAGCAGAACTGTGTGTGGCATCATTTTTCCCAGTCTACTTGCAATTCATATTTTAACCTAGAGATATGTGAGTGTCTATACATGCAGACAGTTGCTGATTTTTTTTTGTTAGCTCATTTTATTGATGTTTTCACTTAAACCTGAACTTAAGTAATTAAGATTTTTACTTGCTAATGTTATCTTAAAAATAATCATGCCTTACAATTTCCTTGTTCCTGTCGGTAAAGGGCTATTGAAAAGAAACCCAAACTTTTTATACCCTGACTTTTGAGCAAGTCAGTTCAGTTTTTTGATGCAGGCATTCTGAGAGGCTACATGGATTTTTGAGCCTCAGATCCACATCTGCCAAGCACTATTCTTCCCAAATATGTGAGCTTCCTACACTCAAAATGGTGTTGTGTTCTGATACCTCACTGCTGGAAGGCATATGCACACCCTCTTTGTATTTCCTAATCCATGATTTTCCTACTTTAAAGAATGCTATTATTTTATTTTTGATTTATTTTATTTAACTGATGTGGAAGGTAATCTCAGTGATCTCAGTGTATCTACTAATGCAATCTGTCAAGCTTTAGAGATTACACTGCAGGGGCTGTTTTTAGAATTGAACTGGATCAATAGCACAAGATTGTTTAAGCACACTTGCCTTCTTCCCACCTGAAGCAAATGGTTTGATTATCTCTTCACTGAGATTATGACACAAGGTGCTGACTATGGTTTTAATTTTATTTGATTGATGGATGTAGATTTCAGCTGCACACTATCTAACTGGGCTTATCCACCCACAGTTCAGTTGCCACATTGATATGGGTGTTTTTTGTGTCTGTGTGTCTCATCTGAAGAGTGGAGATGATATAGTAGAATAATAACTCTCCAGTTTAATATTCTGTTGAGCATCCCCAACTGCAGTTCAGCAAATGCAAAGCTGAGAAGTTTGCTCATTACGTTTCTGAAAGCTGTTATCTTACTGGCCTTGGAATATGCTAAAAGAAGATAGAAGCCTCAGAAACCAAATGAAAGGCATTAAAAGTAAGAGCCAAGAAGCTCAGTTATTCAGCTGAAAGAAGTTACTTACATATGAAAGAAGCAAGAAAAATAAGCCATTTGCCCCAGGCCACCTGATTTGTGAGGGCCTCATTACATTACAACAGATGTAGTCTGGAGCTGCTCGTGGTTTTTTTCATTTATCATAAGTTTGGAAAAATCATTCTGAGATTGTACATATTATGTCTCATAGTCAGGCTCCCTACAAATGAAATCAACTTTCTAGCAGGAAAAAAATAAGAAGAAAAAAGCAGACAACCCCTCCCTTGTGCAATGTCACAATATGTCACAATGTGATATTTATTTATCCACTGTGCTTTTATTGTACAGTACAATCAACATAGTTGCAAAGGCAGTCTTCACACTGCAAAGATTCTTTTCCCACAAGCATGGACAGAGAGGCAAGTAATCCAGAAAGGCCTTGGATATTTGTGATATCCACCAGTTTGGTTCCCATTATAATTCACCTTGCTGGGCTTTGGATGGTAGGATCCAGGCAGCTGGATGGAAGGTGCCCAGTCTCGTAATTTTGGCAGACCAATGACCTCCTGTCATCCAGCCTTACATTAATTACTAAGTATAACTAAGCAATCATTTGTATTTCCACACTTGGTGGTATCCAAAGCCTAAATCCACAATAATTTTTTTTTTTATTTGGTATCTATTTTACAGCCAAAAACCAGCAAGAAAGGGCCATCAGTTTGCTGAAATGCCAGTGTTCCCCATCCTCTGCATATTCCCATAATGCCCATATCTGGTGGTATGGATGTGTGTTAAAGACTCAGTTTTGTCCTGTTTGCCATCATAAAGTAATACACAACTCTTATACCAAATATATTGGATTTCTGCATTTTAAACTTCTTTTTTTCCTTAATTAATCATCACAGAAGGTCGAAAAGTATCTTAATTCTCTATTACATGCTCACAAAGTATTGCTATTTTCTCCCTGTTCATTTGAGATCTAATAGCCTGCCTGCCCAAGCTGTGAAATGAAACCCTAGGTCTCCAATTAAGAGTCAATCACATAAATCTTGAGATAGAGAAGCAGCACAAACACTTGTTCAGAGTTTCAGAGTAACATTATGCCTTTAATTGTGATGACCTTTCCCCATGCACTGCTTTAGTATTGAAATCATGGACTGGAATGAATGCTTTTTATCTTTAGATTAGGTTGGTGTAAGGCTGCCATTTGACTTGCTCTTTATGACAAATACCAAAAGCCAAATTCTCATCTCATGTACAGTGGTGTAAATTTAAGGTCTCTCTATAGATTTTCATGTGGTATTAAACCACTAATTAGGTTCTGTATGAATCACCGGGCTCCTCTTTAAAACATGTATGCAGTGTGAATAACAGAAAGGAGGTTTTAATAAAATACAAGTTTTGTATAGGCAATAGCTCTTTTGTATTTAATTACCTGTTAACCAGAAAAAAAAAGCAATTAAAGGCTACTATTGAAAAAATACAATGTAATTTCTAAAACTGTGGAAGATAAATCCTTTAACAGGATTATGTTCATGAAATAAATAGGGACTACCTGATGGGTTAAATAAACATGAATGAAGTAAACATTGAAATAAACATCAGATGAAATAAGCATGACCATGTAGTAAACATGGACCATTGACCCTGGAGAGGAAAGGAGGCCAAAAAAGCTAATTTGTATTCAAAGGTCTTGTCCTCCAAGCTCAAGAGCTGTCCATCCCAATGAGCAGGAATCCAAAGTATCAGGAGGCCTGTGTGGATAAACATGGATCTCCTGCCAAAACCCAAACCCAAAAAGTACGTAGAGATACAGAGCTCTGAGCTTCCCAGGGCCAGAGGGATATGGAACTACTGGAGAGAGGCCAGCAAAGAGTCACTAAGATGATTAAGGGATTGGAGCCTGTCTTATATGAGGAAAGACTGAAGGGAAGGAGCTGCTCAGTGTGAAAAGAAGGCTCAGAGGGAAACCCACCAATGTGTATAAATATTCAAAGGGAGGCAGTAAAGAAGAGAGAGCCAAGTTCTGGACCAGCTGCCTCAAGAACAAGAGGCAATGAGCACAAATTGAGAAATAGGAAGTTACATCCAAACATAATGAAACACTTTCAGAATGTGAGCAGTGGTACAAGTTGTCCAAGGACGTTGTGAACTCTTCATTCTTGGAAATATTCCAAAGAGTCTGGACATCACCCTGGACAACCTGCTCTAGGTGCCTCTGCTGGAGCAGGTGGGTTGGATCAGATGACCTCCAGAGTCAACCTCAACAATCCTGCGTTTCTGTGATACCAATAGAGAATCTAACCCATTAAATGTAAAATGTTCAACAAAAATTACATTATCAAATGTGAATATCAAGATATTTATCTAATATCATGACTGAAAACCGTCAAGCAAGTTGTTCAGTTAAGATCTTGGCCAACCTCACTCTAACGTCTAATGTCACATTTCTCTTTGAAAACTTCTGTGACAGGTGAGGGGTTTGGGATTTGGTTTTTTTGTCTGCTTACTTTTTTCTGTCAGCACAACATCTGAACTGAAGAACTCTCACTAAGCAAAGCTTAAATTAGGAAGCCAAGGCTACAGGATTAAGAGGTACAGCCTACATGCACCTTGTGCAGAGTTTAACTCATAGCACATTAATCTGTGTTATCATTGCAGCAACCGGAATGTGGAATTCTGCTTCTCTTAAGGCTTTTATGTTGTGTTTTTGTAAGATTTGCTTGGGTTAAAATTTGAGGTATTGCAAGCATTTTAGAGCTATTGCAAGAAGAATTCTTGGTATTTCAAAACAGAACAGCTTTTCTCCACACAGTACCATACAGACTGTCATGTGATATGATGAAAGACCACAGTAAGGGGCTGTAGTAATTGTGCAAATGAAAAGCTTTTCAAGGGTAAAAAATGTGATTCTTAGAATGTGAGACACAAAGTGTAAAGCAGAATAAATGTACCTTTTGATGGAGAGTAGCAAATCTGTGCCCAAAAGTCTACAGAACAAAGAATAACAAAATAAATAAAAATAATTTTAAAAAATAATTTAATTGAACAACTGAAAGACAGATCTTCAGTAAATGCATCTTGAAAGGAACAGGATTTTCAATAGTTAAGGTATTATTTTCAGTAACTTTCCTGGCACAAAAAAAAGCAATAGAAATTTCTTATAATATTGAGTTGCCAGAATAAAAAGATGTGTTCAAAGAAATTAAAGCATGACTTGATCTGAGAATTTTTGAATGAAATAATGTAAAATTCAAAAAATACAAAGTTCATGTGAATTCTAGACATTCAAAAAGGAAAAAAAAAAGGAAGAATTTCTAAAAGAGAGAGATCAGAAATAGCTTTTTTATTTGACATTCATTGATTCTTATGTCTAATATCATTAGGTAAGATCAGGGGTCCCTGCCAGTGTATCAAACATTTGCCATGGAACATTTTCGTGGAGTGACATTTCCTTTGAAATATCTTCTCTCTTCCAACAGATATGTGTTCAGGGGATTCCGGAATGAAAGTTCAATCTCAACTGCTGTTTTTCTCATACTTATATAATTATCTAATTCCTCCTTGAACACATATTTACTTCTTGTCTTTGCAATATTTGGTTTCTATGGAAGTGTTCTAACTGCTAAATAATGAAAAGGTCAGGAACTTATGCTTGAAGCCAAATATCATGGTTTATTTTACATCCTCTTGGCCTCATGAGTAGCTTGGTCACATCCTTACTACATAACACAACTTGTACCTTATGGACACGTAGTCTCCCCATGACACTAAGACATCTATTATTGTGTTATTTTGGTTCAAAATGTGTAAGGTAACACCTGCACCATGGAATGCTTAACAAGCTCAGTACTCTAGTGCTCTACATCAAGAAACAGACTGTATTCACTGCCTTCCCTGGGTGTGATATGACAAGAAGGGCTGGCAAAATGCTTCAAAACAAACCCCCCATCTGGGATAGGATACACGGTGGGACACAGCCCATGGAAAAGGTGATTCCCTGAACAGTGTGCAAGAATTGTCTGTGTAGAACCTGGGACAGCCTAAAGCTGGAGAAGACCATTAAATACATTGTGCAAACAGCTTCATGTCTGTAACTGAGTTCATGAACTTATTCTGTGCTGAGTCTATGCATTCAGACAGTGGTTGCTGTATTTTAGCTGTAAGAAGCTGGGAATATAGAGAATTCATCTCTGCAACCTTCAGAAAACCTTCAAAAATGGACTTTCCCACTCAGTATTTTCTAAGCCAAAAAGCTTTAACTATTTAATATTTCTTCTAGTAATCTTATGCTTTTTTTTCACCTTTACAAATTTGTTTCCTAGGGCTTTTTTGAGATAGGGTGTCCTTGTGAAAATCAGGTTTAAAAGGTTCTCCTTGTATGAGATGAACTGCTTGCTGCAATCTTTGATTTCTGAAAATACCAGATTTATGGCCTAGAGCAAATAAAGCATTTAAATATATCTTTAAGCATCTCATTATTCTTTTCAGATATTCTAGGCAAAGTTCTAATGAAGATAATCATATATCTAAGGGTAAACAAATACTTCAGCTTTTTCTTGGCTTATCAATAGCAACCGCGCTGGAAGGAATAAGGAAAAAAAAGATTATCTTTTCCAAGCATTTTTTTTAATGTCAGTTTTATACATGGAAAAATGTTCCTTTTTTATTTTTTAATCCTTATTTGTATACTTTTTGTTTTTTGACATTTCATTGTCATATTCATTGTTTTCTGTTGGGTCAATGATCTAATAATAGTTAAAATTGGAAAAATGCCACCTGACTACACAGCAAGATGATATGGCTTGTAATTCTTTAAGTGTCTGAAGGATATTTAATACAAGAATTTTGAATACTCTTTAAGTCAATTAAGGATTTTTTTACAATGCTTTATAAATAAACTGTATGACTAGAATGAAACCAAATTTTAATTCAGACTGTTCATACCACAGAGAGGATTAGGTATCTCACACAAGTCATTGGCTACAACAGCATCATTCATCACCCCCAAATAAGAGCACCTTGTGCATCTGAGCTAACACTTGTTAGCAGAACCACAGATCTGTTTATCTGCAGTCACCTCTGCAATTCCACTGCAGCACTTCTTCCAGCTCTGCCAATAGAGCTGTTCCAACTACAGTTACACCTTCTAAGGTGAAAGCACAGACTGTGCCCAAGGGAGACACTTGAAGAAGAGGAAAACTACTTGCAGTCACATTAAGCACATGGATTTTTCTGTTGTGCTTTTTAGCTATAGGTTGTCTGGAAAGTAGTCTGAGGCAATCTTGAACCTTTGTTAGAGGATCATAGAGGAGTTCAGCAGTTAGTTTAGTTTGTTTGGTCTGAGAATAGTAACATTATTAGGACAGAAGAAAGAATTAAAAGGAAGCCTAGACCTGGAGCTGTTAACTACTGAATAGGGACATGAAAAATGCCTAGGGCAGCAGAGCGTCTTTAGTTAGACTATATGAAGGAAGCTGGAAACAGTAGACATAATCTGTGTTGGTACTAGAGTATTCAATATATTTTTAATATTTAGGAAAAAATAGATATTATGCTTATTTTAAATTTCCTTTAAAGAGATCATATAGTCTTTGTCCTTAAATGTCATATGGAGATACAGAAGAGGATAGGATGGGTAATCTCAGAAATATTTAGCTAAAAACTCCCTGGATTCAAGTGTTATCATTTTCACTTAAAAGACAATGGAAAAAATACAAAGACATACAAGCTATTATTTGTTGTAGAATAACAGATATCTCTTGCTGTGTCCCTACAAACTTACCAAGCATGCATGCAACGTTCAAACTGCTTTCATCTGGATATAATAGATATCATTGTCATTTTCTGTGTAAATTAAGCCCTGCCAAAAATAAAATGCAACACTTCCAACCTAGGCCTTCCCAAACTGGAAGAGATGATCAAAAGGGATGAGTCTTTATGTTTTTATCCAGCACTAAAATGTGGTTTTTAAGAAGTGCTATATTAAGAGCAATCATGTACCACCACAGCTGGATATCCAATGATGACATAAGCAGCTTTCATAGTGGAGAGAAATATGTCACACTGTTCATTGCTTGATCAGCACAGGGACTGGGAAGAGGAGTTTTAACTTCCATAGATGTTTGTCCTGAAGTTTATTCTCTCATATGCTTGGGAAACTGGCTGTATTGATAGCAGTGCATGTAGGGGTATTGGCTGTCTTTAGCTGGGACAGCATTAATAAGGAGTGAGAAGGAAATAAGGCATGTTCATGAGAAGGAAAGTGTTCATCAGTGTTCCCAGAAACTTATGGAATTCTGATCTTCCTGAGCATAGCCCACCCAGCATATTACAGGCTAGTCCAGTCCTAAACAGACATAGAAAAGAAGATTTGACAGCTGATGAAAAAGACATTTTTAGTTTCCAATCCAAACTGCACAAGAAAGCACAAGCTCATAGCAAAATTCCTGTGAAAGACTATACTTAATACTTAAAAAAATCTCATTCAGTTAAATACAGGGATATCACACCTTTTAACAGAAAGATTAAAAAGGTCCTGTTACATTTATATTCCTTTACATAACTCTCAGCATTTCTGCATGATCAGCCCTTTTTCCCCATCCTTGTTCCACCTCTGTAGCATTAATCTTCTTGGAGTAACTGCTCACTTGCTAAATATATCCATCACTGAAAGATAATTGTAATATATGACAAATACACCTTGAGAAGAATTCATTATAGACACCAATCTGACATCACAGGATAGTGATGTGTTAGCAGTATCTCTTCTCCCCAAACAAGTTGTGAAGTCAGACTTTAAGATAATTATATGTCTTATCTAAAATTCTCCCACCTAAATTGATACTTTATAGTTGACTACTGAACTGTTCCTCGAAGCCACAAATCTAAATTATCCGCAAGTACAAGAGAGGTTTAGTGGCTCTGCATATAAGTTAATATAAACAGAAGTTTAAAATCTCTTTGACTCTGAATTTTTTATCTTAATTATTTTTTCTTATCAAAGTAAGCATAAAGTTTGGAAACAATACACCACAGACTCAGAAGGTACCTCATCCTGTCACCTCTGTTTCTCTCTGTCATTTTGCATGAGAGAAATCAGAAGGAGTGTATTTTTCTAGGTCCCACAGTTCACAGGGTTATTATAACTCCCTCATTAAAACATTCTCTGTTACAGCTATCCTGGGGAAACTGAAGTCCACTTGTGCTGACTTTCAATGATAGAAAATTCTCATCTTTCTGGAGTTAACTGTGCTAACCTCAAACTGGGGCAATTTTATGTGAAAACTGAATTCCCACTAACACTGCAAAAGTATTTTTAAAGGAATGATTAGATATTATTTAAAAATTTTTGATATTTTGCTTTCTCTTCCTTTCTTTTTTTTTTTTTTTGTAATTTATGACCTGGTTCTTGTCTCAATTAGACCTTCAAATTAAGCTTTCAGTTAAAATAGAAAATAATTCATATGTAGGAAGCTATAAAACTGTTGAAGCAATTTTTAATGGGAATTTCATACCACAGGAATGCCAGTTGAGGGAAGGGAGATTTCTTCATATCAATAGTGTCTATTCTTTTTAAATTATCATTTGACTACAGCAAGGAGATTTGTTCATCTAAAATGTTTTACAGTCCATCTTAATGTGCATCTGATGTAACCATCAGTTGTGTTAGAATTCAATGGATTATTTTTTGCTGAAAAATGTATGGGGTCTAATATTAATTCAATAGCAGGTTATTGCAAGGAACTTCTGCTGTCTCTGTTGGAAGGTTTTTGCTTCTGTCATCATCCCTTTACCGGACTCAGGAGTGTGTTGTTAAAATCACATAAAAATGTACCTTATTTCAAAGTTTTAAAACTTTTTATCACATCAGGTACTGACATTTTGAGCAGTGACAAATTTCAGCTGGGCAGATGTTACCATTTTCAAAGTACAAAGTACTTGTAATCAATGCTACTTTCAGGCCAAATGTTGAAAGGTACAAATCAATTGTCACTTTTGTATAGGGTTAAGCCTTTGTTTCAGCCCTCCACAAGTTCTGTTTTGTTCAGTTTAGTTTATGGTTCTGAATGAAAACCTACACCACAGAGCCCCACACCACAGATCTGTTCAGAAAGCATGCCTGTTGTGTCCCCAGCTTATACACTGACGCCCCCAAAGTGTCTCTTTGCATTTCCCATTCCTCCCCCATGCAATTAAATCACTGCTGACGGCAAAAGTAGTGCAGAGAGCTTGGAAATATTGCCTTCACTGCTCATCAAAGGCCTTTAAGGCACCTTCCTGCAAGCACTTCTATATTTCTACCCAAAGCATGTTTGTGGAGAACAGATTGAAAGCAGATCTTTTTCCCGCTCCTCCTGATCGGAGATGACTGAAGAAGGATCAGTACCCTTGGTTGTGCTGAATATCAGTATAAGAGAAGGAATCTGTCACCCATGGGCCTTGAAGCTCAATGTTGTTTTAATCCTTACTCTGGTTTTGAGGTAAAGTCACTGTCTGTTCTTTTGCCTTGAGCATAGAAACTAACAATGTTGAGGGAGGACTTTAGCACTTCATTCCAAAATGAACCCTGTCCAAGAGCTGTTCAACAGATGTTATTTTTCTTGTAGTCTTTTCTCCAAAGCCTTGTTAACACAAGAGATTGAATTTGTACCTCAGGGACTCAAACTTTATCACGGAGCTGCAAGTAAACTTCTTACTTTGATCAAATAAAAAAATGACAAAACTGTGCCCAAACTTATAGCTGTAAAGAGCAACATCAGAAAGGAAAGCAGGCTGAAATTTTGGCTCCTCTTAATCAAGTTATACCCATATGTGTTTCAGAGAGATCCTAGTCCCATTTTACTGTAGATATAGAGATGTTAACACATGCATATCACATTGTTCAAGACAAAATAAAAGGCAAAAAAAGAAACAACAGTAGACATTAAAGGAGTTTTTCTCAGAATATCACAGCTGTAAGGGCTGACCATCTCTACCCCCAAGCCTCAAAAGAAGATGAGTTCCATTGATTCAAGTGTAAGATTCAAGCACATTTAACTGTAGAGTTACAAGGAAGTTTAATCCCAAGTCTAGGATATTTGGTTTACATCTGCAGGAAAGAATTTATTTACTCAATCCTGTTCTTTATTATAAAAGTTTGTGTCTGAATTTGTGGTGCTTCCATTAGCAGTTTTCAACACTGCATGTGCTTTACTTTGAGCACTTGCTTTACTTTGAACCCAAGCATGGACTGAACAATAGTTTTGGTCTCAGGGCTAAACAAAACACTGAAAGCAGAAATCAGATGGTACCATTTGGTTCAGAGACCATACAGTACTCTCGGGATCTGACAAAAAGAGTATCTATTCTGTCTTTTAAGAATTGTGGTGAAGAGTTTAAAATTTCTTAAGAAGGCAGAAACCAGATTTAAAATACTATCATTGCTGTGACCCAAGGAAAGAGAGAAATACATGAATTCACTCTCTAGAGAACAATATGCAAATGGCAACATTTGTGTACTATGCAAAAAGATCTCTTGTTTTCTTTATAAAATAAATCATTACAAATGTGACCACCATAGACAGATAATAGCTTTTTGCATATACTCACCACATGCACATTTCTGAGATTACAGAATGAACCTTCCACATCTGTTTTCTACACCACCATCAATAAAATATTCTTGGAAATATTTCTTTTAAGAGGGATCAAAAGCAGAGGATAATGCATGCAACAATCAAGAAAGCCCACGGAGCAAGATATCAGCAGTTGTTGAAATGGAAAATGTGAAAATTTTTTTATCCAAAAAGCAGTACTTGATCTGTTCTGTCAAAGCTGGACACTACGTTTTCAAACTGCTTTCCAGCCAGGAAAATGGAAATCCACAGTGGCAATTGTCTTCTGCAGTAGGACTATGTATATTATGTAAAGATTTAAGACATACCTTTTTATGTTAAAAGATATGGATGTGCCACACAGATGCTTCCTAAGTCATCCAGGTTCAACCCTATCAGTCACAACAAAGTTGAAATTGCCCATTAAAATGTACCCAGTTTTCAACCTTGGTAAAGGTAATATCAGTCTGATTAATATTCCTATAGCTTCTCTTATTCACTACTTTGTGATTTACATAGAATATATAATGGAAAATTATTTTGCCATTTGACATAACTCAGACTATGTTAAACATGACATGTTCTCTCTAGCCAGCTTCCAGACACTAGGATTTCTGCGGGATCTCTTTGGGAATAGTCTGAAATACCTGACTAGACCACAAAGTTAATCAAGCTCCACAAAATTTGCTACCAGTTCCATCCTTGATGGCCACTCAGTTGTTTTAATTTGGTACCAGTTGCCACTTGGTTGTTTTTGCAACAATACACGTCTTCTGAGTCTTGAAAAATAATTTCTCCAGATCCCAGCTGTACCCGAGCCATCTTGAAATCCTAAAGAGTAATTTACACTAGAGGACAAAAGGGACATTTCCTTTATAACACAGAATCAAAGTGTCATTTCCCAGATGAAAAGCAAAATTTTATTTTACTGATTCACTCTTGAATGTGGCGAGGAAAGAGCTGAATAAGTTCCCCCTGCAGACACACACATTCAGCCCATCTCACACGCACACTGGTGGTGTTCCCTGTCAGAACAAGCACATTCTTATCACTCAGCATCTGTTTCCTCTTTTCTCAGACTTGTTTACCAGCATTTTCATTGAGAAGCTTCCTTACAGAGGATAATTTTTTTTACGATGTCGTTCATTCACGATGGAGTTACACCTCCCAGCTGCAGCTATTTTAAAAATTCTAAGAGTTAGGTATGTAATTTTTCTGTGTGACTCACATCCTATCAGAGAGCTAAAATGCAGTACAAAACTTAATCAAAACTGTTCATAGTGACAGACAATTTAAATAATATTTTTTAAAATTATGTCGCTTCATATTCTTTGGCGGTAAAAGGACAATGATAGAATTATTTTTCATTTGAGTGAAAAAATAAAGAGAATATCCTAATAAACAATAATACACATCAATATTATTTGTTCTAACTAGTTAGAATTTAAGAGTTTATTAAAGCAAAAAAGAAAAAAGGTGAAATGAAAAAGCTCACAGTGGGTTTGTACAGGTTGGAATGAAATTGCTATTTCTAGGAGTTTCCATGGAAACTACAGTACTAAGCAAACCTGTGTACAAGAAGAAGAGATTTTTTTGTTGTTGCTAAGTGTTCTTGAGAAAATCCACACAAGCATCATTATAATATGTAGCCAAACCAACAGGCATGCTAGCTGAATAATGTATAGCATACAACTGTAGTGTTTAATTGCTGAATACTTTAGAAATGAAAGTTCAGGCATCTGTGTGACCTTAAGATTTGAAGCTGTGCAATTTTTAGATTTAGCATTGCATTCTTTAAAGTGAATCAACATGGTTAACAAACAAAATTACTCAGAGCAAACCAAACATGTTGCCAAATTTTTACATTCAATGCATACTTGATAATCTTAGTAAAGTTTCTTAATTGGTTTTGATATGATCAGTTTGCTCTCACTGTTTTTGAAAATACCCTTCTATCTTCTAAGGGTTTGTTCATATTTGAATATAGGAATTAACAACTTCTATGGACAGTTTTATTACCTAAGAGACAAAAGTCTTTTCCTAGTAAAGGTGAAAAGTAGGGCAGGCTTTGAAATGAAACCGGAGAGTTTTTGAAAAAAGAAATATATGCTGAGATTGCAAATTCTCTATGGTCACAAACCAGTTTTGACCCTTCCTCTATTTCTGCATCACCAAATCAGTCCACATTGTTTCTGAAAATTCAGGTAATTCCATAATCAAACCCTAAATATGAGTGCTTAATATTGACAAGGAGTATGTGAGTCTATAAGAGGATTTATGTGAACAAGGTGCACAAAACAAAACAAAAGAGTAGAGAAAACCAAACAATGTCAGTTTATGTTAATTTAAGAATTTGATAGCTAGATTTTTAGGAGAAGAAAATATTACAAATTTTGCATCTACTTCCCTTATGAAATAAGAAACCGAAATTCATGTCCATCTATTGTCCATCATTTTCAGCATTAAGTGCTGTTTAGAAATTACTTCATTTCATTGAAATAATGACAGAAATGTCTGTGAGTATGAAATAGCACCACAATGTGTTGTGATTATTGATACGATATTTCAAACATATTGATTACAAGATTTTTTTTCCTAAAGCAGTTGTATACTGTAGTGAAGTTTTAATATTTAATTAAAAGTCACGGATTAATAAAAAATGATTCAATAAGTCACCAAATGCAAAATTCCGCAATGATGTCTCTATAAATTATTTAGCAACTCCAAGAGTGTTGGCTTTAATAAATTAAATTCAAGGACATCTGGTCAACATACTTGCAAAAACTAAAAATACAATTTTCATTATCAGTGCAGCAGCCTGGGCTCTTATATTTCATCACAAGCAAGTTCAAATTTGCCTGATAAATTCCTTCTCAGACATTGTTTTTTTCTAGGAGATGAAATTAATTGTGTGAAGAGGAAATTATGAAAGACTACAAACAATTTAAATATATACGGTAATGTCTATTCCTTTAAATATTCAATAACTGGCTACTTAGCCAAAAGCAATAACTACCAACATTATTTCTGTCTTTCTGCAGTTATCTAGACATCTCCTTTTTTTTCCTGCTGCCAACAGTTTTACTTAAAGAGTGCTTAACTCTACAAGACCTTGAGATTTGCACTTCTGAATCTTGCCAAGAGATTCCATTTTCAATATAGCGCACGAACTTTTGACACACAAATTCCTTTTAAATTAATTTCTATGATTTGTCTGTTTTTAAAACATCCATAAACACACTGAGCACAGTAGCCTAAGTGGCTGCATGTATTAGTTATTTCTATTTTACTGGTGACCAGTTAAGCCAATGAATACATGTTTGCACATATTTCATAAAAGGAGAATTGGTTTGTTTTAAAAATCCACAGACTGAGTAGCTATAACAAGTCATTAAATGGAGATTTTGAATCTTCCTCTTCAGTCAATGAGTTAATTGTCTCTAACTCTCAGAACAGAGAGCTCTGGTAATCTATACACTTTAAAAACCTGTTTTCTCAAGTATTGTTCATAAGGAGAAAGTAGGGATAATAGTTATTTAAGGTTATTCTTATAAAGACAAATTTATTTTTCAGCAACAGTCTTACATCTGAGAGTGAAGAACTTCCTGTTGTGTTTGGTATTTAAAAGCCCCTTCACAGTTTAACCACTGCCCTTCAATTGAACTAACTCAATAGTACTGATTCAACAGCCTCTGTTTTCCAATTTTTCTGCTGTGTACCTAGATTTTTGCCTTTTTAAATTATTATTATTACTACTACTACTACTACTACTACTATGTTGATGACAAACCTTCATAGTTGATTTTTTGTTTCTACATCATCTGGAAGGAAGTGATGAAATATCCCAAGGATGTTCCAAAATCTATCACTGTGTATAGACACTGATAAGCATGGAGGTCCTGGTTGCCTCAGAAAACATTACATAAAATAAGAATTTCAGAAAAAATTAGGAACTGATAGAGGTTCAGCTGCCATGGATGCATCTCCTTGTTTTATTGTTGTTTTTAATGCTTAAGAATCAACAATAAGCATAAATCAGAATTGTGTACCTGGGAGTTCAGGAATCACCTGCTGATCTTATCAGAAATGTTTATTTTCAAAATAGTATATGGAAAAAAAATCCAACATGTCATAGAGTTCACTAAAACTTGAAACCCTTTAAGGCTGAGGGAGTTTTTACTCACAAGAATCTGTGAAATGCATCAGAACAATTTAAACAAAATGCAAAATGCTGCTGATTGCATAGTCCCAGAACCCTTCCACCACACCTTTTTCTCACCTCTGTCCAGGTGCCTCTCACAATGAACGTGTCACAGTTGTAAATGAATCAGGGACAAAGGGCCAAGGGAAGCTGGAGCAGGTGTGTGGCTACAACAGGAACAGGAAATTACTTCATAGCTCCTAAAATAAAACAAATTAAAAATGAAAATGTTGAATTTTTCAGAGGCCTAGAACTTTAAAAAGTCTCTTCAGTAAGAGCCTTTGGCTAAGAACTCACCATATCAGGATGGTTCCATGATGTAATCTCATCACTACATGATTAAATACACATGTTCAATGAAGCAGAGGACAAAAAAAGTTTTCCACTCAAAACCAGTGGTAAAACTACTTCATCAGGATGAGAATTTTCCATACATTCTCTGTCTGTGCAAATCAAAGAGGACTTATGGTTTTAAGTCCTTCAGGTTTTAAAGCAACCGCTTATCCAATATCTCATGTGATATGACAGGATAGAAAAAATCTGGGATTTATTTCACAAATATATTCCAGATTCTTGTGGTTTTAATTGACTTCAGCATAGATTTTTGAGTTGATTTTTTGCCTATAATGTCAGGCATCTGTGGACTAAGACCCTGGGTCCATCTATTTGAATCAGAGTGCATCTAGGATCAGCCACTGGTGCTTGCTACAGAGTAGGAAGGAATTCGGCTACTTTATCCTCAGGCAATCCACGCTTTAGATCTAAGGGAATGGATAAAGACACATTTAACACAGTCTGTGGCCACGTTCATTTTGTTCTCACTTGGGGCAATGCAAGAACAGCCTTAGCACTCCTTTAGCTCAGGAAGACCCTTAGACCTCTGATCTTCAATATTGTCAGGGTGCAAAAGCTGAGAAATGGATTTCAGCAAGCCACTGTAAACAGTTTGTCTATTTACTTCCTGCCCTTTCATCTTAGGAAGAAGAAAAGGGAGTACAGGGACAAATCAGTGCTTTACATTCAGTTTCCACTTCTGAAAGCAGTTTTTCTAATAGGATCTGGTCATTTCTTAATAATTCTGACTGATTGATGCATTAACTTCATAAACATTAGCTTTGTTTTGCTAATAATAAAAAAAGAAAAACACACTTTATCTAAATAATTGATCTATAAAGTTAGGTTTTCTTTTTGACCAGCTAGGTTTCCATAATTTTCATTACTTTTGACTGAAATCAACATTCATTTTAAAGGAGAATGCAATACCATTTGTAAGTAGAACTTCTATATAAATTTACAAGCAAATTTCAAAGCACAGTTGATTGCTACTTAGCTGTAGTCGGGAATGCATAAACAGTTTTGCATTTCTCTTTGGATCCATAAGCAGTCTCATAAAATATTGGCAAAGGTAGTTTCATTCATACAATATTCTTAATCACTAGAGAAAAAGGGAATATGTGCTCCCAACTCCTGTTGACTTCACAGGCAATATTGCAAACCTTAGTGATGATAGGGGCATTCAAAGATAAAGTAGCTGGCTAATTGAAAGAAAATTTTGCGCCATCTCCAAAATCAGTAAACTGGTGAGTCTGACCTCAATTTTTTTCATCTTGGCTCTCCAAGAAACATTCTGTTCTAGGTGAAAAGTAGATTGGTCAGTCTCTCCTGGCAAGAAAATTGGAAATGACTGAGCTGTAGAAAGAAATATCCTGGTCCCATTGAGATATACTCAGATAACATTTAAATCAACTTGAATGAAATTACCATCCAATGTAGCCTTTATGGACTACACGAGTTTTGTTTAGTACGTTATAACACTATTCAATCACCAGATCAACATCAATGAGATTCAAACATGTCACAGTGGCATGTTTTGCAGATCACGTAATTTTGACAAATCCAAAAGCAAAAAAAAAGTCTTGCTCTGCGTCTGACCTATTGCCAAAATTCTATTGTTCTAGGCATGAACCTCCAATTCAATAAACAACTCTGTGTGTTTAGAACAGTTTCAACACATACACAGAGTCCAACACTTTTGGGACAGACTTTCTTTGTGTGAACAATAGGATTTGTCTGCAGACACAACAGTCATTCATCTGCAGAATCATTAAATCATGAGATAGAACAGTGGGTAGCACATTTTTGTAAAAGGTGATGGCTTCCTACCAAAATCAGGAGGGCAGCGGGTCTGGATTTGATGTTGTGCTTTTCAAAATAATTAAGTGGGCTCTTCATAATGGAGAAAGTTTGCCTGTGGAAAAGAAGTCATTCACAAAGAAAGCAGTGGAAGAGTCCATTGTGTAACCAGCTTTTTTCTCAGATACATTATGGTGCTTTCCTACAGTGCACTGAGGATGCTGAATGGCAAAGCTGAGCTGCAATATCCATGCACAAGGCTTAATAAGGAATGTACTGCAGGCTGACAAGGTGGATTATGACAACCATTACAAGAAGACAATGATGTCCCAGTCAAGAGCAGGTCTGCCAAAACTACTCCAAATTTGTGTTGTTAATATGAGACTATTCAATAACATTATTGCTTTTCAAGGCAGTTTGTAGCAAATACTTTCCATTTGCAAGCTGAAAGTGGGTGAGCTCTGCCTTAAGGCAGAGTATGGATAAAAAGGAAGCAGTTGTTACACTAATCTGAGGGTTCCACTTTAAGGAAACCAGAAAATGAAAATAGAAATGAAGGTCTGAATCTCTCATGTGTTGTTGCCCACTATGACACAGATTAACACTCTAAAACACGTTAGATGGGAATCTGAGAAGTGTAAAGCTGTTAAAAGCCTTAATTTACAACTACTAATTTTCAGCAGTTACAATGGTTCAGAACATTATACATTATTATACTATATACATATATTATGAATATTTTTTAAAAGCTTAACATATTATCTGGGAGCTCATACAAAAATGTTTAAACTTTAAAAAGCAACAATAAAAATAAAATGTTGTTTCATAATTAAAAATTAAGAACATAGATTAGTAAAAATATGCTAAGGAAACAGTGGCCCATTGCACTTTGCATGGAAATACATCTAATTCTGAGGTCTAAGGATCAAAGAGAGAATTATGAAGTGAGAAACTAATTCAGGAAGAAGTTAGGATTTGCAGAAACATTTGTATATTCAAAGAACTATTAAAGCTTCTTTGTAGAAGTAACAGATAATTATTCAAATACATCATAAGCCTGATTTAATACAGTTTAACTGGAAAACAGTAAGTGAAAAAAGTCAGGGAGTGCCCTGAACTTTTTGATTTGTGTAGTGATTTCCTCTGAGCTTATAATCACTGAGAAATATCAGAACTGACAAATGATTTATAGTTTGATTGGAGATTATTTGTTAATAAATTTGGGGAAAATCTAAAATGTTTTGGAAAACACACTTGAAAGGAGCAAAGTAAGGTAGTTGATTTATTCCAAGTGCATTTCATACATAATGTAAATCACAGATGAGTCATCATTCAAAAGATGAAACAATATTGGTAATCATATTTTATAAAATAGCAATATCCAGAAAATCTTGCTCTCTTCAACGTGGTTCCTTGAACATAAATTATAATTTTCCTTTAACTGTGCAGTACAAACTTCCTAAGAGATTAGCCATTAGCTTACTTTTACTTTCACATTAAAAGAGGACAAAAACTTTTGCCATAGCTATTATATTTTGGAGACCTCTTCTGAACAGTTTTCCTCTGGTTTCATTCTCACCTAACTCTAGTCATTTAGGTTCACTTGAAAACTTGACCTTAACTCATGGCAATCAACAGGGGAGATTCTAACCTACCCTGGAAGACAGTGTTGTTTAGTTTATTTGAGAGAAAGAAGTGTAAGACAAAGATCTTTTAGACTATGTGGCAATTATATCTCTATTTAGAAGGTACTTGTTATGCATTTTGACACTGATTAGATCATTTAATATCCCAGTTCTCAAGTTAAATAGTAAACTATCTCAGGAGAGAAACATTTTTTTAGAAATATAATTGGTATATTCTGGCAAAAGAAATGCAACAGATGATCATTCGCAAAAAAAACTCAAAAAAAAAAAAAACCAGAATGAAATGTTCTCTACTAGTTAAGAGAAGCTCTCTCTTTCTAATTTTATCCTGAATTTCTATTAATTTGATTTTTTTTAAAAAAACTGCTATTACTACTTTTTTAGATCTGTATAGCTTTTTTTTTTTCTCACAACATTCAGGTAACTTAAAACCTACTTCCACTTTTACTAGAAGTACAGTGGCTTCCCTCCTCATTCCTGAAGTGTCTATCTTTGCACTCTCAGGAGGAGAACTAAACTATCTTCTCAAATCAAATCTAAAGCGCATGCTGTAACATATCCACAACAGAATGTGACAGCTTGAACCAAACATATTAGTGCCTTATGCAAAGTAGTGGGTATTTAACTTAGAGTCTGCAAAAGTTTTATACTTTATTTCATTACCATACAGAGCAAATATTGCTGAAATCCTAGGTTTGGGTCACAAGCAATGAGAAAGAAGTACCAAAACATATTGTATAAGTCTTTATCAACGTCATCAGTTCTGAATATATTCTTATTACTGAAGAAAATTAAGGATTAAGTCAGAAGATTAAAAAAATATAGTCTCTTCAATATCTCAACTGTAATAAATTAGTTATAACAGTTAGCTACAAATAGCTACTGCAAATTAAGAGCTCTAGAGACAGAAAGGTATCTGAAGCTCATCAAATTTCTCATTTTTTCCTTGTACCTTGGGCAGTTTTGTAAAATACCACCATTTTTAAGCAGTTCAGAAACAAGATAATAAATAGTTATGTGAGAAGCTAATGAGAAGGTGGTGAGGCTTCTAATAATTAATGAAACAAAAGGAGCCAGGAAATGCAATGTTCCCAAAAATTCCATAGTTTATGCTTCTTCAGCAACACATAGTTGTGTTGTAAACTGTTGTTTATAGTATTTTATTTATAGTCAATCATCAGTTGGTTTTGGAGGCAAAAGCAGACAGTTCTGCTGGCTTCAGTGCAAACCATGTAGAAAAAGGCAATTTCACTAGATTAAGGAGCAGAGCATGAAATGTGTAGGAGTGAGGAAAGAAGGCTCTTTCCTTAATCTCTACCCAGATTTATCACAAGTTAGATCCCAGATGTATCAATAAAGATTCTCAAAGCTTTTGATGGGTATCTTTCTTTCTTTCCAAAAGAATTAATATAAAGACATTTCATCTGTATTATATAACACAGCATTTCAATGATATTTTGATATGAATTAGATTCATTAGGGCCAAAAAAACAAACAAAAAAACCAAAACAAAAAAAACCCATGACTGTGGTGGTTTATGACAAAAATATTAGTCCTAAGATTTTACAGAGTGGTTCTGCCCTGTCACAGTCTGACTGGATTATTGTCTTTCTGCATGGTGTATTTGGAGTGTGAATTCCAGTGTTGCTGGAAAATAACAAAGGAGCTATTTAGGAACAATGCTGTTGTTGATTGGATTAATGCTATTATTTATATTATTATCATATCCTTGCAAACATTTCATTGTCCTTACTGCTTTGTTGTTCCCATAATTTTCCCACAGATTTGATAGCAGTAATAAGGGCGGGGGGGCAGGGGGTATTAAGATAGAATTAATTAGTCAAGTTATTTTATATAACCCATTCTGTGACTGGGCTTTCACAAAGATCTGCCTGTTCAGATTGATGAGGACTGCCTGGACTTCCAGAGATTTCAGGCACTTCAGCAAACTTAGTTTGCATCCTGAGTTAATGATGCTTTTTTCTGTTTTGTCTTAAATATTCCCCCAAAAAGTCCATTAACCAAATGAAACAGTGAAGTCAATGAGAAAATGGGTGATATGTGCATATATGTTGTCTGTGAACATAATTTTAAGCCATTTCGCTTATGCCCAAAGGACAAGAATCATAGTACAGGACAGAATCACAGTAATACTTGTAATTTACTTCTATTGCTTCACAGCTCAGGGAGTAAGACTCCCCCTATTTTATAAAGCTTCTGCAAATATTCTCCTTCACTTGATAAAAGTAGATTAAGAAAACCTTGATCTGTCTCCTGTCTTTTTTTTAAGATTTCAGCCTCCTTTTCCAGGTGATTTTCTGGATCTCAGCAGGGAACCTCCAAAACGGTAATGGCAAATTTGTAATTAAAAGTTTTCTGATAGAACGATTCTTTTTTCTTAGACATCTAATTTTAGAGTGAGTGCTCTTCTTTTTCTTGTTCTTTAGATTAACCTTTGGGACTTTTAGTCCAAATTAGGGATTAAAACCTCCACTCTTTAGGAGGAATTTGCCATTAAAGAAAGACAAATGCAGAATTAATTTCCTTTGTTTTATTAATTTTCTCAGTCTTCAGAAATTCATTTTCTATAATCCAAGCTAGACACTAAAGCTATGGTTACAGAAAATGGAAGCATAAACAGACGTTTCAAAGAGCAGATAGCCACAAGTGTATAAAAATGGGATGAATGCTTTACTCAAGGTGCTGTTCTCAATACTAACAGCAAAGAAATCGTGTGTTAAAACCTAATCCTGATGTGTGAAAGGTTCTGTTTCAATTTATATTGTGGAGAAAAACAGCAGCAAAAACAATGGTTTGACTTTTTAATGTTATATTTTGTAATTTTCAAAGCAAAAATTCAATGTTTTTCTGATTTTGTTCTCAAGGGAAAAGAAAACCCAAAAAACTAGATTTATGAAAGGTGTTGTTTATATCCCAAGAAGGAAACATTTTTCAATGTCTCAGAAATCCGCAAAGGAAGGGGAAAGAATCTCTTGCTAGAGCCGGCAGTTAGGGTATGGATGGGCTGGGGAGAGAGGGGTGGAATGTTGTCTGCATTAAGAGGCCTTTAACAGGTGTTAGGCAGGCCCTGCAAGGGACGAAGGATCAGCTGCTTTGCCACAGGCAGGCAGATCTGATTCTGCCTGTTGACCTTCCCACATGTGGCTCCCCACGAAGGGTGACCTGGCTCCCCACTCAGACTGCAGCCAGCACAATTCTCTCTTCCTGCCAGCAGGAGCAGTGGAGTTGACACCCAAGGACTCCAGGATGGGAACACAGGAATTTTGCTGCTCATCCATCTCTTATCCCTCCATATCCCCTGTCCTGGGTTGACTATATGATCCTTGTATCCCCAATCGTCTGTCCTGCTTATGCCAAATATTAAGTTCTATAGCTTTAAAGTTAGGCCCAGAGAGACAGAGAGAGTGAAGCGGGGGGAGAGAAAANCCCAGAACATGCTTAGTGGCTACTGACTTGCAAGGTAGACTTGTACACAGACAAATCATTTTGATAAAAGTGTGGATAAAGAAGTGATTGCAATGCATCACCACTGCACTATGGGGCATTCTTTATTTAAAGAAAGAATTTTAGTGAAGTGGATAGAAAGTGGCAAGTAAATTTTTAGTTTAATCTATTACCTGTTAACCATTTTACTGGAGTGTTTTCCTTTTTATCAAGAGAGATAAAATCTTCAGAGTGTATCTAATGGATAGCTGTACTGATGTTCCCAGGGGATTGTTAGCCCTAAGACTGCACAAAGCACCACCACTGCTTAATTGGAACAGTATTAGCAAACACTGAATTTAATTGGGAAGCATTGGCCTGGAGTAAAGGGGTTATCTAGTGTTTGCCCAGGTGTTTGAATCAGTGGCATTGTGTTACAGAAATAAGAAATACAAAGATAAAAGTAAGTTATTGTATAAAATTTTCATTCTTGGTTCAAACTATTGTATTCCATTTTTAAATTTTTTTGGTTCTTTTAGATATAGTGGGGGCTGAAATGTAACTTTGGATATTGTTGACTGGCTGCATATATATACTTAATGCTGTTATTTGGAATAGACATTAAAAGCAATTAGGCACCACCTTTCTTGCTTTACTTGTGTATTCTTTCTTGCCTCATGGGTAAATTGAAATTTCAGGCATTAACGGAATATAGCTAATTAATAGATAAATATTATCTACCAACTGTGGCTATAGTAATACATTGCTGGTTGGGTTTTTAATGGTAAAACGGTGAATTTCAATGGCAGAATGGAGAATTCCTCCGCTTTTTTAATCTTAGTTACTCATAAAATTAGAAGTATACACTTGTGCTGCAGTTCAACATGTAAAGGGAACTGATCTTGTCAGAATTAAATGGGAATTCACAGTACCAAAGTTCAATACATTGGTCTTGTAGTATCAGTCTGAGAGATGGGAAGACTTGCACAGTCTTCAAGTTGCTAAGATTATATGTCTGTGTTACACATTGAAGTGCTTTACTCCTTTTACTCAATACATCTGAATATCTAAGATAGTCCCTAGAGCCACCTAAACTGTCTGCCCCTCTTTGCAAGAAGCTTATTTAGAGCTCAAAAACTTCTCCTGTGACAAGTGCCATGATGACTTGGGGTCTCTACCTGAGAAATTCCAGTGCCTTTGTGTCATAGATAAATACAATGAATATTGGGAGGTTCTGCAATACCGTTGAAGGAAGAAAGGAGAACAGTGGTACATCAGATATCACCATCTAGCATCCCTCTTATTTTACTCTATTTATAGAACTAATTTTCTATCAGTATTTTAGCAAACCAACTAAAGGATTCAGAGGCACATTCCCCTCACATTACTTACAAGTAGCTGGTCTGTGCTGTTGCAGCTGGGTACAGGAGCTGAATTTTGGAGTTTTCTTTTCTTTTCCCTCCCAAAAATGTTCATGGAGCTTCACAAAATTGTTCCTGATTTGCATTACTATAACATAAATGAGAATTTAAAGTGCTCTGTGCTGTCTTTACTGAGAACGTAATTTCTTCTTTGCCATAAAAACCCCAGAAGAAACAATGGAATAGATTTTCAATTCATAATGTTTTTTGCTGATTTTTCTCTCCTTACTTCTCCCTAATTTGCATCCTCTGTCTGTCTCTGGGTGCTTACATAACTCACAGGACATATTGGAGGGATTTACAGTTTACTTAAAGATTACCATTTAAGCTGTTGCTTTCAAGTTTTATTAATAATGTATTATGTCTTCCATTTATGTACTGCATTTCTTTTGTGGACCTTGCTGAAAGTACATTTGGAGGAGAGAAAGAAAGCATGTTACAATGAAATGGAAAAAAATTGTTTGCAAGTGATAGTGTATAAGTAAGTTTATTAACAAAAACAAGTTATCAGTCTGCAAGTTCTCATCTTATGTAAATCTAGGTATCTTTATCTGTACCAGAGGAAGGTTTTGGCTTAACATATCAATGACTGTCAAGTAAACATAGCTGGTCAGAAGTTAAAATCCAAGAATTTTTCTTGTTGTTGCCAGCAATTCTATGCTGCTCTGAACCATGAAACAGAGGTAAGAAAATAAACACATATTCCTTACATAAAGTTAATCAGATTTTTGGGTGAAAGACAAAGAATTTACAGCATTTCTACTTCAGTTCTAGTTAATAACCAGCATACTTCATCTTCTCAGTCCTCTAAGGGGTGTTCATTCTTTGTGAGCACACAGTAAATGACTTCATTTTTATTTGTCCTTGGTGCTAAATCACAGAGAGGATTGCAAAGGTGCAGTGAGGGTGGGGAGCCAGAATCATCTTGTTAATGGAAACAGCAAAGAGCTGGAGGCCAGTAAAACCTCTGCTGTGCATGACTGGGGTCAAGTCACCTGCTGCCTTTTTCATCATCATTTGACACAGCTCAGAAGAAGCAGACCAACAGCTGAATCTCACTGAAAATACAAACCTGTTTTTCAATAAAGCTTTAATTATAAAAAAATAAAATTAACCAGTCTTTTAGGGAATTTCATTCCAGCTGTGCCACATTTCCACAAAGTAGGGGAATCCCAAATGATAAGATCATCTGCCAAAAAAAAAAAAAAA